>CP136068.1:155016892-155335170 GCA_032622095.1 Siphonodentalium dalli | reverse complement strand
GTAAGAACATTTTTTCAATCTCCGAACATGAAATATATATGCAACGAACTACTCATCAATGTGATGGACAATCTACCCAATATCATTACGGACTGCATACCCAACAAGTGTATGGACATCTTTTCAATCTCCGAACATGAAATATAATTTATTTGTTGCAACAAACTACTCATCAATGTGATGGACAATCTACCCAATATCATTACGGACTGCATACCCAACAAGTGTATGGACATCTTTTCAATCTCCGAACATGAAATATAATTTATTTGTTGCAACAAACTACTCATCAATGTGATGGACAATCTACCCAAGATTATTACGGACTGCATATCCAACTAGTGTAAGAACATTTTTTCAATCTCCGAACATGAAATATATATGCAACGAACTACTCATCAATGTGATGGACAATCTACCCAATATCATTACGGACTGCATACCCAACAAGTGTATGGACATCTTTTCAATCTCCGAACATGAAATATAATTTATTTGTTGCAACAAACTACTCATCAATGTGATGGACAATCTACCCAAGATTATTACGGACTGCATATCCAACTAGTGTAAGAACATTTTTTCAATCTCCGAACATGAAATATAATTTATTTGTTGCAACAAACTACTCATCAATGTGATGGACAATCTACCCAAGATTATTACGGACTGCATACCCAACTAGTGTATGGACATTTTTTCAATCTCCGAACATGAAATATATTTTATTTGTTGCAACGAACTACTCATCAATGTGATGGACAATCTACCCAAGATTATTACGGACTGCGTACCCAACCAGTGTAAGAACATTTTTTCAATCTCCGAACATGAAATATAAATTATTTGTTAAAATGAACTACTCATCAATGTGATGGACAATATACCCAAGATTATTACGGAGTGCGTTCCCAACTAGCTATATATAGTGTAAGAACATTTTTTCAATCTCCGAACATGAAATATAATTTATTTGTTGCAACAAACTACTCATCAATGTGATGGACAATCTACCCAAGATTATTACGGACTGCATACCCAACTAGTGTATGGACATTTTTTCAATCTCCGAACATGAAATATATTTTATTTGTTGCAACGAACTACTCATCAATGTGATGGACAATCTACCCAAGATTATTACGGACTGCATACCCAACTAGTGTATGGACATTTTTTCAATCTCCGAACATGAAATATAAATTATTTGTTAAAATGAACTACTCATCAATGTGATGGACAATCTACCCAAGATTATTACGGACTGCATACCCAACAAGTGTATATGGACATCTTTTCAATCTCCGAACATGAAATATAAATTATTTGTTAAAATGAACTACTCATTAATGTGATGGACAATCTACCCAAGATTATTACGGACTGCATACCCAACAAGTGTATATGGACATCTTTTCAATCTCCGAACATGAAATATATTTTATTTGTTGCAACGAACTACTCATCAATGTGATGGACAATCTACCCAAGATTATTACGGACTGCGTACCCAACTAGTGTAAGAACATTTTTTCAATCTCCGAACATGAAATATAAATTATTTGTTAAAATGAACTACTCATCAATGTGATGGACAATCTACCCAAGATTATTACGGACTGCGTACCCAACTAGTGTATGGACATTTTTTCAATCTCCGAACATGAAATATATTTTATTTGTTGCAACGAACTACTCATCAATGTGATGGACAATCTACCCAAGATTATTACGGACTGCATACCCAACAAGTGTATGGACATTTTTTCAATCTCCGTACATTAAATATATTTTATTTGTTGCAACGAACTACTCATCAATGTGATGGACAATCTACCCAAGATTATTACGGACTGCGTACCCAACAAGTGTAAGGACATTTTTTCAATCTCCGAAAATGAAATATATTTTATTTGTTGCAACGAACTACTCATCAATGTGATGGACAATCTACCCAAGATTATTACGGACTGCGAACCCAACTAGTGTATATGGACATCTTTTCAATCTCCGAACATTGATAAGTAGTTTGATGCAACAAATAAAATATTATGTTATTTGTTGCAACGAACTACTCATCAATGTGATGGACAATCTACCCACGATTATTACGGACTGCGTACCCAACTAGTGTAAGAACATTTTTTCAATCTCCGAACATGTCAGAAATATAATTTATTTGTTAAAATGAACTACTCATCAATGTGATGGACAATCTACCCAAGATTATTACGGACTGCATACCCAACTAGTGTATGGACATTTCTTCAATCTCCGAACATGAAATATATTTTATTTGTTGCAACGAACTACTCATCAATGTGATGGACAATCTACCCAAGATTATTACGGACTGCATACCCAACTAGTGTATGGACATTTTTTCAATCTCCGAACATGAAATATATTTTATTTGTTGCAACGAACTACTCATCAATGTGATGGACAATCTACCGAAGATTATTACGGACTGCATACCCAACAAGTGTAATAGTGTATGGACATTTTTTCAATCTCCGAACATGAAATATATTTTATTTGTTGCAACGAACTACTCATCAATGTGATGGACAATCTACCCAAGATTATTACGGACTGCGTACCCAACTAGCGTAAGAAAATGTTTTCAATCTCAGAACATGAAATAAAAGTTACCAAATAATGAAAATTTCCTCACGAATAGTTGTATAATGATAGTATGAATGCAATATTATCCACAAAACACATTATTTGAGCCGTATGTTTGTTTATATACAGCACATTAAGAGTGCACGATAAGCAAAACACTGAACATCGTGGTTATTTTTTTTTAGGAGTTATTCATGGTGACCCATTCAACAACGAAATCTTGAGTGGCGAGAATTAGCAAGCGCTAAACTGCTATGTTGTAAACAACATGGCAGCAGTTTTAACCAAAGTGAGGCCTCCTGGTCTTGAGTGTTTTGCGTATCAGACACTCTTTATGTACTGTACTGTAACATAATTTGGGTTTTGTTTAAATATTTAATATTCTTTCTGTATATGGCAGTTTTAATGAATCAGACTATTTTAACAGCAATCCCCGTCGCGAAATTCCCCAGTTGAAGTTGGTGATGTTCACCCAAATAGGGACCTTGATTATGCAGTTTATCTTCTGCAAATTAGCAATATAGACACTGAACAGAAGAGAAAAAGTAACTAAAAACAATGTTAATTTGTGAGTGACTATAGATACTTCCCAGAAGATGAGGCCCAAGCAGAATGAGATCCCCACAGGGTGAATTTGGTGATACTAGCCCACTGTGTGGGGTGTATCACTAAATTCACCCTCTGGGACCTCAGTCTGCAAATAACAGACACACTATTTCAAGGCATTGAATTAAGGTGTGGATGAGAATAGAGGAGATTACTGTACCTGTCAGAATATCTTCTTAATGAATGGTCTTATGCTTCCACTTCTGTATATATTTGAACAAGGTCACATACAGTGGGTATACAGATTCGTCTGATTCCTGCAATATAATATGATTACATCAGCATGTATGAACAAGGTCACATACAGTGGATATACAGATTCAACAGATTCCTACAATATAATATGATTACATCAGCATGTATGGACAACCCCCAACACGTAGGCCTACATCTATAAACTGATAAATGAATAGAATAGAATTTATTGAGCCTCATTACGACAATTGCAATATTCTCCAATATAACAATGTAAACATTTGAGAAAATATAACATAAAGCAAGAAACAGACTAGATGAGGTAGTGAGGGTTGAAGGTGAGAAGTTAAAAAGTAAGTGAGTGATAGCTTTACAGAGTTGATCTAGAGCATTAAATATCTATTTGCATGGGAGTGCCCACATATTTTATTTGTTGCAACGAACTACTCATCAATGTGATGGACAATCTACCCAAGATTATTACGGACTGCGTACCCAACTAGTGTAAGAACATTTTTTCAATCTCCGAACATGAAATATATATATTTTATTTGTTGCAACGAACTACTCATCAATGTGATGGACAATCTACCGAAGATTATTACGGACTGCATACCCAACAAGTGTAATAGTGTATGGACATTTTTTCAATCTCCGAACATGAAATATATTTTATTTGTTGCAACGAACTACTCATCAATGTGATGGACAATCTACCCAAGATTATTACGGACTGCGTACCCAACTAGCGTAAGAAAATGTTTTCAATCTCAGAACATGAAATAAAAGTTACCAAATAATGAAAATTTCCTCACGAATAGTTGTATAATGATAGTATGAATGCAATATTATCCACAAAACACATTATTTGAGCCGTATGTTTGTTTATATACAGCACATTAAGAGTGCACGATAAGCAAAACACTGAACATCGTGGTTATTTTTTTTTAGGAGTTATTCATGGTGACCCATTCAACAACGAAATCTTGAGTGGCGAGAATTAGCAAGCGCTAAACTGCTATGTTGTAAACAACATGGCAGCAGTTTTAACCAAAGTGAGGCCTCCTGGTCTTGAGTGTTTTGCGTATCAGACACTCTTTATGTACTGTACTGTAACATAATTTGGGTTTTGTTTAAATATTTAATATTCTTTCTGTATATGGCAGTTTTAATGAATCAGACTATTTTAACAACAATCCCCGTCGCGAAATTCCCCAGTTGAAGTTGGTGATGTTCACCCAAATAGGGACCTTGATTATGCAGTTTATCTTCTGCAAATTAGCAATATAGACACTGAACAGAAGAGAAAAAGTAACTAAAAACAATGTTAATTTGTGAGTGACTATAGATACTTCCCAGAAGATGAGGCCCAAGCAGAATGAGATCCCCACAGGGTGAATTTGGTGATACTAGCCCACTGTGTGGGGTGTATCACTAAATTCACCCTCTGGGACCTCAGTCTGCAAATAACAGACACACTATTTCAAGGCATTGAATTAAGGTGTGGATGAGAATAGAGGAGATTACTGTACCTGTCAGAATATCTTCTTAATGAATGGTCTTATGCTTCCACTTCTGTATATATTTGAACAAGGTCACATACAGTGGGTATACAGATTCGTCTGATTCCTGCAATATAATATGATTACATCAGCATGTATGAACAAGGTCACATACAGTGGATATACAGATTCAACAGATTCCTACAATATAATATGATTACATCAGCATGTATGGACAACCCCCAACACGTAGGCCTACATCTATAAACTGATCTATAAATGAATAGAATAGAATTTATTGAGCCTCATTACGACAATTGCAATATTCTCCAATATAACAATGTAAACATTTGAGAAAATATAACATAAAGCAAGAAACAGACTAGATGAGGTAGTGAGGGTTGAAGGTGAGAAGTTAAAAAGTAAGTGAGTGATAGCTTTACAGAGTTGATCTAGAGCATTAAATATCTATTTGCATGGGAGTGCCCACATATTTTATTTGTTGCAACGAACTACTCATCAATGTGATGGACAATCTACCCAAGATTATTACGGACTGCGTACCCAACTAGTGTAAGAACATTTTTTCAATCTCCGAACATGAAATATATATGCAACGAACTACTTATCAATGTGATGGACAATCTACCCAATATCATTACGGACTGCATACCCAACAAGTGTATGGACATCTTTTCAATCTCCGAACATGAAATATAATTTATTTGTTGCAACAAACTACTCATCAATGTGATGGACAATCTACCCAAGATTATTACGGACTGCATATCCAACTAGTGTAAGAACATTTTTTCAATCTCCGAACATGAAATATATATGCAACGAACTACTCATCAATGTGATGGACAATCTACCCAATATCATTACGGACTGCATACCCAACAAGTGTATGGACATCTTTTCAATCTCCGAACATGAAATATAATTTATTTGTTGCAACAAACTACTCATCAATGTGATGGACAATCTACCCAAGATTATTACGGACTGCATATCCAACTAGTGTAAGAACATTTTTTCAATCTCCGAACATGAAATATAATTTATTTGTTGCAACAAACTACTCATCAATGTGATGGACAATCTACCCAAGATTATTACGGACTGCATACCCAACTAGTGTATGGACATTTTTTCAATCTCCGAACATGAAATATATTTTATTTGTTGCAACGAACTACTCATCAATGTGATGGACAATCTACCCAAGATTATTACGGACTGCGTACCCAACCAGTGTAAGAACATTTTTTCAATCTCCGAACATGAAATATAAATTATTTGTTAAAATGAACTACTCATCAATGTGATGGACAATCTACCCAAGATTATTACGGACTGCGTACCCAACTAGCTATATATAGTGTAAGAACATTTTTTCAATCTCCGAACATGAAATATAATTTATTTGTTGCAACAAACTACTCATCAATGTGATGGACAATCTACCCAAGATTATTACGGACTGCATACCCAACTAGTGTATGGACATTTTTTCAATCTCCGAACATGAAATATATTTTATTTGTTGCAACGAACTACTCATCAATGTGATGGACAATCTACCCAAGATTATTACGGACTGCATACCCAACTAGTGTATGGACATTTTTTCAATCTCCGAACATGAAATATAAATTATTTGTTAAAATGAACTACTCATTAATGTGATGGACAATCTACCCAAGATTATTACGGACTGCATACCCAACAAGTGTATATGGACATCTTTTCAATCTCCGAACATGAAATATATTTTATTTGTTGCAACGAACTACTCATCAATGTGATGGACAATCTACCCAAGATTATTACGGACTGCGTACCCAACTAGTGTAAGAACATTTTTTCAATCTCCGAACATGAAATATAAATTATTTGTTAAAATGAACTACTCATCAATGTGATGGACAATCAACCCACGATTATTACGGACTGCGTACCCAACTAGTGTAAGAACATTTTTTCAATCTCCGAACATGAAATATAATTTATTTGTTGCAACAAACTACTCATCAATGTGATGGACAATCTACCCAAGATTATTACGGACTGCATACCCAACTAGTGTATGGGCATTTTTTCAATCTCCGAACATGAAATATATTTTATTTGTTGCAACGAACTACTCATCAATGTGATGGACAATCTACCAAAGATTATTACGGACTGCGAACCCAACTAGTGTATATGGACATCTTTTCAATCTCCGATCATTGATAAGTAGTTTGATGCAACAAATAAAATATTATGTTATTTGTTGCAACGAACTACTCATCAATGTGATGGACAAACTACCCAAGATTATTACGGACTGCGTACCCAACTAGTGTAAGAACATTTTTTCAATCTCCGAACATGTCAGAAATATAATTTATTTGTTAAAATGAACTACTCATCAAAGTGATGGACAATCTACCCAAGATTATTACGGACTGCATACCCAACTAGTGTATGGACATTTTTTCAATCTCCGAACATGAAATATATTTTATTTGTTGCAACGAACTACTCATCAATGTGATGGACAATCTACCCAAGATTATTACGGACTGCATACCCAACAAGTGTATGGACATTTTTTCAATCTCCGAACATGAAATATATTTTATTTGTTGCAACGAACTACTCATCAATGTGATGGACAATCTACCCAAGATTATTACGGACTGCGTACCCAACAAGTGTAAGGACATTTTTTCAATCTCCGAAAATGAAATATATTTTATTTGTTGCAACGAACTACTCATCAATGTGATGGACAATCTACCCAAGATTATTACGGACTGCGAACCCAACTAGTGTATATGGACATCTTTTCAATCTCCGAACATTGATAAGTAGTTTGATGCAACAAATAAAATATTATGTTATTTGTTGCAACGAACTACTCATCAATGTGATGGACAATCTACCCAAGATTATTACGGACTGCGTACCCAACTAGTGTAAGAACATTTTTTCAATCTCCGAACATGTCAGAAATATAATTTATTTGTTGCAATGAACTACTCATCAATGTGATGGACAATCTACCCAAGCTTATTACGGACTGCATACCCAACAAGTGTAAGAACATTTTTTCAATCTCCGAACATGAAATATATTTTATTTGTTGCAACGAACTACTCATCAATGTGATGGACAATCTACCCAAGATTATTACGGACTGCGTACCCAACAAGTGTAAGGACATTTTTTCACTCTCCGAACATGAAATATATTTTATTTGTTGCAACAAACTACTCATCAATGTGATGGACAATCTACCCAAGATTATTACGGACTGCGTACCCAACTAGTGTATGGACATTTTTTCAATCTCCGAACATGAAATATATTTTATTTGTTGCAACGAACTACTCATCAATGTGATGGACAATCTACCCAAGATTATTACGGACTGCGTACCCAACAAGTGTAAGGACATTTTTTCAATCTCCGAACATGAAATATATTTTATTTGTTGCAACAAACTACTCATCAATGTGATGGACAATCTACCCAAGATCATTACGGACTATGTATCCAACTAGTTTAAGGACATTTTTTCAATGAACTACTCATCAAGTGATGACAATCTACCCAAGATTATTACGGACTGTATACCCAACTAGTGTAAGAACATTTGTTCTATCTCCGAATATGAAATATTATTTCATTTGTTGCAACGAACTACTCATCAAGTGATGACAATCTACCCAACATTATTACGGACTGCGTACCCAACTAATGTAAGAATTTTTTGTCCATTTCCGAACATGAAATATTTGTTATTAACTACTCATCAATGTCACTGAATGTGATTATGTGATGTACAATCTACCCAAGATTATTACGGACTGCGTAACCAACTACCGGTAGTGTAAGGACATCTTTTCAATCTCCGAACATGAAATATATTTTATTTGTTGCAACAAACTACTCATCAATGTGATGGACAATCTACCCAAGATCATTACGGACTATGTATCCAACTAGTTTAAGGACATTTTTTCAATCTCCGAACATGAAATATATTTTATTTGTTGCAATGAACTACTCATCAAGTGATGACAATCTACCCAAGATTATTACGGACTGTATACCCAACTAGTGTAAGAACATTTGTTCAATCTCCGAATATGAAATATTATTTCATTTGTTGCAACGAACTACTCATCAAGTGATGACAATCTACCCAACATTATTACGGACTGCGTACCCAACTAATGTAAGAAATTTTTGTCCATCTCCGAACATGAAATATTTGTTATTAACTACTCATCAATGTCACTGAATGTGATTATGTGATGTACAATCTACCCAAGATTATTACGGACTGCGTAACCAACTACCGGTAGTGTAAGGACATCTTTTTTCTCCGAAGATATAATATATTTTATTTGTTGCATCGAACTACTCATCAATGACATTGTGATGGACAATCTACCCAAGAATATTACGGACTGCGAGACATTTTTTTTTTCTCTTTAAATGTTTAATTGTTGCAATGAATTACCCAATGATGTGATTTGACGTGCCCTAAAGGGAGACAACAGGGCGTAATTAGCAGCGAATTTGTTGCGCTCAGCTATTGATAATTTCATAGGACATGTCAAATGTTGTTAATGTTACCTCGAATTTCTTGAACACAGCCGAAGCAGATGACATTTCAAGGCAAATCGTATCCGTTATTCCAAAACTTATTACCTGCTAAATTATTGATTGTGATAAACAACGGAACTGGTCGGTCTACACCATACAGGAGCGGAGAAAATTTCATTTGTATTGATGCCAAACTTCATCGGAAAAGTTGAGAAACTCACCAGAAAGATCCAGAAACGCTGATCCGATTGTTGGGAAATCGTAGTGATGCAGGGAATACACATCCCATCTCCGATTATAATTTAAAATTATGTTGATAAAACTGGAAAAATCTAGCTTTAGTATCATAACAATTTACATGTAATTGTTGGTTGCGTCATTTTCAGTTTGTCGCTTGCGGATAACATATTGTTTAGTTATCTGTTGCGATTGTATTAGATCTACTCGTCTCTCAAATGTAAATTATCCTTACGATTCTCAATATCAATCAGAAATACAAGAGTAGAAAGGCGCGAAGGCGCGAAAAGGCGCGAAAATAAATTCAACTTCCTTATTTGGGTGAGCGACTCGATTCTGCTATCGCCGGATTGGCCCGGCTCTTCCATCAATTATATTGGCTCTTCCAATAACCTGCCGATTGGCCTGCTCTTCTGGTTTCCAACCAAACATACACATGTGGTTTTTAATTTCTCCGCTCGATCAAAGTTTGTACAAATGATATAATTATTCAGAAAGTGTCAACAAGAAATAGATCTTTGATTTGATCATGCGGATTTGGAAACATTAGAAGTTGTACGTTGTAATAATAATTAGAGTTAAAATGGGATAATTCAGTACTCGATCGCACCCCCCAGTCGGAATTGAAATAGATTATTCCATATTAATCCACAGTCGCCATATTTTCTATTGTTCTCCCTTGCACAATATCCAGCCGATTGCCCACTGGTAACAATAGCTGTGGATTATTTAAACAATAAGTGTGCATTATTTTAACAATAACTGTGGAATATTAAAATATTCCCCAGGTATTGTCATAACAATCGCAAGTCATTGTTTGCTGTGTTCTCCACTTGCTGACACACCGGAATGTAAAATTGGTGTGACCAATCAATCAATCAAATAAGAAACTGAACAGTCTTAGGTGATTATAATGATCATAGGGATACTAAGAAAGACGGTGGGTGGAATTAGTTTAATGTAATAACAACAATTTTACATCAATGTTAGACAATTCGGACTAGAAAAATATATATCACCCCTGGTCAAGTGGTCCAGCAATATACTGAATTATGATCTAGTTATGTGTTAATTTATTGTACTATTAATATGTGTATTATAAATAAAATTATCCTATCCTATCCTATCTGCTATGATGCGGTTGGGTCCTGCTGAATTGCTCTGATGATGGTAGGGCAAACTGATGCTGTTAACAAATAGTACCGTGAGTTCCACAACGAATTAAAACAATGTACAAGCTAAAATTGAAGTCTGCTCTTGTGTGAGTTTGGACAATATGCATAGCAAATGCATTGC
Organism: Siphonodentalium dalli; assembly: GCA_032622095.1. Classification (NCBI taxonomy): domain Eukaryota; kingdom Metazoa; phylum Mollusca; class Scaphopoda; order Gadilida; family Siphonodentaliidae; genus Siphonodentalium; species Siphonodentalium dalli. Next base: position 155,324,098 of record CP136068.1, on the reverse strand, counting down.
TCAACGCCACATATGCTAAGTCAGTGTCGTAATTTGGTTGCGAACAAACAATATATTTATTAGATTTATTATTTAAGTTACCAGTGTGATTATGGGAATAAGTGGTTTGAAGGTCTAAATTATGCTCGCGTTTGTTATATTCGTATAAGGCCTCTGTATGCCGCACATAGCCTAGTTCAAGAGATTGAATTGAGAAAGTTCGGTTCCCCAACTTCTTTGGCATTGAACAATAAAGAGCGTTCCTTGTTAATACATTCCTGGTGTGGTATGAATAAAGAGCGTTTTTCTCTCACTTGTGTGCGAAATATTTAAAACAGCTGAAAAATATATGTTATATTAACATTTATTTTCAGAGCACACAAAGCCGGTATATCACTGGGGCTCTCCTCGCCTTTGTCGATTATGCAGAAGCTTGGAAGCTTCAAGTCAATACAAAAAAAATAAATAATGATTTTCACGAAGAAATGGTCGAAAAATCTCCCCACATTCAAGTATGGAGGCTGTAGCCTAGAAATAGTTAAAGAATTCACTTATTTGGGGGGGGGGGTAAATTATTTTATAATCGTCGATTCCGCCAGAACATAAAGAAAACAGTTACAAACAGGAATGTGAAATTGGTAATTTCGGAATTAGACAATTCGGACTAGAACAAATATATTCCACCCGGTCAAGTGGTCCTGCTAATCTGCTATGATGCGGTTGGGTCCTACTGAATTTCTCTGATGATGTTAGGGCAAACTGATGCTGATAACAAATACTACCATTAAATATTTTTTAATTTGTCTTTTTCGCGGTGTTGCGATAATCTGAACATATCCACGAAAAGCCATTATGCGTATCAAACATTCAAAACATATTTATTGCGAAATATGTTTAATACTGGTTGTATTGGTTGTTGAAATTCGACTATATTTTCGTACGATGGTGTACGTAAACACACACAAGTTGTGCTCTGCTTACATAACACAGAGCAATTCGATTGGTTATTCATACACAATGATATAAACGCTCTTTATTATTTCCATATCAGGAAAACAGTAATAAATAACGCTCTTTATGTTTACCATATCCGGATCTAAACAAAAGCCAGAAAACGTAACATGTTTTGCTTTTGTTTACATGCCAAATGGGAAGAAATCGACAATAACATACTGCTTATGTCATATTTCTTATTGCTATAAGAACAAAGTCTGTCTATATTTCACTATTTATGGCGGTTTTTGACGGATGGGAATATTTTAACAGCATACCCACCGCCAACGCCGCCCGTATCTTTAACGACACATTTGCATTGTATTTGAGACTTGTTCTAATAATGAAAAACTTACGAAGGTGGAGCCTTCTTATAACACGGAATCACTCGCACGATATAATTTTCTGGTAAATGCTAAATATTTAAATGTTGATAATCCAAATCAGTTCGTAATGTCGGGTACACCACACTATAACTTAAGTGGATTAGTTACGTTGATTACATGGATTTTAATAAAATGTTAAGAATTTGATGTCAAAATGCTGAAATTGAAGATCGTTTTATACGGGTAACGACTACTATATATTTATAGTAAATAAACCTCATTCGATAACTTACGTTGGTCAAGAACTCCTTGTAAATCCAACTTCGAATTCATGGAAATAAATCAGATAAACAGTACAATACGAAAACGACTCATCGAAAGATTTTTTTATTCCAATATTAACGGAAAACATCAGTTTGATCATCGGCTGGATTGTCATTTACCTCCGGGTGCTTGTGATGTTTATTTCGCTTATAAAATGAACGCCATGCTGATAACATATAACTATGTAATCTCTCTCTCTCTCTCTCACATTCAATTTACAAATGCGCCCGAGAACGACGTGTTAATTAATTAGATTAAAGCGTGTGGTAAGCTAATCGGCGACAAAGGCAATATCATGTTTGGGGCTACCTATAACTGATATCCCGATAACCACTCATCATAACTGGATTGTCAACGCGGCTCAGTGCATACCAACTCAATGCGAGAATTTTGATTTGTGACAATGCAGCGAGGACGAGCAGTATCAGGCCAAGCAAATTAAATGTTTGTTGTAACTGGAAGGTGTCCATGCACATATGCACTGGTGTCAATTAGACTTCCGCCCATGTGTTATCTGAGATATAACATAATGTGAGTCAAAAATATTGTGGTCATATTGGTTTATAAATGCACAGCTAAGTAGGATATATAGCAGGATTGGCCATATTTCATGGGGCGGGGGGGGGGGGGGGGGGTGGCGATTGACACATTTTTAATGACAATTTTAATTCCAAATCTCCAGATCACTATTTAAAGTGGCAACTGAATTTGCGTACAAATCTTTATTTGTCTGACAGATTCGGATATTGTTTAATGGTCATGTTCACATTTTTTGTTAAAACTTTTATTGACTTTTAGTTGAATATATCATACATTGTAATGTCATTGACAAATTTCAAAGTAATACTATAGGTAAAATTAAATTTCGTCTTGTTATTCTTTAAATACTGAGGATTAAGCCAGATATTCCCCTCGCTGTCGGCCATTCGTCCAAATAATCACCTCGGCTTCGCCTCGGTGAATTATTTCTCCGAATGCCCGACAGCTCGGGGAATATCCTATACTTAAACCGCGCTTGGCGGGAAAAAAAAACTTCCGATTGCTGATTGCTTGACCAGAAATCAATGACGTGTTGGTCTGCAGCAGTTATGTCACAGTACACAGAAAACTTACATGTCTACGAATGTCTTAAAACAATAGTTTCCAGAACCATGCCGCCGACCTAGAAACATTCAAGGCGGCTCTGGAGAGAACAAAAATAGCGCTCCTCACACCGTCCTGTAAAAGCCAGCTTTGGTCACTAGGACGTAACAACTACAGATACAGATTAGATTTTATTCGATAACGAAAGCTCCATGTCGGAACATCAAATTTTGTAAATAGTAGAAGAAGAGAGGAAATATAACAATAAATAATAAATAATATAACTATAATAATAACGAGCACCAGTTTTCTATATAATGGGGAGTAACTCAGATACCCTCAGTCTCAAGAATCCACTTCACAGTTTTACCGAGACCGGCCACACGATATTTTGACCTTGTCGAAATAGTTAGTTTGATTTAGTTGTAGACATTGATAAAAGTGTTTTGGTTGTGAGGGAATTTGACATATGCATGTGTTATATTTGTATAGTCAAATGTTGAAGAAGTAAAATGTATACAAACAATATAATTATACCTACCGTTCCATGTAAAGGCTTGATCCGTTCACAGCACTGTCAATGTCCCAAGTCAATAACGTTGATGCCGACGTTCGCGCATGCGCATTGAACGATACAAAAAAAAAACGGAAACAACCGGAAGTAGCCGAGATAAAGCGAAGGCGCGTACCAATACTAGTACTATCAGACTTGCAAATTATGAGTTGGACGTTTTTTATGGACAATTTGCAGTCCAATTGCTTGTTGAGTACCTACTTTTAAACACCCAATATTGGTGCGATAGACACACCACAAACATTCATACTGTTGGGTATACCCAACAAGCGAAAAAAAACCAACAATGGTCAATTGGGCACCAAAAGTATCCAACAAGTGTCCTCCTGGAAACACGGACGGACGGACGACGGACGAGGAGTGATGACTATAGATCCGCCGGAGACTTCGTCTCAGGTGAGCTAAAAACCATAATACTATCATTATGAAATGTTTAAGGTTCAATTTTGGAAAGGAAATTGACAAACGTCACGATTTTCTCGTGTCTTAAATTCTTAACTGTCGATATGTTTAAATGCATGCAGTCACTTACCATGCCATGAAAAAGGCCAACGAGGTTTTAATTCACCAAACAAGAACAACTTATCATATCAGTGCCACAGAAAACAAGCAGCTTTAACTTGGGAATTGTAAACTCCAAGTGAATTGAACAGAATACTAGAGGTTCCATGGAACCTTATCAGGGCCATAAAATACCTTTAGCATAGGATTCCTGGTCTGAACTGGGGATAAAACCCAGATGTGAAAGTCATTAAATGGTCCATACATGGGGGATTTGTGTCAAGAAAGCATTGGCCGGATAACTAAATATCTAAGCTTTAACCTGCACTAACTTAGTCTATGTTAGATTTTTGGACACACCATGGGCAGACTGGGGGAAATCTATACCCAGTATGAATACTAAGCTATGCTAATGTGGGCAATGAGGTTAGAAATATTTTGCACACTAGATCTAATATGCTGCTAATGTAGCAGGGATGATTAACATACGAAACTATCATAATTCAAAGCTGTTCCAACCTGTTTCTACCCAAATCACATGTGCAGTTTCTGTACGGGGATTGCCTGCATTATACCAGACTACTTTTCTATGGGTATCATGTCACATAAAGGCGCAGTGAATCCATAATAAATACAACATTTAACATTGTATTTGGGACACAAATAAACAACAGCCATGTGCCCGGCATGAACAGAACAGAGCGATCCGTGTTTGTCTATTCCTGATATGGTAGAAACCATTTATTGCAAATGTACAGGCAAAAATGAAGTTGTCAAAAAGGTCAAGGAGAACGCATCGACGCAGATTTAGATCTGTTTTTTTTAATTACGGACTTTTAATAGCATATTAGCATCGATTGGAAAAAAACCCATACATAAACGCTATCGTGAAGAAAATGGACCAGCTGACCAAACTCGCATATAATAATAGTTGCGGACGAAGCGATGAGAAAATTCAAAAAACTCCCAGAAATACATCTAACGGTTGAAGATTCAGACATCAACGATGATTGAATTTCAATACACTTCTGAACGGTGTAGACTAAATACAGAACACAACTTGCATCATAATCTCGAATTTTTTATCGAATTCGTTGCGGGCCGCGCATAGTAACATTTCGCTCGAGCTATGCTCTCGAGAAATATATCCTTGCGCCATCCGCAACTCATTCGATAAAAGAGTGTCGATTAAGATGCGCGTTGTGGTCTGTCTATATATTTGGGTGGGAGATAAGATAGTGAGAAAGGAGAGAGCATGGACCAGAGAGAGAGAGAGAAAGAGAGAGAATTGAAGTTATGTTTTTTTTATTATTTTATTTTTGAAAAATATGTACTTTTAAAAAAAATTATTAAATTAAATTATAAATGTTTTTTTTTATTTTTGAACAAAATTGGAGTTTTTAAAATTTGTTTACACACCGCGAGTGCCTTGTGTCCCTTTAACATTCACCACCGTGAGTGACTTGTGTCCCTTTAACATTCAGCCGCAGCGAGTGACTTGTGTCCCTTTAACATTCACCACCGTGAGTGCCTTGTGTCCCTTTAACATTCACCACCGTGAGTGACTTGTGTCCCTTTAACATTCACCACCGTGAGTGACTTGTGTCCCTTTAACATTCACCACCGTGAGTGACTTGTGTCTCTTTAACATTCACACTGAGTGATCTGAATGCCGTGTTCCTTTAACATTCAGCCGTAGCGATTGTCCTTTTAACATTCACACATCACGAGTGACTTGTGTCCCTTTAATAAATACAACCAATTAAGTGTCCCAAATAAACAGGGTGTAAGTACGGGTCGCCGGTAGGAATACATAACGTCGGCGGGCTACCAAAATGACGTGTACTATTTGTTTTTTTTGCAAATTAAAAGGGAAGCAAACAAGACAGTCAATGACTGTGGGTCGCTCACCAGACTGCAGACGGAGATGACTGGGACTCTGAAGACTATAGTCCGTACTTGTCAAATTACTTTAAAACAAGTAGTTCTAAACAAGGACACATGGGCTTTCTTGGGAGGGGATATGGGGGTGTCCACCTTGAAATTTCTAACTGCATATCCACCCCCGCCCCCAATAGGTCATTACCTCCCAACTGGACCAAACTAAATTACAACTGGTACTTCAAGATCTCCAACTGTTGGAAAGTTATCAAAACCTTACTGATAATACCGGTATACATAAAAATTATTACATGTAATATAGGAATCTATTTACAAGTACAAAACATATAAAATCATAGCATAGACAGGGTGGGTACAGGAGTGTTAAATCTACTATCTCTGCCAATATTTGAACCAAGTGTAAATCCCAATCTTTGAGATCCATTGATCTAGTAATCTCAAATGGTATATTATAGAAGTTGAAGTGAGTTCATTTTCATTAAAATAAGTTACAAAATTAATGGGTTATCAACATGGCACCTCTGATAATTGTTCCTTGAAATCATCAGCATAATAAGACACATCATTATCACAGATGAATAGAGGTCAATAGCCCATATAAACACTTGACTGGACAACTGCATAGAACAGGGCACATGGGAATTAATCTAATTTAAATTGAATGACACAAATATAACATTATCTGTTATTTGTTTATCAACGGCTGTCAGATAAGATTCAGTTCATACACAGGGAACATTAGAGAGAATAGCAGGCAGACAAGCGTTATATTGTTAGTGCAAGAGATGACTTCTCAAATAATATTGTGGCATTAGGAATGTGAAAGACAATATTTGTAACAGGGGTACATACACTTACTTTGACCCCTCAATTGGCAAGTGTAACAATCTGTTCGTGATTTTTCTCCCAGACCCCTGGACCGATTTCAACTAAACTTTATGGGATGAGTCGATATACATTGGCGGACGTAATGTGGTTCGTTCAAAATTAAATTTTAAAATTAAAAAAAAAATTTGGTTAAATTGAGTTAAATATATATATATATATTTTTGGAGTTATGTCCCTGGCTCCGCCCACATTGGACCCAGTGAACTCATTTGAATAGATCTGAACCCCAGTCACACAAGGAACCTTCATACCAAATATGAACCTATTCGACCTGATGGTACATGAGAAGTCGTTTTAAGAATTACTATGGAGGAAAAGAGTTATAGCCCTGGCTCCGCAACTATTTGACCCAGTGACCTCATTTGAACAAATCTGAATGTGAGTTACCTAGGGAACATCCACACCAAATATGAACCCATTCGGTCCCATGGATCTAGAGAAGATGTTCAAAGAATTGATGACGGATGGATGGACGTCTAGACGGATGACTAAAAACTGAACAAATCTCAAATGTGTTGTCAAAATAACAAGAATTATGTATATATAATAAAATACAATATGGAATGTGCCCACTATGGTTAGAGACTTGAAATAATAGCCTTTTTTTTTACTGACTTATCTCCAATTTTCGACATACTTTTTTTCTACATACGAGGTTTTGGAATAGTGGCGGGGAATATTTTTTGTACGATATTTTGTACGATATTTTGGAGAAAAAAAAATTTCATTCATTCAACCAAATGAGATTATACGATATTTTGTAAATAACTCAATAAGTCGGGATTTTTTTACCCTGTGCCAATGCATTCTCTTATATATGCGAGTCGACCATAGGTCGCCTCGCATATATAAGAGAATGCATTGGCCTAACAATTTTTTATCATTTTTTTTAAATAAATGTTTCTTACAATTTTTAGGACATAAAATAAAAAACACCCATTACCCTGCAGGGAGCCCCACATATATATAGAAGCATATAGACGAGTGTCGTCTGCTCATGTTTGTCTTGGGCTCTGTATGGGTGAAATTATAAAATTGTTAAAGAATACAAGAACAAATTATTAAAATTGTAAAAAATTGTTAGGCCAATGCATTCTCTTATATATGCGAGGCGACCTATGGTCGACTCGCATATATAAGAGAATTCATTGGCACAGGGTAAAAAAAATCCCCACTTACGACTGGAGTTGATATGGCGGGTCACATATTCCTCCTTAATACCTTATTACCCGTGGGTGGGGTTGTTTATGTCTAAATATATTGTGTAATTTGACTCGGAAAATCTGATTGTTCCTGCCAAAACGGGTATAAGTAATTTTGGAAGCACACTAACGATATGTATATTGTGTACATCTGCATGTAGTTAGCCACCTTATGTTGACAGCCAATGGGTGTTAATCAGACAGAATATTCTGCCCTGTTCCATCCCGCTATAGAAAACTTTATTATGCCTGGCTTTGCATGGATCACTGATGACATAAGGCATTGACCAAATGCATCGATCTGCATCAGTTGGATCATTACAGAGTGAAGCATAATATTATCTAGTTATCCCAGAAAGCGCCTCAGTACTGCAAGATACATGTATATATTCACCCGCCTACCCCGGCCCTGTGTAAGTATTTTTTCGTCAGGCCCCCTGTATCATCTTCAGTGTTGTTCAACATCTCTCAACCAACACTTCTTGTGGCGTTTGGTTACTCGATTGTCTCTAACTACAACTTCTGATAAACTGACTTCTCCAGTTTAAAGGATTACACCGATGTAGTGTTTCTCAGTCGTCGAAGCCCGTTAATCCACTGAGCACGTTGCCAAAAAGTTATTGTGATAGGCCTCCCGTAACGGAATTTATGCGAATGAATATTCCATCATGGATTATGCTGTTTGGATTGTTAATGCTCCCTCCTGTGACGTAACTAGAGGGATTATGTGTTGGATTTTATCTACCGATGGTAACCAATAACTTATTGTTTATAAAGAAAAGGCTGGATCCTCGGAGCTGACAATTTGTATATATGGGTAATTTGACATGGGACATGATATTAGGTAGGTCCCATTGACATCAGATTCCTTAAAATGGCACTAATATTTAATTATATACTCAAAATTGTTGCAATCTGGTTGGTGAAAATTGAAACATGGGGATATAATTAAATAGATGTTGATCGCATAAGACTTGTATGGGCAAATATGAGCAACAAAGTACTTCATTCTGACCGAGATGACTAAAAGCAAAGCAGCCATGAGTTTTTTTTTTTAAAGTGTGCAGATATAGACGAATTGATCGATAATTCAGTTAGACTATTGAGTTTAAGTTATAAGCATGGATATAAACCCCAAATGGCAGGGATTGCAGAAAAAAGAACAATTGCTTCAACTGATTTTATAGAAATAATTCAGCTGTCTAAATATATCCTTCAATATAACAAACAAACTGCAATAACCCTTTCTATACTATATGGACTATCCCACCAAGTTAAAAAAGTGTACATAGGAATGGTCCATTATTGATTTGGAGGGATGCACAAGCCATATGAGCAGACGAAACATAATAAAGGTTTTCAGAAGGAGTCGTATTTATTGAGGGAAAAGTTTAGGTAATAAGTTCAACGGTTGTTTTATGAACTTATTATCTGAACATATTCCTACGGAATAACTACTCATCAATGAGCGTTTAGTATAGAAAGCGTTAGTTCTTACAGATGCTATATCTCTTCCATGAAATTTCTGTATAGATCTGGGATTATAAAATATTAATTCTGAGTCTGCAGAGACAGGCTCTTCTGTCACTTGGCAATAATTTTTTCTCCAATTATTTTCTATGAACGAAGATAGAAACTGGCTATTTTTAGATTATTGCAACATTTTATCAGAAATCTATCTTTTAAAACGTTCTTAACTGAGATATGTGCAACACCAATTGTTTCACTTATGTGTTTCTTTTTGTAATAGTTGAAAAGGAGTTCCATAGAAATTGTGGGAAGATACATACCATCTTTAAGACAAATTCTGCTCTGTTACCACAATACGGTATGATATTCATAGACATATATGTGGTAACAAACATGGCCTCTGAACGTTGTTTTCGATATCACAATATGCTTTTATTTCAATGAATACGAGTAAAGTTCTTCGGAGCTAAAATTCTGCATAATAATGAAGATCTTTGTGTGACACTATAAGACATGCATAGCAAGGACGTGGCTAGTGTCTCCTTGAGGGCGGGGGTGTTCAACTTTATATCCAACTCAAATTTTCGACTGCAAATGCCCCTTGTAGACCACACTTTCCAACTTCATTTGTATCTGTTGAGGTGGAATTTTCCAACTGATTATTCAATGTTTCGAACTGGTTGGAAATGTCCAAGCTAAGTTGAAATACTTTCAATTGATGGCCATATCAGTAAATGTTTGGCAAAACGTAAGAAAAATTATATTTGTCCACAACGACAACGTTTACATACGATATTGGTTGGAAAGTAAATTATCGGATCAATTTCAACTTCTTATCATCCTGATATTTCCAACTAACATCGATACGGGCATGAAATTTCAAACAGTTGGGGTGAGACACCACAAGTCCCCGCAGTCCACCACTCCATGTTGACACGTCCTGCAGTTCTGGATTCTTTGGTCATCCAAAATCATACACAAAACATGCATCGACCAACTGAACTTAGATATGAATTCATATGCATTCTCAGCTGATTGAGGACATCGAGGAACATTGTAGTCTGTAGTAACGTCCTTTCCTGGACAAAAGTTCTGAATGTGAACCCGTCTCACATATTACGCCATCATCAATGACAGCTATGATGTCAGCGTTTTCTATGGTGGAGAGCCTATGGGCGACGATTATACATGTTCTTCCGACGACGGCTGTATCTATGGCATCTTGCACGACCTACAATGAAATTATAATATACATGTAGTTCATGTTCATGGTTCAGTTTGGGAGCAGGCCTGGATAGTGTGTAAGAGATATACAGAATGCGGTCCCCAGATGATGGATTTAGTGATGCTACCACGAACAATGGGCTAGCATCACCAAATTCAACCTCTTGGGACCTCATTCTGCTTAGGCCTCATCTTCAGGGAAGTATCTATAGTCTCAAATTAGCATCGTTTTAGTTACTTTTTCCCTTCTGTTCACTTTCTATATCCCCTAATTTGCAAAAAATAGAATGCATAATCGAGGTGACTATATAATATGTGAGCATCACCAACTTCAACTGGGGAATTTCAAACTGATCCTAGGTCTCCCATAGTGGAGTCTGGATGGTAGATTCAGCGGGATGAGGGCTACATGTTAATACATGCTGAAGGACACTTAACTACACTTACCCTTTCACTTTGAGAGTCCAGTGCTGAGGTAGCTTCGTCGAGTAAAAGTATTTTAGGGCTGCGTATGAGAGCTCTAGCGATTGCAACTCGCTGTTTCTCTCCGCCACTGAGCTGCGTGCCCTTTGAACCAACATTTGTATCGTAACCCTGAAACAACGATGTATATAATGCACCATATCAGAAGTCTTCGGCCTTTGTAGGTGTTTAGTGTACAATGAAGTTACAACATGGAAACCCAACTATTACACAGTCGATTAAAACTTGAAAAGGGCAAACACACTGAAAGCTACTAAAATTGACCACATACAGTCCCTGGGGAGAATACAAAATATACTCAATGCACGAGTCTCTAGAATACTTTGTATATTATGTTCCACAACGTCTTCGATTGGTCAGGGAGCAGCACAACATATCCCATGTTTAAGTTGAGATCCTTCAACATAACGGAAACTAAGACAACCGTTTCATAGTCTCCGCTGGCCTGCTTTTTTCATGACGTCATTTACGTTGAAGAACGTTATGGAGAGCGATAGGATATTTTTGAGATTTTCTGCTCATTATTAATCAAAATAAATATCAAATTGCTATGAATGACCAGGACTGTCGGCAGAACATATACATTATTGTGGTGGATTGACGGTAACATGGTGACATTGACTGCTTGTGGCCTAACATAAACTCCAAGCCGTCAATGTCACACCATGTTACCATTAATCCACAATCTGTGTATTTGACAGTCTGACTTAACCCTGTCTTTACAAAAGAATAATAGTGTAAGCACATGCAACAAGTTGGAACAATGTTCCACCGCCGAGATGGTATGGGTGTGTCTATGTTGAACCTACCTTTGGAAGGGACTGTATGAATGTGTGTATGTTGGATTTTCTTGCTGCTTCAATTATCTCTGGCATCGTCACTTCTCGCGAATTATCGCCATATGCGATATTCTCGGCAATGCTGCAGTCGAACAACATTGGTTCTTGTGAGACGAGTCCTATCTGAGATCGAATCCACGATATATTCAGCTCCTTAATGTTCTCTCCACTGAACCTCTAAAATAGATTCATGTTGTGTGAGTTGCAGGTATCCCACTGGCCTATATAGTATGAATGAATTTATTGAGCAAACCAAATTACAATGGTATATGCTGGTACAATAACCACAATATGCATATGAGACATATTAGTAATATATAAAGCTGTACAATAGCTTCAGAATAACCAGATTAGGCCGTAGAAGCTTTATATTAATTCGCATATATGTGACCAGCCATATCAAATCCAGTCGTAAGTCGGGATTTTTTTCCCTGTGCCAATGCATTCTCTTATATATGCGAGTCGACCATAGGTCGCCTCGCATATATAAGAGAATGCATTGGCCTAACAATTTTTTACAATTTTAATAATTTTTTCTTGTATTCTTTAACAATTTTAAAATTTCACCGATACAGAGCCCCAGACAAACATGAGCAGACGACACTCTTCTATATGCTTCTATATATGTGTGGGGCTCCCTGCAGGGTAATGGGTGTTTTTTATTTGATGTCCTAAAAATTGTAAGAAACATTTATTTATAAACAATTGTTAGGCCAATGCATTCTCTTATATATGCGAGGCGACCTATGGTCGACTCGCATATATAAGAGAATGCATTGGCACAGGGTAAAAAAAATCCCGACTTACGACTGGATTTGATATGGCGGGTCACATATATGTTTTGCCTCACAGGTAGATACTGGATTCATGAAGCTTTTTAGAACATTAAGAGAATCCCTCGATCCTTCAGTAAATTGTTGTATATCTACTTTTAAGTTCTAATTTTTGGAGCATCGTAGCCTGTTCATTTGTATATTTCTTGCAGAACAAGAAAAAAATTTCATTTTCTAATACTGTACAAAATGAACATGTTCATTTGTCTATATCAGGTTTTGGATGTTTGTATCTATCTGCCTCAATAGCTAATTTATATTATTTGCGTGACACTTAAATGTATCGTGTTGATTTTGGTAAACCCAAGCCCAAATAATTTTTGAGTTTTGAGCTCCTTGTAAAATTTACCAAATAAATTAAGTTTGCTGTCGATTCCTTTGTGTGCAATATTTCCAAGTTGTTTAAATAAGGAAATTTTGTATGAGGAACTAATCTGGTTATCCAAGTTAATATCACTTAATTTGCTGTCATCAATATTAAATGGTTTCATAGTCGAATTGACTGCAAAATACCAAGAAGGAGTTCCCTTGCTAAACAATTCTTTGTCAACTTCATATATGTCTTTCAAAAATCTATCTAATTCATTCAGTCTAACTGAATATTTTAAAGCCAATTTAGTGATGTAATTTGCAAGTGGCTGTCAGCCAAGTTCACAATGCCTACCCATGTTTTTGAGGCATATATGTGTATATATCTGTGAGGCATATATAGTAGCCATTAGTAAATAGACATAATGAGCAAGTACTTGAGCTCCATGAGCACTATCCAAGCATTCCCTGGCCTATAATCACATTTTGGTATTCTCGAGAGTGCCATATGTATCAGTCACAATGTGTTCACCAGTTACATTAGCTAACTGAGCCGAGACCCTAGCAAAAAAACACTTTGGTGCATTTGATAAGACAATGAAATTGCAAATAGGGTTGAACTTCAGAAAATTTAGCCGAAAACATTTTTTTTTTTTGGAAACATTTTCTTTTTATATATAATTTTATTTTTCTGAAAAATGTAGTTTTCTTTGCAATTTTTGATGATTGAAAAAATATCTTATGCCACATTTGATGAAAAAAAAATGGGTGAACATGTGGCACAAAATCAACTTTGACCTAAATGACTATACTTGTATATATAGCACACACAAAATTCTGATGGATTTGTGTGGTTAAAATGTCGTTGTGATAAGTAAATTTAAATACTAATTCTTCCGTAAAAATTCGTACATTAATACTGATAGCAATTCCTAATGAACAATTAACAACTTTAATCAAAACCGTTGGAAATTTAATCCTTCACACAACATCAGTTGGAAATTTAATCCTTCACACAACATCAGTTGGAAATTTCACAAACAAAAATAGGTTGAAATTGTTCTCGCAGTTTTAATATGAACCTATGTGAATATTTGGGTCCAATATGAACCTATTTGCACAAGAATACGTTGATATATAATAATACGACTGCTCTCAAGCCTTGAAATAGTGTGTCTGCCATTTGCAGAATGAGGTCCCCAGAGGGTGAATTTAGTGATGCTAGACCACTATGCGGGGTAGCATCACTAAATTCACCCTCTGGGAACCTCACTCTGCTTACATCTCAGCAGAATGAGGTTCCCAGAGGGTGAATTTGGTGATGCTAACCCACTATGCGGGGTAGCATCACTAAATTCACCCTCTGGGAACCTCATTCTGCAAATGACAGACACACTATTTCAAGGCTTGACCGCTCTCGTGATACCGAAATATATATAAAAAGACAGAATTTGAGTAACTTACAATATTTCCTGATTCTGGGTTATAAAATCGTTCAATCAGTTGCATAACAGTACTCTTTCCGCACCCACTGTTACCAACGATCGCCAGTGTTGACCCCGGTCTCACGCTAACAGATAAGTCTCTAAGGACGACAACCTCACTGCGACATGGGTACCGGAACTGTAAGTTCTGTATATCTACCGCTCCGTCATAACTTTCCTGAATGACACAGTGGGAATTAGTGTAAGGTATAGGGGAGATTACAATAATGAATTTAATAAAGGAATGTTGCATGGGAATATTTTCTTGCGATATCCAGATCAGTTGTCAAAAACTAGGTACTGCTCAAGAAATAAATTGACACACCATTCAATGTTTGAATAACATAATTTTAACATATGATGCTGGTGGGTCCTGCTGAATTGCTATGGTGTTGGTGGGGCGAAGTGATTCGATTAAGAAAGCATACCATTAGTTTTTATCTAAAGTTGTCAGTTTTGCAGCCTTTTGCTAACCTGAACAAATGAAATATTTTAATATTTTAATAATGGCACCATTGCTTGTTGTAAACTGACCATATTCAGAATGGCTATTCCTATCGTCAAACAACACAGCAACCATAAACATGGTTTTACTAATGCGAGCGATTTAGAAAATTCATGATGCTATATATATATAGTGTCAAGTATTTTATAAATCACTCGGATTAGTAAAAAACAGCGATAACGATAACTAATAAGAGTTGGTACATTTTCTTAACAGCATTATTTTGTGTCACCAGCGTGGTACATGTAGAAATTTGCCAGGACCCACAAGCATCATTTAAGAAATGGATGTTGATTTGCTTGCGTTCCATAGAGTATGGATGCAAGTTGGTCTGACATTTTGTGTGGAACGCGAAAGCGTTCCACACATAAACATGTCAGACCAACTTGCATCCATACTCTATGGAGCGCAACAAAATCAACATCCATTACTTATATTTACCCTCCATCGAGTCAACTGGCTGATTAGAAGAGCATTAGGCGCCCATTTCCAATGCTGTTCTCGTGTCGTGATGCAAGTTGCATCTACACTAAAATGGATGCAAGTTGGGGTCAGCGCGCGACGTCATGTGACGTAATTTCGACAAACCAACGTCCTGCATTCATGTTCCACAACGCGAATGCATGTTTGAGTGTAAATATAGCAAATTAGCAGGACCACTTATCCATGGGCGAAACCTACTATAGTGCGGCCAGCTTCGCTATAACTGTCTATTTCTGGCTCTTTGTCTATGATGGAAAACAGTCGTGTGGCCGCTATTCTTCCTTTGCCGTAATCAGGAGTCAATGTCAGCATGCGTCCGGCTGCCTGGCCACAAAATACCAACACGCCGAACACACTAGAATTTAAAAATGTAATAAATAATTCAAACGGTGAAAAAGAGCATAGCGTGGTAGTAACACGTGAACGCTGAAACTAAAATAAAAAATCATCATTAATTTAAGAGCTCGCAAAATTTGGAATCATCCTAGTAGATGTCAGCAGGTGTCTGATTGCCTGACAATCAAACACTGCTCACTGAGCACATTATAATTTAAAAAAAAGTAATTAATAATTCAAACAATCAAAAAGAATGTATCATGGTACTAACACAAGAATGCTGAAAACTCTCTCTAAATTAAAACAATTATAAATAATTTGAGGGCTCGCAAAATGTGGAATCGTCAGCTGGTGTCCGACAGCCTGGCAACCAAACACACTAGAATTACACACAGTTATCATATTTCTAGTGCTCGACTGTCTGGCTACCAAACACACTAGAATTACATACAGTTATCATATTTCTAGTGCTCGACTGTCTGGCTACCAAACACACTAGAATTACATACAGTTATCATAGATTCTAGTGCTGAACTGCCTGGCTACCAAACACAATGGAATTACATACAGTTATCATATATAGATTCTAGTGCTCGAAAAACGCATAATTGTCAGAGTAGATGCGTACATTCTGATAGCAAGTTGTGAAGACAGAACACTGAACAATCATATATGATTAACCCTTTCTATACTAAATATCCACTGACGGGCAGTTCCCTAAGGAAATGTTCAGATAATAAGTTCAACAAAACTTATTATCTAAACATTTCCCACCAATGAATATGAAATTGGTATTTGTTTTACCCTGTGCCAATGCATTCTCTTATATATGCGAGTCGACCATAGGTCGCCTCGCATATATAAGAGAATGCATTGGCCTAACAATTTTTTACAATTTTTTCTTGTATTCTTTAACAATTTTAAAATTTCACCCATACAGAGCCCCAGACAAACATGAGCAGACGGCACTCTTCTATATGCTTCTATATATGTGTGGGGCTCCCTGCAGGGTAATGGATGTTTTTTATTTTATGTCCTAAAAAGTTTAAGAAACATTTATTTAAAAAAAATGATAAAAAATTGTTAGGCCAATGCATTCTCTTATATATGCGAGGCGACCTATGGTCGACTCGCATATATAAGAGAATGCAATGGCACAGGGTAAAAAGAATCCCGACTTACGACTGGATTTGATATGGCGGGTCACATATTTGTTCCTCAATAGTCTACTCCACTTGTATTGGCATTTCATCTCACTGTCATCTGTTCTAATATCCTTAACACCCCTCAAGATGAATAGTAGACAATTTCAATATATACTTTTATAACTGATAGGGAGAACCTATTTAGTATAGAAGGGTTAAATAAGCTACAGTTATGTCCTAAATAATTTACTCCAAACTATAGCAGAATTATGGGAAATTTTTCAGGATTTAGACGGAAATATGGCTTGCTGTCATTCATCAGAAAGCTCTCGGTGAGAGCTTTCCGCTGAATGGCAACAAGCCATATTTCCAACTAAATCCTGAAAAAATACCCATAATTCTTCTGTGGTTAAGGAGTCCATTATTTACAGTATTACTGTATATATATTTATTGAAGTTCGATCAGGAGTGTATGGCAGTGAAAGAGTTAATAACACCGTCCAGTTTGTTTTGGTTTAAATTGGGTCAATTTCGTGTATGTTTAAGTGATCACTCACTGCGCCAAGCGCGTGTGAGTCTTTTCGCACGGCTGATTTTGTATCGACTAAAGAAGCTTGTCACCTGGAAC
The DNA here is from genome assembly GCA_032622095.1 of Siphonodentalium dalli. Classification (NCBI taxonomy): domain Eukaryota; kingdom Metazoa; phylum Mollusca; class Scaphopoda; order Gadilida; family Siphonodentaliidae; genus Siphonodentalium; species Siphonodentalium dalli. The sequence goes on along the minus strand of CP136068.1, from coordinate 155,306,587 downwards.
AAGCTTCGGATTTTGTAGTTTATACCCCCATTATGGCATTAACATAATATCATTAAAACATCGTTAAAAATGTCTCAAATTTCCTGTAAAAAATCATGAATATATCATTAATATATTCATTAAAAAATCATCAAAATGAGACAAAATTGATGCTATTAAATTGCCATCAATTCACCATTAATGTATCCATTAAAAGTCAAATAAAATGATAGTATTTTTAATGCCGAAATTTAATGCAAATTTAATACTATATTAAGAACGATCGCATTAAATCATTAATCAAAGGGGTTATGTGCATTATATTTTAATGCTGTGTTATTTGACGTTATTATTAATGCAATGAAACTCCAGGTTTAAAATTATATATATTTTAATGCTTTTCATTTTAATGATATTCTTTTTAATGATATTCTTTTTAATGATATTCTTTTTAATGATATTCTTTTTAATGATATTCTTTTTAATGATATTCATTTAATGGTATGTATTGAATGATGGCCATAATTTTAATTCCGTTAATATGAAAGTGTCTGTCAGAAATGGGAAGGCAGTTTCACAGCGCCAATCATACAACTGTTTGGTCGCTTACACGTAGATCCTATAAGAAAACATTCATTAAGAGAAAATGAGCCCCATATCGGATAGGAGGAACGAACACACTTCTTCCTTGTTCAACGGTCGTCGCTCATATGACTTCCTGTTAAGTTTGCAACATGTTAACAGTCACATTCAAATTGCATATTACTACGCTTATGCTAATCGGATAAAGTACGATTGGTGCTCTCGGATTCGTCTGCAATCTACACAGGGGGCGTGTTCAAGGCATTGCTTGTGTGAGGCACTATTAATACATCGTTTTCGCACGCCCGCTAATGAAACATTTCATATAATTAACTTGAGAGATTTACACATTCGCCGAGGATGGAATATACTATGCGACAACCGTTGTTTCGTATTGGCCTTAAGGGTCAGCCGAACGTTTTCCTTATCATGATTGGTAGTTCACTTGAAAAGCAGTTTTACAGTATAAATCAAACATCAAATAAAAATAAAACGCCATAAAATGAGAGATTATATATTATATTATATTACATTTTTTTTAAATATGACTTTAATTCGGATTTGCATATAACACCCTTTAAGCCGCGGACAGACGATCAAAATATTATGGATTGTGTCATGTGTACGTGTGTCCGGGTCCCAAATAATATTATTACAAAGGATTAAGTCCAACAGTTATGTTTGTCCGCACTGGCTAGCAGGCGTCCTTGTCGTCAGGGTGATCGGAATTGAGATATGCTCAGTTGCGTTCACCGGATCAGATTTACCGGTCATTATCGACGAGAACTTTTATACACACACAGGGGCATACGCATCGTGACCTACCGGGTGTCCACCACATATTTCGTCCACAACAATCACCCACTGAAAGGGACGATTCTTTCTGATCAAACTCTATAGTTACCAAGAAGAACTTTTATTTACATAACTTGGCGCACATAAAGGGAAGTTACAAATGCACCCCAACCCACTCTACTTCATTCTTCCTGTCTGAAAAATCCAACTGTATACACAATGCACCAACACTGAGAGCATTTGTTTGAAATGTGCCCCATCATAGATTTCCATTGGAAACACAATACATGGGATATCGGATACCACCCAGGGTCCACCCCATAGAATAATTGGAAACTTGGACCCCGAAACTGGACTCTTCAGACGTCATACAAATGTATATCGAATATGCGATTTATGTGTGATTTATATCCAACGGGTGATTAGAATATATCTATATATTTGATTGAGTACCAATTAAAACATACATTTAAGATTTATGAACGATATTTCCAGATGTTTGGAATGTAGACTGTGCATGTGGAGTTCAAATGTACTATCCAATGGATGGATGATGGCACATGATGCCGTTGTTGTGAATCTAAATGTGTAACCCCCCCCCTGTCTGTGCACTTGGTCGCCCAATTTTGCATGGCCGTATGGGCCGGGGTGCTTGGGGGGGGGGGGACTGCATCCCCCTTAATGCCCGAATCTCCAATAATTCGGGCAATATTCGGGCAAATTTAAGATTTTTTGGGGTCAAATTCGGGCAATATTGAGGCAAATTGAATGTTATTTTGTGGAAAAATGTGTCAATTTACCATAATTTCCACATTTCTGCCCGAATTTGACATATTTTAAGTTAATTTGGACCAGTTTGTTACTTTTTTGTCTGTATATATACTGTATATTCTACAAACACAGTGATTCGACAAAAACTAAATCATGAAAAATTATTCGGGCTAATATTCTCAGCTCCACACCCCAAAATTTCGGGCGCCCGTACGGCCATGCAATTTTGTATCAATCTCTGTATACCCCGGGTTGATTTCTTGCAGTATACGCACTCAGTCCTAAGCAATGAGTTACACCACTCTGCTGACCACGACGTGAGTGGTGATTAGATAGCGATACGTTCTGAACTTCAGGGGCATGTTTCATGAAGGCAACTTATGACATAGTTGGGACTTAAGATGGTCATAAGTTCAAACTTCAGTCATAAGTGCGTTTCACGAACAAGGTCTTAACTTAAGATGGTCATAACTTTGGTCTTAACTTTACGACTGCTGTGAGGTGTCATAAGATAATCTTAAAGTTAAGACCAACGTTGTGATCCGCAGTTGGTCCGAAATATGGATGGGATCTAGTCCATGTGTATTATTATAAACACATTTAACTGAATAACATCTTGCTAGCACGGAGGGGTGTTTCAGAAATGGTAGTAATTAATAACAAACTGGTAAGCTATAGCAGGGACGTGGCCGGTGGTTGCAATATTGGCGGGGTGTCCGCTACTAACTGTAAACCGCCAAGACCGGACTATATATACATTTCCAATTGCTGTAACAAAACAAAATATATTTCCATAGAGTTGGACATCATTTGAGATTCAAATCACCCAATCGCACTGTAGACAATAATCATGTTGAGACAATTAGTCCGAACATTTTGACATCGAGGATAATAGTGAATGATTTATACTCAGTTTTGTTTATATAAATGCTTTTGTCAGCTATTATTATTATTATTAATAATTATTATTTACTTGCCTTTCTATATTATTATGTTATAATTTGATTGTAAAATATATTGTATATGTACCCCGTATATATATCGGCAAGATACTAATACATAATATGTGTTATTTTATTATTATGTATATTATCATAACCCACACACGCGAATCTCAGATCTTATACATTTATTACATCTGCATCACATGTTTATTAACTATGAAATAAAAAAATATATATAGCATGTATATATATATAGTATACGGACCGCGAGGGCACACCGGGATCCGCGAAAGAACATATCACTGTGAACCAGCCCAAATACCACTGGGGGAATTACTAAAATACCAATATAGACTATACCAGTTAACCTTATTGGTATTTTAGTAATTTTCCTCAGGGGCCTCTGAACCGGCCGTCTGTTCACGTGTTGTTAATTATAAACGCTCTTTATTAGAAGTCGTTGCTTTGGTTTTTATTAAAACATATATGCAAAATGTCGTTCAACATACCATACTTTCGAAGTTCATACGCAGTTTAACAGGCGATTAGCATATTTGTCAACATAACCAAAGCAAATGGCATTAACATCATGTATATATGGCTTCTACAAATATGTATCAGATTGGAAATAAGTTTATTTGGAGCACGATATGAAGTCCTGTTCACATTATAGCAATATAAATAAATCCATGAATGTTGGCAATTAATAAATAGCGTTTAGCTCAGTGCTTCCATCGTGGTGTATTGTATGTGTGTGCCGGCGTGGCGACATATTCGGTTTCCTGGTATTATAGATGCTTCAACGACGTATAATGTATTAGAACCTAATATCTGCATTGAAAGGGGCGAACACGATTACGATGTCCCTTTAATAACTGAAATAATATATTTGAGCTCGTTACGTTGGTTTAAAATAGGCGCTGGAAGCATTCAGCTATGTGATGTGTGGATGGGGTCTGACGCGAAAACACAGTTAAAAAGCGCGCTCGTGCAGTTAAGTGTGCACCAGTCATTATACTGATTATCGCCCGTGGATAACAATATCATAATTATTCTTAGACACGCCCTAGTATCTGTCACCAGACACTGTATCTGGGCATATAACATACGCAGAACCAACATGTTCTGTGCATAGCTGTAATAAATTGTCGAAGATGACATTTGGCAAAAAATACATGAAACCGGAATAAAACAGTATTTCGGGGCTCGGAACCATCTACCCACCCGGACCTTGTAGCCTGGAACTTTTTGCCGACCACAAGACCACCCCCTGACACGACAAGATAACATGTTAGTTTGGAATAGGCTGGCTCAACAAGTATACCCGATATAGATGAATGTTACAATCGGTTCCCTAATCCTATAAACACAATGTCGCAACCGGTACCCTGGCGTCACGTGACAAATCCCGACATTTAAACTTGCACTACATGGACACAGATATTTAGGAGTGTAAATATAGAAGACAAATCGGCAAATGGGCCGAGAAGTTAATTCTATAATGAACGTTGTGGGAGCATAGTTTGACGCGTAAATTTGTTGGACCATGCAGCCCAACAATCGAAATACCAAAATGTTATTGTTTCATATTCGAAATTAGATATTCGAGTTATAAAAATCGACTCGAATTCGACTCGACTTTAGACATCGACTCGACTTCGACTCGAATAATCGAATATTCGCAGGACCATACTGGTGCCTTCGCGCTTCGCGCGTCGCACCGAACTTCAAATCAGCAGGGTTGCTAATTCCGCCGAAAAACACGGTGGGATTTCGGTAGCCCGTCTATATATACAAATCAATGCAGTAAGTATCCTATAGATCTTTGGATCTGCAACGCTTGAAATTCCAATGCAGTATTATGGTTGTCCCTAGTAATGGTTGCACGAAGGCTTGATTGAGCTTCATTATCGTGGAGCTATAGATTTATACCCAGTCCTTCTTAAAAGTTTCCAATGTACTGTATGTTGATTATTTTAGTACAAAGGGTCAGAATCCCCACTGTCTCTCCATATCGTCAGCGCAAGTTCACAACAGTGTCAAAGTATTACCGAAAATCGATACCCAAACGATACATACCCATACTATACATACCAACACTATACATACCCACACTATGCATACCCACATTATACATACCCACACTATACATACCCACACGATACATACCCACACAATATATACCACCACTATGCATACCCACGCTATGCATACCCACACTATACATACACACATTATACATACCCACACTATACATACCCACACTATACATACTCACACGATACATACCAACACTATACATAACCACGTTATACATACCCCCACTGTACATACCCAGGATACATACCCCCGTGATACCTACCCACTATACATACCCACTATACATACCCACGATGCATACCCACACTATTCATACCCACACGATAAATACCCCACGATACATACCCATGGTGATGTGTGTATCCATGTAGTCTACTTTATCATGGTTGTTTGTGACATATTTACTTTCTGAATATCTGATCCCAGTTATGGGAGTAATTTCACATCATTAATGACTAGATAATAACACAACATGAATTCCCATATACCTATTTGTTCATTACACTTTCAATCGGCCTACCATTTTATGAAATTAAATTACAATTGATAAATGATAAGAATAAATAAAGAATCTATAATAATGTAGTGGGTGGGAAAACAATGTCAGATGGGTCAGAAGCCACCAGAGAGCCACTTTAAGCTTCCAATGTCAGAAAATTTCCCGGACCCCCCCCCCCCATCGAGAGGGGGCGACCCCCTCTCGTGCTCTCCCCACCGACGCCTTCGGCGTCGGGTCATCGCTTCGCGATGAATGGTTATACCCCCCAATAAAATTTGCTTGCTACGCCCCTGATCTGCCCCAATTCAATAAGATGAGATACCAGTAATTCCCACTGACTTTGAAATTTTATATTAACAGAGAGTAATGCGGGCTCTCGCTAAACAGCAGGCATTATTGTAACTGATGTTGGCAGAACCATATGTTCCCCAGAGCACTACCGACAGCAGTCACATGAACTGGCTATAAACATTCTCCTAATTAGTTGGCAATTTACTTCAAGTGAGGATTGATGTACATGTACGCGTAATGCACACACGATGTATCTTTATAGGGCTCTCATAAAACGATTTATTATCCTTACCAACAGTTTAAGTGGTGATTTAGAGGACCGCCACCTGTCGTGGAGTTTGGAACACTGTCTGTAATGGCATCTTAAGTGACAAAAATACAGAATTTGAATTTGATACACTATGATACAGATATAATTATACTGGGATGTGGTTGTGACGGGCCAGGGAGTGAGGGGACTGGGGGTACAGCGGCCCAAAGTTCGGCCCTGCTTGAAAATTCGGGCAAAATCGGATACATGCCGACATGTCCTTATATAGTCCGATTGTCACAAAATTAAGTGTATGGACCTTGTAGAATTACATTGAATCAAACTTAGAGAGAAAATTTCAAATTTGTTGCCCGAATGTGCTCTGATCCCATAGGTTATGGAGTTTAATTATATCTACCATGATATATCAGCTTCACACTTTGTGGAAATTCCCATGTTTATGAAAGGCAATCAATTATATTGACATATGGTTTGGTTTCGAACAGGAAGCCAGTAAATCCCATGGGTCAGTTATTATCCAATATCGAAACTGGTCAGTGGTAAACTGTGCAGTTAGAAGACAATTTTAGCACGATTAGATATCAGTGGTTGTTTAAGTGGATGTGGACATGGGTCATTGATCAGCATATGCACATATGTCAACAAGTGTGGTAATTACTAGATGAACCATGACTGCAGAGTTATGGAAACTATATTATATATCAGTTGGAATTTTGAAGGTTGGAGACTTAATAACGAAATTCTTGTTTGGCGTGTGTTTAAAGCACACGAATCGCTAGCTACTCGAGAAGGTATATATTTAGTCATAATTATTGTGAGATTCATATTCGGGCACCCCCTCCCCAAAATGTTAGGGCCCGTACGCCTATGTATTAAACAAGCGTTTCCTCAGGAATGTTACATACTGGGTTATAGCTCTAATGTATCGATATGATGCGTTCCCAGTGTTGGGTGCTGCTGAATTAGGCCAAAATGGTAATGCTAAGAAAAATACCGTTATTTTGTATCGATTTGTCATTATCATAGTTTTTTACTAATCCGAGCGATTTGATAAAAAGACAATACCTGTATGAAACATTTAAAAACATATTACATATCTGCAAAAAATATAATAATCGCTGTTCTAAATCAAAAACATAGATGTTCGACAAAAGCTAGGCCTAATTGCCCACCTCTTGTATCCATATGTTTACAAAATCAGACATACTCTGTATTCGACTTCTTTAACATTATTCAATTCTCGGGCACTTCTTTCCAGTTCATCCTCATCCATTCACCCTTAGAAAAATAGTGGGAATCCCGTTGTGATTTCTGTGAAATTTAACTGTTTTGTGTGGGTGGACCACAATTTCTTCTTGTCAGTGAAAGTGGAGCGGTATTTCAAATAAGTGAAATACAAGTTACAGTTGGAACACCGATTTCACCGGTATCCTTGTTTGAAATCAATCATTAGATCTCAATCCCATAAATTTCCGCATTACTGCAGTTCGAGTCCAATATGACTTTGTGAACAGTTTGTGCTTTTCTTTTACTTGTGCATGTCGTGGTAAAACGTTACATTTGACTCGATTTGCGTTTCGTCCAATATGACTTTTCACCACAACCTGGAATCGTATAAGAAAAATACATACTGTACAAAACATTGTATAATAACTTTATATTTAGCAGAGAATAGTACGCATCAAAACTGTACATGAGTAAAGTTAATGTATTTGAAACAATGAGGCATGCAATCAGGGGGGGGGGGGGTATTCAATGTTTTCCATACACCAGGCCGGGGTGGGTGGGTGCTTCAGACTCCGAAAAAAGTCACTTTTTTCCAAGCGGTTACATTTTTTCCTCATACACAACTTTTGAGAGATATTAGGAGCACTAGGTGTTCAGAAACATTTTTAGGACACCTCAGACACATTTGGGGAATGAGTGTTTAGTTAGTTTGGATATGGACATGATACTACTCTGCAATCCAGGTTACAAACCGACACTCATGAATTCGCATATTCCATCAGATCACATTGTCATGTACTATGTTACTGGTTTGTGGTGTAAATGGCAGTTGTGTCGACCAATAATTAAAGTAAAATAAATTGAATTAAAGTTATTCATTTAAGTCATATTTATAACATAGTCTTATTGCGCCCAAATTTGAAATAGACTATATAGACATACATCTATTAGCAAATGAAAACAAATAGACAACACTTGGTGCAGCTTTACACATTCTGATCTATTCTCAGACTAAACAACTGACTGCATGGATGAAATTAAGAGGGCGCCCCATGGGTAAATTCTTCAAAAATCTATCTTTTTAAAACGTGAATTAACAAGATTTCATTCAGATTTGCATTTCCACTAGATGCTATGAAACATAAAGACTATAGATTTAACCCCAAAATGTGATATAAATATTTCATATAGTTTTAACAGAAGAAATTAAAAAAAATTTACAACAAATTTTTGTGCGAGTCGATCTAAAGTTCCAGAAAATATTTTGCGACAAAAGTCACATATATACAAACCTTATAATACCAACTGGTGCATGCACAATGTTTGCAGTGTGCAGGGAACACAGTTTGCATGAAATTTACAGAAATGTAATTTGATCTGCATGTAAACAAAAAACATGTGGTTTTGTTATGATTTCATCTGCTGCAAATAATGAATAATGGTATACTTATACTACCATGTGGGGAATAAAATTGTTTTCAAAACGTTGTGGCTATCCAAAGAATAAATTGGGTTTTATGTGAACTGGCTTTCCATATCATAACAAAACCACATGTTTTTTGTTTACATGCAGATCAAATTACATTCCTGTAACTTTAATGTAAACTGTGTTCCCTGCACACTGCAAACATTGTGCATGCACAAGTTGGTATTATAAGGTTTGTATATATGTGACTTTTGTCGACAAATATTTTTTGGAACTTTAGATCGACTCGCAAAAATAATTGTAATATTTTTAATTTCTTCTGTTAAAACTATATGAAATATTTATATCACATTTTGGGGTTAAATCTATAGTCTTTATGTTTCATAGAATCTAGTGGAAATGCAAAACTGAATGAAATCTTGTTCACTTGCATTCTAAAAAGAGAGATTTTTGGAAAATTGACCCATGGGGCGCCCCCTTAAGGAACGTTTCATTTGGATTTCCGAAAGAAGAAGCAATGTTGCACTTGATGGCATTATGCGCTTCATCTCAATGTCTACCATTTTCGATGTGCAAGTTGGACCCGAATGCTTCATTCTCTAGTAACTATATCCAAACGTTTAGTCCAACAAAATCACACACTGGACATTGTTACGTATATGGCCTATACTATTCCCCTATCAGTGCATGGAGATGTCTGTGTTAATTGTTCATGTGGCTTTAAGCTGAATTTCAGAAAGGTTTTACAATTTAAAATGGACTAATGGAACCAGAAATGCAAAGAGGGTAATATTTGTATTGCTTATTAACGGTTAAATTGTGTAGGATAACCGTTGTCAGATTTGGAGGCAATTTGGTGGTGGGTTCCCCAGATGAAATTGAAAAAAAAACTGTTTTCCTTCGTATAGGGGGTGGTGGGTACCCAAGAGCCGGAAAAATATTTCACCCTGATGTATCGGAAAATTTGAATACCCCCTGATGCAATACACAAAATGGCAATAAAATGATATTTGGAATATATATATGACAAATGTCGCCCTTCACACATGTGATGATACACAATGTATAGGATTGTAAGATTATTGTAAGACTGTATTGTTTATAATGTATTTGGACTTATTATTGTAAGATTGTAAGACATTATAACATAATTTCTCATTTTTGAACATGGTAACTAGATTATTTTGGACGCTCACTCGCGTGTAATCAATTAATGCTATAGATACCGATGATCTCACGCCACGAGTAGGAGAGGTCATAACATGCGTAGCATCCCTGTCGTGGGAATAAGCCGAACACGACCTACATACATGTATCAGGTATACATATCAATGGAGGACCCTAGAAAACTACCACAATTTGAAGTGGCCTCACGGCTATACACAGCGGATCTCATCAGGTTGACTTTTCTAAAAATTGTCGGAACTTCGGGCAACGCTACAATAACAAAGGAATTCTTCGCATTGAGCTTATTTATTTTATTTGTTTGTGTTTACTCTTCCAATTCTCAAAGATTCATGAGAACAATACAATACATACAATAATGTTATTCCCCAAATGTGGATAAACATGCAGATGTTTAATAATACAATGTTGGTTAACAGTATGTGTGTTCTTGTACTCGTCCACGTTGTGGACATTCATATTGGACGAGACGAGCAGCAGACTGTACACGACGTTGTATGATCAAAATTTGATTATCTATCTGCTTTATCCAAATTTGGAGAATGGAATTATTGTATAATCGTATAATATTGTATGGATCTTAGAAAGCTTTGAAAATTGGAACAGTAAACACGCGGAAGTGAAACTAAAGTTTCAATGACACTGAATCGCTCAACTTGGTGTTTTATTTTCTTGCAATTTGAATATTGTGAATGGATTATGTTGTATGTTTATCACCGCAAAAAGGTTTGAATGCGACAATGAACAAGACGGCAAAAAAGCAGCCATTTTGGGAAACAGACCGGATCCCAAATAGAATATTCCATCTATATATGTAATTTACTGAAGACAAGAACTGTGACATGTAGGCCACCTTGATTTACGTAATGGGCCCCCATTATCAAATCGGGAACCTGCTGGTCACTAGTGTTACATCCACAAATCAGTACAGCAGTTTGGGGGAAATACAAGTTACAGTTGGAACACCGATTTGTACTTGGTAGAATTTCACCGGTATCCTTGTTTGAAATCATGAGATCCCAATTCCATATTTTTAGTACCGCTCTGTATTACTGCAGTTCGAGTTCAATATGACTTTTTTTGTGTCCGGACTCCAGGTGACGACACAAACTATTTTTTCGCATTGAGTTTTTCCACTGCCGTGTTTATTGTTCGAGTGTTCAAAGCTTTCTGATGATCATACAACACATACAATTAGACAATGATTTTATTCCCCAAATTTGGAAAGGCATGCAAAAGCAACTGTAATTATTCAATGTTGTGCACAGTATGAGTTTTTCTTTTACTTGTCCATGTCGTTGTGAAATGTCATATTTGACTCGATGCTGCGCATTTAGTCCAATGTGACTTTTCAACACAACCTGGAATCGTATAAGAAAAATACATACTGTACAAAAATGTGTATAATAACTTTATATTAAGCATACAACAGTACGCATCAAAACTGTACATGAGTATAATTAATGTATATGATATGATGAGGCATGCAATAAACAAAATGGTAATATAATGATATTTGGAATATATATGACAAATATCGCCCTTCACACATAATTATGGTGATACATAATGTATAGGATTGTAAGATTATTGTAAGACTGTATTGTTTATAATGTATTGGACTGATTATTGTAGGATTGTAAGACATAACATAATTTCTCATTTTTGAACATGGTATACTAGACTGAGTTTGGACGCACACTCGCATGTAATCAATTGATTGTTATATACTGATGATCTCACGCCACGAGTATAGGAGAGGTCATAACATGCGTAGCATCCCTGTCGTGGGAATAAGCCGAACACGACCTATATTATAAATATCAGTTAAAAATATCAATGGAGGACCCGAGAAAACTACCAAAAAATGTAGTGTCCTCACGGCTATACAGAGCGGCTCTAGTTCGACGCACCATGATCGATGGTTATTAATGACAATTATTACATACCCTATACACGAGCATGTGAATAAGAAAACATCCTATATTCAGATATTACATGTGATTATGTGTCCAATATCTCCGCAGATGATTTAACGAAAACAATCATAATATTGTCTATATCATTCCTCTCACGTCACATGATAATCCTGAAAAAGTCATAGCTATAGTAGACTCTGGTAGACTCATGAAAGTCGCATAGGACTCACTGGAGACCAATGTGACTTTCTAAAAATTGTGGGAACTTCGGGTAACGCTACAACGGAATTCTTCGCATTGAGTTTTTTTCTATTTTTTGCGTTTACTCTTCCAATTATCAAAGCTTCATGAGAACCATACAGTATATACAATAATGTTATTTCCCAAATTTTGATAAACATGCAAATGGATTATAGAAATATCATTATACAATGTTGGTGTACAGTATGTGTGTTCTTGTACCCGTCCACAATGTTGCGGAAATTCATATTGGACGAGACGAGCAGCATACTGTACACGACGTTGTATGATCACAATTTGATTATCTATCTGTTTTATCCAAATTTGGAGAATGGAATTATTGTATAATCGTATAGTATTGTATGGCTCTTAGAAAGCTTTGAAAATTGGAACAGTAAACACGCGGAAGTGAAATTAAAGTTTCAATGACACTGAATCGCTCAAGTTGGTGTTTTATTTTCTTGCAATTTGAATATTGTGAATGGATTATGTTGTATGTGTATCACTGCAAAAAGGTCTGAATGTGACAATGAACAAGACGGCTAAAACGCAGCCATTTTGGGCAACAGACCGGATCCCAAATAGGATATTCCATCTATGTAATTTACTGAAGACAAGAACTGTGACATGTAGGACACCTTGATTTACGTACTGGGCCCCCATTATAAAATAGTACGCATCAACACTGTACATGAGTATAATGAATGGATATGAAATAATGAGGCGTGCAAAACACAAAATAGCAATAAAATGATATTTGGAAAATATATGATAAATGTCGCCTTCACACATAATTATGGTGACCTGGAACCTGCTGGTCACTATAGTTACATCCACATTCGAATCAGTCCAGTAATTTGAACCAAATCAGTCTGTTAGTTTTTGGAGATGTTGTTTGTTCGGAAAATATTTAATTTTTGCTTACCTGGGCCCCCATATGTCCTTTAATTAACGATCGGCCACTAATAAACTTATCTTATTTCACACAATCCAGTGATTTTTGAAGATGATTTTTTTTTCTTAAATATTGACATACTAGTACTTGAGTCATATGACCTTTACCACTGGCTCCTAATTAACTGACCGATCCATAATTAACAAATATTATTCTCTAGTCATCCAAGAAACATTAAAAGCAAATATGAGTAAAATCCGGGCCAGTAGTTATTTTTATTTCTTTTAGAAACAGTTACTGTTAACAGCATAGTGTTATAACCTAAATTAACGGATCGGCCTCTAATGAAAAAATCTGAACCCCGGCGACCCGAGAAACCTGCAAATCCGTCTGGTAGTTTTAGCAAATTTAAAGGAAATATTGACAATATTTATCTGACCTTAAAGTTAAACCCTACCCCTAATTCACATACCGACTTCCAGTGAAAAAATCTGAATCTTGCCATAAACAGAAACAATATTGAAATATATACAGACTTTGTTGTCAGACCAATCGGAAATATCGCAAATATTTAAATAAGCTGTATTGTGCACCCCCACCCCCGAGGAAAGAATTAAATAAATAAAATGCGCATTCTACATACATATGATGTACTCTAAACGTAACTCCATGACTTAGGGGGACCGGGGCTAGTTGGAACAATTTTCGGAAATCTAACCATACATTTATGTCTCAATCTGATGTTACATATTCGGAAAATTGCACTTCATACAACATGTATTACCTGTTACACATAAAACATGCAACATTTTCATGTGAAAAAGCTTCTTTTTAAAAATAGGCGGCCTTGAAATTTGGCCTCGCTGGTGTTCGAACTAGCCCCGCCCCGGGGCTAGTTGAGACACCCGACGGGGCTAGTTGGAACACCAGACTTCAACACCTTTTCTTGACAGAGCACACTGTAAAACAACAATTTATTTATCTGATACGTTGTCACACACAATTATTTAAATTTATGATTCCAAAGAAATTTCCGACGACGGCAGTATGTGTATAGCCGAAATGAGGTAAACACCATAAATGCAACCCACACCATATAAAAATCAGTAGGTGCGCCATAACGTCATGTTGTTTGTGACGCTACTACAGGAACGAATGGGGTGTTCCAATTTGCCCCGGAGGGGGTTGCTTGAAAACAGGCTTCGTTTCTCCGAAACCATGGGCGATCTGTTTCCAATTCTTATTGTAGGGGATGAACAAGAAGATGTGATATAGATTTGGATAAAAAAAAACAATTTTGAAAAATGTCCGTCAAATCAACGAATTTAACTTTTTTATACGAAAAACAGAAATTTCCATGCGAAATTTCTTTTTCGTGAATTGACATCCAGTCTGTGTTGTTAAAATATCCATATTCAGCCATTTATTTTATTTTATGGTGCAAAATAGTATATATAAATTATTAAATCGAGTTATCTCCCGCGTTCCAACTAGCCCCGTGTTCCAACTGGCCCCGGCCTCCCCAACCATGACATACATCTAATATTTGACCATAACCTCCAAATAAGTACCGGTACAGTCATCCAAGTGTTCCACTATCCAGAGTGCTTGCTTTTTACGGCTTCTGATAATCTGATTGAATTAATAATCGAAATAATATATAATATGTTATTGATATTTGTTGTATTGTTTGTTTAATTTTGCTCTATTCTTGGTTGTGATCCCACATTGGATTGGTACCAATAAACATTTGAATTGTCAACATACGAACCAACCGTTAAGCCGAAGACACATAAACGCATGTATGTGTCTTCGGCTTTACAGTTCCTGGCTTTTGTTTAGATCTTGATGGTAAACACAAATAGCGTTATTTGTTACTGCATTCCTTATATGGAAATAATAAAGAGTGTGTATATCATTTGTATGTGATTAACCAATATAATTATGCTCTCTTTACGCACTCTGTATCAACACAATCAGGCTCTCGTTTGGGTAAAACCTAGTAGATCTTCATTCTTCACGATAGTGTGCTATTTACTCGATGCTTTTAATATGGTGAAATATGAACAATACTACGGCCAAACAAAAAAACATCTGTGTTTCCGGTTTCCCGACCTACCTGCCGAAATTGGGCCGACCTGGATTTTTTTTTTTTTAATTTTTTTTTTATGCATGTAAAATTGACACTTTTTGTCCATCAGCTTTGTCATCTACTATAAAGATAAAGGCTGGAAAATAAACCATGGCTTTATTTTAGCACGTGCTAGAATAAAGCAAGAACGGACACTCCAGCTAGTATAATCAAGTCACGCTCTCAGAACTACATGTACAACCAAAAATCTTGCAATCGATTTAATTGTTTCCTGAAGAAATTCCCCATTAATTTCTTATCCCATTTAAACAAATTTAATAGATGTTAACGACTTTTAAACTTTGGCGATCGATAAAAACAATACAGTTTGACAAGATACAAGGTATATTTCCTCGTATGATTCAGCAAATGGGGAACATCGCTAAAGCTCGGTCCCCCATTTGCTGAATCAACACGCGAAAATAAACCTTGTTTCTCATCAAACTATAAGGATATTCTATTATATATATATATATAAATATAGTATATACTATGTTTACATTCAGCAGCAATTATTTTATATTGAATTTTCAAAAAGAATTTACTTCTATTAAGATACATGATTACATGTATTTGTGGTTGCAGATGAATCCAAATATTCAGGAATAAATCTGTTCTGTTCTGAGAGTCGCACGGCCAGGTGAAAATGAGATGTCAACACGATGGCATAGAAGTTGTCTAGACTTTTGCTAGCAATGCCGATAGTATCAATGTTGTCATGTACAGTATTGCGCAACATTGTGACATGGTGCCATGAGCCACGGGAGATAGCATTTTTGTGTCCCTTCTTGGAACTCAGATCACTCCAAACTTCATATTCTGGGTATATTGTCAGATATAAAACTAGTTTTCTGTCAGAAACTTCAGCAACTGGATACAAAGGTATTGAGAATACCAACTTTTATCTTGTTTTTTAGAATATGGTGCATTATAGAAGGATTTTGAAAAAAAAAAACAAATTGCCAAAAAAAAAACATTTCCCTACCTGGATTTTTTTGCTCATGAAATCGGAAACAGCCATGTTTTTTTTTGGCCTTGCTGCCATGAATTTTCAATGAATCTACTTAAGAGGTCAGTGTTTGGGCAATATTGTACATACTAGTAGATGAGTAGCTAAAATACATTTCTACATATTAAACTAGCATTCAGATTCATGTGCACATGCGCACAATTACAATTCCTCTGCGTGCACGACCTGGCTGTCCGGTAATATAATTTATAACTTAAAGAACATTAACAGCCATGTTTTGTTTTGGCCTAAACACATTTTAATATTATTTTTGTTTGTGGCGGTTGGAACACATATTACTATTTCGGCAAAGAAGACCACCCAATATGAACCGAACTGGTTGAATAGTTCAGATAATATTTTTAGAACATTCGAACGGACTCACGAACGGACAGTCCTCGATCAACAGACCAAGCGGTATGAGTACAGCTCACTGTGATTTTAATAGTCTACTGTTGATAATCCATATACTATCACCATCGAGTGCAGTTAGCAAAGGCGCCGACAGTTTTTGTGTTAAAGGCACGTGAGGCCTTAGTCGTCGAAAATATTCATATTTGTTCCAATCACCGTAAACAGAAAAACATTAAAACGCATACAGTTTCGTTCATATATACCATGACCATCGCGTAAACAGCATGTTATCATAAATATTTACTATATTTTACCTAAGCAAGAGCCTGATTGTGTTACAGAAGACAGCACAATGCTGCTGGCTAATCACACACAAATGGCATAAACGCTCTTTATTCGTTCCATATCAGGAATTCACCAACAAAGAACGCTCTTTATGTTTACCATCATAATATAAACAAACAACAGAAAAGTTACTTTTTATGCTTTTGTTTACATAACAATGGTCAAAGATATGACAATAACATACTGTTTATGCGATATTTCTTATTTGTATACGGACAAAGTCTGTCTACATTTTGTTGTTCTTTCTGTTTGTGGCGGTTTTTGACGGGTGGAAATATTTTCACAGGATACCCACCGCCAAGGCCAACCGTACCTTTAACACAAATGACTTGCGCTGAATGGCTGACTTACAAAACCACATGCATGCCTCCGGCTCTATTGTCGGTTCAGAATACCAATGCACTTTCGCAAGATCATGTGTTACACTGAGATTGTCACACTTGACTCGACAGAAGTATTGTATTCGTCCAAACTGTACGTATTTACCTAAGTGCGTTTTTGCGTGAGTAAGTCCTCTGTCATTTAGTATATATACGATAGATGATATTGTCTTGGAATTACTCCTTTCCCTGACCGCACTCCCATAAACAATTCTCCGACCTGTCTGGTGATTGTCGTGTGTGTGAGCTGAGCGTACCTCATAAGTACAACTCTCACATGTGTGTCCAATTACTTTTCCCACATATGAACGTTGTTTATTTGTCGAAACGCCACTTTGGTGTTTCGCCTTCCTACATTCTCTGTACGTATTGTTTTCTTCATCAGGTTCATTGGCACACATAACTTGCCTATCACATGTTTCCATAATATTAGGTACTCTGCCTGTCGATTTCATGAACTGACACCAATCATATATTATATATGTTTCCATTGCAGTTGCCTCGGGGTGTCGCATATTCAAACAACGCTTACAGATCCTAGAATTAAAACGTTCATACACATACATCCAAGTGGAATATACTGGACCGTACCTCCTCGTCCCATCGACCAGATGGTGTAAAATATGAGTTGTGATATTCTGCAGATAAACTGGGAAATCTCTTTCCAAACACGCCAGTGCTGAATTTAAGTGGTCATCCAATTGCTGCAGGTTGTCATATATAATACTTTCGCCACAAAGCTGCTCTAGACAATCAAAAAGCATGAACAGTGTGTTCCGCTGTTCGTCGCCCAACATCGATCGCAGGCAGTACTTCAGTATACCTTGCGATGCCAATTGTTTCCAGTCATGGGATTTCAGAGCGTTCGACTTGGAGAAAAATCTAGCAGATTTGGTGCCAAATCCCAATGGTGGACGAATTGATTCTGCCCTTTTATCTGCAATATGGAGTTCCTCTTTTGTCAACAATATGGTACCCTATTTGTCGAGTCCGATACATCATTTGTTCTTTTTCTTTTCTTCGAATTAGTTGTCGATTCTGTCATAACTGGTACGGTTTCATTCATTTCCCGAATATCCACGAATCTGCCGAAAGTTTTCTCTATGGCCACTAGTTTGTGTATGTTAACTTTACGTCCTATAATAAGGTTGAAAATATTTTGTACAACGTCTTTGATTGTATGGCATGCATGTGGTAATGTGTCCGTTATTCTATCAAACTCTGGGATGGACGATGTCACCCTCTCCCCTTTACACCCAGTCGCTGTTGCTATTATGGCGGCATCAGTTTTGTTCCGACTCATATCAAAAGCCTCTCTGTAGGCATGCTGGCTCTTGTATTGTCTTGGGTCAGGTCGGTTTGTAACATCAGCGCATTTCTCAATGAAGTTTGTTTTATCCTCGCGTATAGGATCAGTTTCCTTCAAATATGATCTGTTCGAGAGGTACATCATTTTGGCGTACCCATGGCAATACTTCCCACGGATCATGCACCAGTGGCAACCCTGAGTTGCCCCACTTCCATGTTGTCCGAATAGTTTGCATAATCCCGGGTAATCAAGCACATAGAACAGGAGTTTAGTTTTTACATCAATAGGGGCATCCATATATGCGTTGTATGTTTTGCACTTAGCCAAACAGAGCAGCTCGTCTATAAGTATTTCCAGGTATGCGTCAAGATTTTTTGCTTCACTGTGATCATTTCCTGGGATAATCGCAACGAGCACAATATTGTGGAAAGCATTTCTCATGTGCCTTGGCCAGTTGAGAACTGTCATCATCATTGGTGTCATTGAGTAGATCACACCGATATTATGGAAAGGGTTCACACCGTCCAATTCCAATGACAAGGCCATACCACTTGAGTTACCTCTGAATAATCCAGTTTCAGAATATAGGTCTGTCCACATCTTCGATTGGTGTAAGTCCCATATGTCATCGTCGCCAGTGTCATTCATTGTTGCATGAGATTGCATGATTTGCGCCAGATTAGCATCACCATAAATTCGCGCGAGTCGGGGTCCAACTGGAAGATAAATAAATCGCCGCTTTGGTATCAAACTTGCCTGATGATGTTCATGATACCTCGGTTCCGAGCAAACTGGACATTGCACCAGATCTGCATATGCATGTTTTGATGAATCTCTAAAAATTACACAGTCATTGGTGCAAACATGAAATATCCGTTTTTTCACGAGATATGGTGCAATCATTGTTCTGGCCTCACTGTACGATTTCGGCAGTATATCTAGATTATAGAGTCTCCGTTGCAGCCGTAAGTAATCCCCGAATGCCGCTTTGCTGATAGCTGGGTGAGACGAGAAGAGGTCGAAATTCACAGCGAGCCATTGTAGCAGCGTCATATTCGTGTTTCCCAAAGTTTGGCAAGCCAATCCAGATGAATATAGTTCCAATCCATAGTCACAAGACCATTCAATGTCACCAATAATCGTATCACTTCCCGAGTCTTCAGTAATTTCAGAATCGCCGTCCAGAGAATCATCACTGCTCGATTCACTGTCGGTTTTGGCTTGGAATTCACTGGAAAGAAAGAATTTGTAAGGTTACATCAACATTGGAGCCTGGTTGATAGTACTCACAGAAAAAATAGTAGAACAGTTAATCGCCACACAACATAATGTTTATAAGGCATACTAGTAAAAACTCATTCAATATGAGCTACGATATGCGTTGCATGCCATATCCTTCAGATTCAGATTATTTATTGGCTCACAAATCATATTAGACATAAGAGCTATACACTGTTAACTAACATATAATATGTATGGTGTGCATGCGCATGATTCAGGTGGGGTGTTGTTATCATGGGTAAGAACAAATATATATACGAAGACGTTACCAGATATCTAGAATTTTTTTTTACTTGGAAGTGGTGCGATATATTCGGCTTTAGAAATGCGTATTTAAGTGCCACGGGGGGTGTTCCTATCATGTTGAGGGCCTCTCTGATATAATGATATACTTTTGTCAGGGTTTTGCGGTTAGATAAGTTAAACAAGATGTTGAGCTTGAGCGTGTCTGGTTTTTTCCAAAACATATTCGAGCCATTTATTTAGTTTTTTTTCTGTTGACGTAAAGTCTTATTGGTATAGTCTATCGCAATCCATGGTCATAAGGTTGCCCCAATAAGATAGACACCGATGCTTAATAATTACTGATATTGGATAGATTCCAGTCTCTCCGTAAACCAAGGGGGTCATCGTTGATTTTTTAAAACCGAGGATTAGTTTTAAAAACCATAGTTCCAACTTTTCGAATGTCCTAATGCTCTCATGTCCCCATACATCGGACCCGTATGACATAATCGGAACAATGGATCTCTGATATATTTCAAGCACAGTTTCGATTGCACAGGGGGTAATCGGGTACAACGGCGGCTTGTAAAGGCACGACCGGAAACTGATCGCACAGCGCAAATTTCACAAGGGTAGATACAAAACTAACTCTATTCTTCATTAGTATCATCGTATTTGCGAATATCAATGCGACAATGTTCGGTCCATATATATATCGTTATAACCACAGATGAATTCAGTTGTGAAAGATACTAGTATAGCGCAATATAGCCATGATAGCAACATTTGCTGACCACTTTTGAAAATATCCCTCGGGACTGCTAATTTGGTGCACGCTGTTGGCAAATCTTCGACGTAATACATAATTATGGAGTACACCGCTTTTCTAATCGGGAATCATCACTCTGTCTGTTGAGAAAGACACATATATTTCCGGTTTGTTTTGGCGACATAAGAGTATATTTACCACACTAACGTGAAAAAATGAGGTACGGCTGTCGGTTTGTGAGCATTTGACACGTTGAGTTTGCAGACGGCCCGCGGCCGTACCAGGTAGTTGCTGCCAGCCGTATGTATACAAGCAACACATTTTACCAGTTTCCGGTCGTGCCTTTACAAGCCGCCGTTGTACCCGATTACCCCCTGTGGATTGGTAATTTGTATTTCCTCAAGGGTGTACATTGCTTTCAGCTGACTCGCATCGCGCATTGCGTTCACTTATAAAAGTATCAGATTTTGTAAACCATGTACCTAGATACTTGTAATGGTCAACCGTTTCGATTTGTTCACCCCGTATACTGATTGTCATCGCTTTGGTTTTGGAATAGTTAATATTCAACTACCAGAGGTCACAGTTATCAGATAATTTATTTATCGCATTTTGTAAGCCAACCTCCGAGTTAGAGAGTAAAACCGCACAAGGGCTAACCGGAAACGCGGATTCTAAGAGTTTCGGAAGATTCTTAGGCTGCCAACGAAGGTTCTGCCAGTTTTAAGAGCTTTTCAGAGAGGTAAAACGCACAAATTCATGTTCGCAGGCGTATTATTTCATTATGGACAGGTATGTAGTAATATTCTATAGCTATCCCAGTGACCGGGCCATTTGGGAAGGCAAACCAGCAGTTGGGATGGTTGTATTTGTCGGAAACATTCCGTATCCGCTGCACAAAAAGTTGTACCCTCGGCAGGAAAATGCCTAAGTTCTGAAGAACGCGCGATATTTCCGTACAAAACTAGCTTGTGGGGCGTATATCAGCAAGCGGTCAGGTAGACCAATATCTTAGAAACTCCCACAGGGGATGCCAGCGCCGACGACAAGGGTAGCACTTTGAGACAATGCCGCAAAAACGGATATGCTGGAGACGATATGGCTACTGGGGCAATCTATAATACACATGTACGTTCCATAACAGATCTGGATTGCGGCAACATACTAATTAAACCAGAAATGGTTGTAAGAATAGCTGCATAGTATAATACGAATATATATTATAAAGATTCTACTTTCTAGAACAAACCGTCTATTTAGATGGCATTTAAGGTTATATTTCCACTATTATTTAGTCCAAATGTCACTTTCCTGTCAGAAACTCATCACACACGAGCCTCTGTCAGGCTCAGTGTACGCTATTATATATGTCCTATATACTCCATGCTATATGTCGACATGCACCATACACATGTAAATCTAAACCGTCTCCGAGCAGAATTCGGACAAAAGAGGGCATGTACCACCCCCCCCCCCCCCCACCCCTGGAACATACAAACATTGTTTGGCCATAAATCGGCGGTTAGAGTTCAAACTGCCATCTGATATTTTTGATCCGGCTAAAATCCAGCCTGTGTGATCCGCTCCGGAAGTCAGAACAAAACACGGCTAATGTGGACATTTGTCATTCTGTTCCAATAGACAATTCAATTCACTCTTAAAACTGTATATATAGTATACATTTGGCTTTTTTCGCGATAACTATAACTTTTATCCCACATGGTCATATGATAACAACGAAAGGTTTGCCTGAATGACTACCTTTAATGATGAATGAAAGGAAATTAGAACAGGTAGCCGAAACATATTGGTCTAAACTTTAGGATTTCATCTAATCCAAATTTACGCCCTTTTTTGGTCCCACAAGCGCCACGTCACAGAATAAAGAAGCTATCCGCAACAGAGTGGAGTCCTAAAGCATGGGAACAACCTGGAAATAACTAGCTGAACATATGGGTTAAGTAACGTCTCTGAAAGGAAATTTAAATGTCAAAGGTCGAATTGCACCTCAAGGGTGGGAGGGCGGGAGCAAAGTAAACAGACTTATATATGAATTCGGAGCTAACAAAAAGGCCGTGACCTTGTACTTTCCATATTAAGCCGCTTCCGAAATATAGGTCCGTTATCACTGGCCCCAAGGGCCTTCATTTAATGATTGAATAGTACATGGATAACCTAAACAAGAATTGAGAAGAAAGTAAAACCCAGTACTGTTGAGAATTTGTATTCGTGATTAGGGAAATTAACATTCATGTATCACTGAGCGCACTTTAGTTTAGTGAAAGCGCTTGCCCGTGTTAATGACGTATGATCTTGCATCGGTTCTATTTTTAGTTATATAAACACTGGGGTGCACATGTTCAATTACGGATCAGTGTGGCATGACTCTGAGGGATAAATGTGTCGCTGTGCAACTCTGTTTTGTCCCACATGGTCATATGATAACAACGAAAGGTTTGCCTGAATGACTACCTTTAATGATGAATGAAAGGAAATTAGAACAGGTAGCCGAAACATATTGGTCTAAACTTTAGGATTTCATCTAATCCAAATTTACGCCCTTTTTTGGTCCCACAAGCGCCATAGTCGAAGTGCATGCGGTAACAAGCATTTCGACCCCGCCAAAAAAGCTAACCGGGGAACGCATCCACTCTGGCAAATGATCAGAACTTACACCCCCCCCCCCCAATTTATCCACCCAGAAATTTTCTAAAAATTATAATTCATGGGACAAAATCTCCCCGCTACCTGCTGAATGAAAGCAGAGGCATGAAACATATATACATGTACATCACACAACATCCGGATGATATAACTATATTCACCCGGCATAGTAACAATGGCATAACATTGAAAAAATGTAACGGTATAACATTTGAATGATATATCTCTATTTATACACATCCTAGACTAGAGACACAGACCCACTTTAATCAGTGCCATAATTCGAGCAAACTACCTATATACACAGAAAGAGTATGCTATGAATAAATTGCACATCTCGCTCAAACGAAGATATGCCACCCCTGACCACCTCATGAAATTAACATGAATACAATGACTTATTATCATATATCTATGTATATTATTATTAGTAAACCAAAGGCTGACCTTGCACAAGCAAAGGGCAGGTGCTATTGAGACTACAATGTACTACACTCGCTCAAACGAAGTGCAGCAAAAAATTTAACTATATCAGTCCCTAATGTAGGTGAGAAAAGCGTTTGATTTCCATCTGCCCATAAGTCTGATTTGGGCATCCGAATATCCCCTCTTAGCCGCCCAGCATGCTCCACCGATACGAAAACTATGAGGTGTAATCAGAATGTGATCTAATGCACAAAAATTAAGGCATGTTTTAAGAACAGACTCAAATTGGGCATATAATACTGGATACCCGCTTGGCAATCCGAACAGTGGACCAGGGTGGTCTCCCCTGCAGTGTAAGTATGTCCTCATCGCCCTGATGGCACAAATAGGGCTGTTTGTCCATCAATGTGAATGTTATGTGGTCTTGCTCCGATGTTATGTTTGAAGTGGCTGAATATTAAAGTCATTCGGTGTTTACCCCTTGAAATACTAACATCCCCAAATTGGATAACTTTATTTTTACCGCTTAATGTTGTCGGACAGAACTCACCAATCCTCGCAAAGGCAAAAAATGCAGATGTGAATGCTGCCCGGTACAGGGCTCGAGCATATTGTGTGTTTACTACTACATCCAAAGAATCCAGAAGTTTCCTAAGGATATTTGGAGTAATTGGCTTGCGGCGATCTGGGCATGAACGCAACCTCTTGGTACCCACCAACATCTTCTGTATCTTAAAGTCTGATACCGGGTCTGGGAAGTTCTGCAATTTATGAAAATAGGTGATGGCTGATAACATAGACCGAATTGTGCTATAGGCCAGGCCTTTCCTGTATAGATAAGCTGTGAATAGAGAAATTGTCTCGGTGGTAGCTGGGAAAGGCTGAGAGGCGATATTCGTACAAAATGATATGTAGTTACTGCGCACCCTGGCATACGTTGCATGAGTACGGGGTGCTAGGCCATTGTAAAGCAGGAAATTCACAGTTTCAGTAAGTTCTCCAACTTTAGCTCTGCAGGTACCGGAACAGGATTTGGTTGTGCTCCCGGGCATAGCCTCCGGAATGCCTGAAATTGAAACCTACTAACCAGATCAGCCTGAATATTTTCAACACCCGGTATATACATTGCCCTAAACTGTATATTATGGACTAAACAAGGCAAAACCAAAATTCTCAGAAGCTCCAAGAGCTTAGTATCTCGTGTTGTTTGTTTGTTAACTATACTAACTACTGATTGGTTGTCTGAGTGAAAAAGTATTCGTCTATTACTAAGTTCATGCCCCCAAATTTTGATTGCTAACATAATTGGATAAAATTCAAGAATTGCAATATTCAACTTCTTCTCCTCTGGCTGCCAAGGAACTACTAACCATTTTGAGCCCAAAATTGCCCCACAACCATTTGCACCTGAAGCATCAGTCCAGAGGTGTATTGCTTGGTTAGTTTCCCAAGGTTTGTTGAAGAAAAATGACTTCCCATTAAAGGACTGAAGAAATGATAACCATATCCTGAGATCAGCTTTAACGATGTGAGTTACTCGAATTTTGTGATGTGCTTTTTTGACACCAACTGTTAAATTAATCAGCCGCCGTAGAAATGCTCGCCCTGGTATTATCACAGAGCATGTAAAACTGAGAAGGCCAATCAATGACTGGAACTCTCTGAGCGTAGCTTTCCTCCGTTGGAGAAACATTTCGATGAAATTTTTACACTTGGCTAACTTTTCCATCGGGAGACGTGCAGACATTGTTGCTATGTCCAACTCAATGCCAAGAAATGTTATGGTCTGCGCTGGTAAAACCGTTTTTTCCTCTGCTAATGGGACCCCCAAATAATCACAAACATCTAACGCGGTCTTCAGACTATTCTCGCAAGCCCTATGACCCCTCTCCAGAACCAGGAAATCATCTAACACATGCACCATTCGCCCTACGCCAACGCTTAGGAAAATCCAGGACAAAGCTGTACTAAAACGCTCAAAAATGAAGCAGCTTGACCGACCCCCCATTGGGAGACATCTGTCAAAGTAATAATTTTTTTCAAAATGGATCCCGAGCTGGGGGTAGTTCAATGGGTGTACTGCGAGTTGTCTGAATGAATTTCTGATATCAAATTTTGCCAAAAAGCATGAAGGGCCGATATCTGTAATAATTGAGATTGCATCTTGGATGGTTTCATAGGAAACTGATGAAATTTCCTCGGGTATCCCATCATTTACTGAGAATCCATGTGGAAATGAAAGGTGATGAATTAGGCGATAAGTGCCCGGGGTTGATTTTTCAACAAGACCAATAGGTGAGATAATTAAATTGTCAAAAGGAGGCTGGTAAAATGGCCCGGCAATTCTGCCTGCTAATACCTCTTTATTCAACTTCTCTGCTACTATGTCTGGATTTTCCAAAGCAGATTTAAGGTTTCCTGCATGGCCTGAAGTTGCAGTTTGGGAACCCATGTCAAAACCAATTTCAAAACCTTTTATCACAAATTTCCCCAAAGTTTTGTCATAGCCATCAAGCATTTCGCGCAGTCTATTTACCCTGATTGGCGTTGGGAGCTGACAGACTTCTGCGTTGTTTTGCACCTGCGGACGACACAAATCCAGCTCCCTTGCCTCGAAAGGTTGAATTTGGCTGAGAAGTCCCTTTAGAACAATTTATAGCTTTATGCAGAGATCCACATTTGAAACATTTGTGGTTATAACTGCATTGGCTAAAGGAACAAAACACCCCCCCATGGTACCTCTTACAAAATCCAACAGGTACATGGTTATCAGAGCCAAACTGGTTATTTTGTTTCCTTTGATCATTATAGATCCTGTTACCGACAGGTGCCGAGAGAGCCCTTGGCTCTTTCGCCCGCATATACAGCTCCCAATGCCAGCAGTCCCACCCCATCCCCGGGTTATGTTGATGTAACTCTCGAAATGATCTATCATAAAATACCCAATCTGCTCTTATGGATGCCAAATGTCTAATGTTCGACTGATATTTTATCATTGGAATAGCAGAATGGGGGAACTTTTCCAAATAAACAGACATGTAGATCTCGTAGGCATCCAGCCACCTCTCAATGGTAGAAATAACTTTAGGTTCAGCTGGTGCTGATGACAAGACCTTCCCAACAGGGGTGTCAATCCACCGGGCCTGTACAGGGGATCGGGTGGGAGCTGCTGGCAGTAATGTTGAAAATTCAATATATTCATCACCCCATATTTTACCCTTAACTTTACTAGCAATTGAAGCACTCAATGGTATAGAAATTGATTGAAATTGACTGGTTGACGGGGATACTCCTGCATCCCGCTCAAGCGAGGAAGCAGAAGCACCCAGAACAGGTTTGACTGGAGACATAAATGAATATATAGGGTCTTCAGAAACATCGGAATCTGTCATGGAGTGACTTGAAGAATGACTAGGTGAACTACCTGGCAAAGACTGCTGTCTGGAACGCTTACGACCCCGTTTCGGGGGTGATGCACATGGCCTCGATCCGCGTGCCCGAGAATGTGAACTTGACTGTTCACGTCTTTGATTAGTCTGAAAGACAGTACGCCCATGGGGAGTCTGCCTTGTTGTATCCGAACTAACACTAGTAGATGTTTGAGCATGTCCACGATTTGATTGACGGGTACGACCCCGTTGCTGCGGCCCCGAAGCCTGATTACAGGAGCTCATGGGCTCTGATCGCGACTGCCTTCTATAGCAAGAGCAGTGGCACGGCGTGTAGCTACCACTCTCTCCCTTGGACGACCACGACCTGGCATCTCTAATTACACTGGTAAGTCACAACAGCAGAAGTGGATCTGGTAGAAATTATACCTGGTGTGAATATTAAAGAATATTCATTATTCAAGATGAAAAGTATACATGGATAGTGTGACAATTGATGAGTAACTTGACAGGAAAATGTCTTTGCTGGTTGTAAATCAACATGGTAAGATTAATTATCCCACAGCTTGAATAATGACTCATGCTTGCCCAAATCATAGAATAAACCCCAAAAATATGTACTGATACGCCTTACTTTGAATTTGTTACAAGACTTGACCTAGGCGTATAAGAACAAGCATACCAGTATTACACGGCACTGCTGAAAGTTTACGCGTCCTGCTGTAGATGTGCAATTTGTTTGCGTAACTTGTCCGAAGCGTCGGAGGAGCAAGTCAAACCTACCAAAAGTTTACGCGCACTATAGGTGTACTGATTTTTTCATGACTTGTCCGAAGCGTCGGAGAAGCAAGTCAGGCTTGACCTATGCGTAGGAGAACAAGCCATACCAAAAGTTTACGCGTCCTGTACATGTGCCATTTGTTTGCATGACCTGTCCGAAGCGTCGGAGGAGCAAGTCAAACCTACTGAAAGTGGAGGGGAAAGTCAAACCTACTGAAAGTTTACACACACAACATATGTATAAATTTATATATGACTTGTCCGAAGCGTCGGAGAAGCAAGTCAGGCTTGACCTAGTATAACAAGCCATGTTTAATGTGCGATTTGATATATGACTTGTCCGATGCGTCGGAGAAACAAGTCAATATTATAGTAGTGAATAGCTGTAAATTACTACATTTGCTGTACGATTTATCAGATGACATGTCCAAAGCGTTGGAGAAGCAAGCCATATATATAAAACCATGTTATGGTATACAAAGTTTACGCACATCGTTGAAATGTACAAGTTGTTAAATTGACTTGCCAAAAGAGTTGGATAAGCAAGTAGAACACGCCATACATATATAAATTATATATTAGTCTTATACAAGTAACCTCTAAAGCTACTGGCAATAGGCCGTAATCTAGACGTCACGACTAAGAGAGTTTGAGGCTTCAAGAAAATGAAAAGCAATATGGAACATAAATATCACAATATAATCATTTTAAAGTTGAAAAACTTTCAACATTCAAACCGAATAGTTGAATGTATGTATTATTACCACTCACATATGAAGTTATAAACAAACTGGAACCAGGGATCAGCAGACTAATGGTGATTAAGATAATAGAGCAAGGCTCCCCGGATTCCCCAGTAATATTTCTGTGTTCCCTTTCGGTTAAAGTGGACACCATCACTGAGGAAATGTCTCACCGCCCGCTCTAACCTAGTCTGGTTCCATAACAGACACCCAGCCCGATCCTCCAAGTAGACCCCGAGCATACGGTTTGTGAGATCTATTCTATCATTCAGAGCCTCCAAAGTCAGCCCAGGGGATTTAAATCTTGTAGAAAGCTCTGTTCTTTTGAATAATCGGTTAACAAATACTGCGGACACCCCAAAATGCTCCTGCAGCTCTGACACATAAGACTCTATATCGCTTGAAACTACCTCTGGGCCTTTTGAGCATAAATCATTTGCCCCAACTTGAAGCACCACCAAGTCTGGTCGAAACCGCTGCAGAGTTTTTTGCACCGCGGAATCTGCCCGGAGTTTATTTACCGTGGCCCCAGAACGACCCACCAATCGAACGCACACCTGCCTCGTTCTGATTTTCCCTGCCGCACGCTGTCTGTGGCTTTTAAGATTAAACTCTCTGGCAAAATTATGCCATAGAGGAAATTTCCGACACCCTGTACCCCCATATAGATGCGCCCCAAAACGTGTTACGAACGAATGCCCTAAAACGAGAAGGCGAACCATCGCGTGACTGGCAGCAAAAAATATAAAAACTACGAGCAAAGTAAACAGACTTATATATGAATTCGGAGCTAACAAAAAGGCCGTGACCTTGTACTTTCCATATTAAGCCGCTTCCGAAATATAGGTCCGTTATCACTGGCCCCAAGGGCCTTCATTTAATGATTGAATAGTACATGGATAACCTAAACAAGAATTGAGAAGAAAGTAAAACCCAGTACTGTTGAGAATTTGTATTCGTGATTAGGGAAATTAACATTCATGTATCACTGAGCGCACTTTAGTTTAGTGAAAGCGCTTGCCCGTGTTAATGACGTATGATCTTGCATCGGTTCTATTTTTAGTTATATAAACACTGGGGTGCACATGTTCAATTACGGATCAGTGTGGCATGACTCTGAGGGATAAATGTGTCGCTGTGCAACTCTGTTTTATCATATCGAAATTGCACAATTTGACAATATCATGTGTTACCTATTCTTGAACACCAAGTTAGACAGCGAATCAGCGATGTATATAATAAACAGATCATCAGTACAGAAAGTTATCTGGTATGTCACATTCCATGCAGACGAAAATTCAATGACAGCAAGGAATGGAGAGTAAGTATTTCTTAAAAGCGTGCACGGTCTAAGATTTCTTTCTTTAATTATAATTATAGCCTATACTGTTCTTAGCACATTTTCTAGTTTTCGGTTATAATTTCAACTAAACGGATGTTTACACTAATATTCACGACTCAATACCAGTACAATATATCTGTTTTGCGGCATTGTTTCGATGAAAATACATCGTAGCCGAATATTTCTCAAAGTTCTGCCCTCGTCGTCGGTGCTGGCACCCCTATATGTATTCGGATATGAATACGTGAATACTATCTTTGATTGTCAACGACAAGACATGCATGGTTTCGTATAGTGTGCCGAAAACTGGTGTGCATTGTGACAAAATACATGCATCTGATTTTGTTACGTTTTTTTGGGAAATCGGTCTCATATTTTACAATATATGGCACTCTTTCTTTTGGCGATGATAGGGGAGTCTAACCATGTAATTAGTTACAACTAACATCATCCCTTCGTGCTGCATGCATTTATTTCAATAAACCCATTGAATACATTTCGACGAAAGTTGGTAAACTAAATGTGTACAACAAATAACACAATTTTGTTCTGAAACAGTGTGAAGGGGTATCACAGACCGATTGATTGAGGGTGCCACATGAGGTAATGCTTACCCTTCACTGTCGGGTGCTAAACTGGGCGTAACTTTTCATAATCTGTTAACCAGACATATGCATACGTGCTGCAAAAAACTATATTAATTAACACTCTTTGCTAAATACGTTTTAACCCTTTACCCAACAAACCGGCCAAAACCGGCCAAATAAAGCTTCAACAGCCTAAAATATCTTCGGTCTGTCTCAATAGAACCATACAAATATGGGTATCATTGGAACCGGCTCCTTGACCACATTGTGATAGTTACAGTTATGCCCTGTGCCAATGCATTCTCCTATATGCGAGTCGACCATAGGTCGCCTCGCATATATAAGAGAATGCATTGGCCTAAAAAAAATCTTGTTTTAACACTTTTTACCATTTTTTCTTACATTCTTTAACAATTTTATAATTTGTAATGTGTTAAGCCAATGCATTCTCTTATATATGCGAGGCGACCTATGGTCGACTCGCATATATAAGAGAATGCATTGGCACAGGGCCCTTCTGTTGGGTAAAGGGTTAATGAGTAGTTACCCCTTAGGAAATGTTCAGGTAATAAGTTCAACAAACGACGATAGGTCGTTGGTGAACTTAATATAACAATGTATCCTGGCTAGGGAAGGACATATTTATGTCCAATATACACATCTAATAATCAGTGTTGATGCTGTGTTTTGTGTTTGGTAGCTTAGTCACTGCTGGTTGTCTTCCAACTATTACCTTTACACATTAAGTAGGTATATTAAGGCGGGCATACATGGGTAGATCCGTGTGCGGGGTAGGCATAATATATCCATGTAGTTGTGGTGGACGTCAGAGTAATGTACTATTGTTCTGGACCAGCCATTTGTTTTAGAACAAATAGTGCGAATTAGACTGAATCAAATACATGTTGCCGATCTACTTTGAGGATCACTCTCAATTTCCAATGAAGGACATTATCAAGTGTTCGCAGCTGTCCAAACATATTTTATAAACTCATTGCGATTTCGCGATGAACAGATGCATTATATTTAGTGAACATCACACGCCGTATATTAACTTAAATCGAGAACATGCACTAAACATAAACATGATATAAAGCTATCTTCCCTTACCCCATACCAATCTTGAACATTCCATATTGTATTTGTGTGTTTATTCAGAACTTTTGTTTTGTCTTCAACATTTATGCATTTAAATTTTTCTTCTCCTGGGGAGAGGAGGTACACCTAAGTTGCTATAACTTGTGCTCCAAGCCCCATTCGTTCATCCTACATTAGTTTGTTATAAATTTGTTTGAAATGTGTTATGGGATGCTCAATAAAATATGAAACCAAATTGCTTCTTCACCGAGTTGGACACCCAGTTATGGACCCTCACGCGCGTCTGAACATAGTTCGTCAACACTTGACTGACTGACAATTCCCTCCTGATCGAGGTTATCAAATGTATCGAAAATATGCGTAATGCGATTAGGTTCGATATTGCTAGAAAATAAGGCTCCCCTTTGTGGATCCCACCGTTTTATTTTCCCCTCGCGGTTAACCTGTGCGTTGACAATTTCGCAACATAATTTGCGGATTTGAAAATTCAAAACCAAGTGTAATGCGCAATGGATATCCGAGAATAGAGGACAATGGTCTTCAATATAAAAATTTTCAACAATTTTCAAAAGTTTTTTCGATCCCACCGCGTAATCTATCACCGTGCGATCAGATGATGTAAATTTCCCTATATTCCGGTCTTCACCGCACATCCCGTTCATAATTGGTAGTTTCATAAATTTACACATTCCTAATAGTTTATACCCATAGCTGTTAACCTTACCTCTGTCTTGGGAGACTCTAGGTGGGCCCTGAAATGTCTTACTATTACTACATACATATTCATCATCATCACAATAATCAATATCATCATTTATACATTTCATGACAGAATTCATAACATGGCATACACTTGTGTTTTCAAATATATGATTTATTTCACATGGATCTGGGTCGGGTTCAAAGCCGCTGTGGTTGTTTGTACGAGCATTGAAATCCCCTGTCAAAAGTAGCAGTTCGTCATCTCTGTGTAAATCGCGTATATCACCCTCTATATATCAGAGACCCAATTATCATTAGAATATCGTGTACCTACAGGGGGTATATAAACAGCGCCAATTAATAAGCTTGTGAATGAATGGTCATGCGTCTTATCGACTCGAATCCATGCCACGTTAGCGCTATCTGTTTGCAATGGGACAATGTATTTGTGAATTTCTAATTTGGCTGCTATCAGGATTCCACCTGACCGCGTCCCGTTGCCTATGTGTTTCCATTTTTTAACACAGGTCTCAAACCCAGGGATGACTATACTATCTTCCAAGAAGGCCTTTGTTTCCGAGAAGCAAATTATATCATATTTGGATATCATATCCTGAAATTCGTGATATTGAAGCCTCTTTTCTAAACCACACACGTTCAATGTTAAGATTTTCAACTCATTAACTTGTTCAGTGGGGGTAACTCTATTAGAAGTAATAGTATTACCGCTTTCTTCTGGATCAGCATTTGCGTTAACTCTATTTGCGGCGATATAACATGTTTCACCAAGCGTAGTGGGCGTGTCGATATCGGACGTTTCAATGCACGCATTCACAGTTGGGCCTGATCTCGATCCATGATGACCGTTAGGACTTGAATAAAGATTACTTAAATTATTACCACACGAAGAGCGGTTTCTCATTAAAAAGTTGGTCGACTTAACGTCGTATATAAGCATACATTCTGTTTTGCTCAATCCTGAATAGTACTCAGCCATGAAGCGGTCAGGCTGAACAAAATTAGCTTTACAAGCGGTACTGTGTAACATGCCGTTATGATTGTGAATAAGGCTATTTACGCCAAGACCAAGATAATTCATATCAATATATAACACATTAAGACATGGGAACGACAATCTTACAGGCTTTGTAAGTAATTCATTTGAATTGATGTTCACACAATACGCGAACGTACACGAGTCGTGCACGCATTGTACAGCATTGCAGCTGACACCATCGGACAATCAATCCGATATTTTAGCAGATTTCTCTCTGCTTATAGGGGACGGTGTCCGGTTACTCCTGTTGCGCTTGCCTTTTCGACTCGCATTCATAATCGAATTCGCTAGGTCCCGTTTCCCTTAGATAGATATTGCACACTCTATTTGCGATAAGTAAATTGAAAGGTAATACATTATTTTGTGCCTTCATCGACTTCCGGAAAGCGTTTGATACTATTTGGAGAGATGCCATGTGGTATAAACTTGCTATTAACAACATAAATGGAAAACTACTAGAGGTTATAACAAATTTGTATAAATATGTAAAATCGAAAGTGAGTCATGATGGTCGATCCTCACAATCGTTCCCATCACATATTGGCCTAAACGGAGAGGGACCCTCTCATCTTTCCCCTTTAGCATGTATGTCAATGATTTAACATACTTCCTAGTTAGATCAGGGTTGAGTGGAATGCAAACATTAACCACAGAGCTCCAAACAAAACTGAATACTTACCTGAAACTGTTTGCTTTACTATACGCAGATGATACAGTAATTATGTCAGAAACGAAAGAGGATTTACAGTATGCATTATGTTGCTTTGAAGACTATTGCGATATATGGAAGCTTATTGTTGACATACAGAAAACTAAGGTAATGGTATTTGGCAGAGGGAGGCAACCTAAAAATATCCGCTTTACGTATAAAGAAGATGAGCTAGATATCGTTAAGTCATTCACTTACTTGCATGGGCATAAAACTCACCATAAATGGCTCTTTTGTACAATGACAAAGGTTTTAAGATATCAGCAATAAATAGAATAATATCTTGCAGCCTGGTAAATATACTCTCTATGTATTTATTTTCAAAATATATAAACTCTTGTTGAATTGGAGTTTACAACTGATATGTCATGGATATGAGTCCACTGTCCTGGGATGTTATCAGCTTATAAGTTACAGCCAATTGGCCAGAACACATATTCGATTAATGCAATAGAATGCAGGGGAAAATTATATCTCGCAGGGGATATGCTGGGATGTGTATAATTTGTTTTTGCAAAATTTGATGCATTTACCTTATATTAGTCTTTTATGTGCACATATCAGCTTCTGGTGGGATAGTGTATTTGTCCACAACATCGATGCATTAGCATTTCCATTTAGCAGTATGGAATTTTACCAGGCAGAAGTAGCACACCCACAAACTGGCCTGGAAACTCCAATACACGTATGTGGTAGACAAATGCCCATCAGCCAGTATTTGAAGAAAAAAAACTACATATTAGCCTGTATTAACAATTTTTCAATTAAACCAGCTTTTAAAACAGGTTAAACTGTCATTTGAACTAAACGAGATAATTTCCCAGGCATACGGATGATATTAGTAGGGTTTATATTTATGCGGTTTTAGACCGTATACTTAGTGTAATTTTCGGGGGGGGGGGGTGATAGTCAAAATATTGGGAGTAAAACTAATTTTTTTTGCAGGTTTGGGGGTGGTGGGTCCTCGAAAATGTCAGATGCAAAATGCAAAAAAAAAAAAAACAGAACAAAAACTAAGCAATTGCGACAAAATTGATCGTCCATTTAATATTACCATTCAACCTAAATTACCCCGCCAGTCATGGGTGATCTACTCCTACTACGTGTATATGGGCGTACAACGTACATGTACTTGCACATTTAAAGGGTCATAAGGCACTCGCATTGTGAAAATGTGAAAAAATCAGACAGGTTTGTTAAACTCATCATCACTAATAATTACGGGTTGCAGCCTCGTTACTGTTTTATCCTTAAATATGCATAATCCTAATTAACGCACCAAAAGTACTATTTCATGGCTTTGGGGGAGGGGTGGGGGTAGAAATGTTTGATTTGAGTCGAGGAACCCACCAATCAAAGCTCAGAGTGATCAGACATCGATATTTTAAATTTGTTATTTCTCGAGATATGAACTTATCTGTAGACTGGAAAAAAATCGACAAAGGCGACGGTCTCCGACAATATTGCGGATGAAGATAGATAACTCTAAGATCAATACGGCCAAATTCCGTGATAATCTAGTGATAATACGGCCATATTTCGTTGAACAACATGCTGATAAATAACACGTTTTGGGAAATTGTATACAATAGTTGACACTTGTTAGCATTTTTTTTTGGTAATTAATCGATTATGATAACTAAAGCGTGTTTTGACTAAATGTTGCTGTTGTTGTCACTTGATGATATAGCGACCGTCTGATTGGATTGAGCACCTTCAATCCGTTCGTTACTAATTGGATTTCCCTTCAGTTGTAATGGCATACCTGAATGCAATGTGCGGGAGAGGGACGTCACTAAGTTGACAACACTTGTGTCCGAATTCCCATGTACATAATGTATACACAATAAAATATATGCAAATCATGCAATGAGGGGAGACGAGTCTCATTATATAAGTGTGGTAACTTGGGCTCCGATCCTCTGTGCATCCACACCAGTGTGCACAAACAAAATGACGGGCTATGCACACACAAAAAAACAATAAAAACAATCCATGTAGATACATGTATGTGTATCACAATAAATACGTTCAAACAGCAGATGACATATGATACAAGTACCGAAGGATTCCTAATTATTGGTGGGAAATGTTCAGATAATAAGTTTAAAAAACGGCCAATATATATTCAGTTTGTTAAACTTATCATATAAACTTTTCCGATTGGAACTACATGCACCGCCCAATGAGTATTTAGTAAGGAAAGGGTTATAATTATTAGTTTTATTATAGTGTTCTGTATTGGAGTTTGGAGAGGTTTATTTGGCTTTATCGTTGTTTCAGTCCCTATAGTCCAAATAACAACGTTGTCGGTGTTAAAACCCGGGTAACCGCTCAAAGGACCAATTATAATGGAAAATTAGTCCATTGCATGTAGAAACCACCGACACAGGAAAACAGCAATTGACAACCTTGCCCAGATAAATAAATCAGGTAATCTCTTGTGCGTGGATCACAGAACGGCGCTTATCTGGGCTTTATTCGGTTTCGCCAGGTGCCAGTGTTGCGCGGAGAACATATGTTGGCCCAAAATGATTCACGAACCATCAGGGGTGCTATTCACCGGCTGGGTTTATAATATAGTCCAGGTAGTTTTACGAGGCGATGCTCAATGCGAAGCTGTCGGTGGACATGTCGACGGGAAGACATCGCCGCGCGGTATAGGATTATCCAATCAAAGTGATTGGCGTCAATAATAGATTGACCACCGGTCACATAAACATGCTGCGTGTAACAGTACACGTTTGGTTCATTTCAACAATGAGCAACCGAGGAAAAGGACGTGGGGCAAAATATACCACCGACGACATGGGGGGGTCTACAAAACAAATTCCGTATATAGGGCCGGGGTGTGCGGGTGGTCCAGAGGCCGAAACAATCGTGCTTGTAATTCCAAAATGGGTTTTT
Source organism: Siphonodentalium dalli (assembly GCA_032622095.1). Classification (NCBI taxonomy): domain Eukaryota; kingdom Metazoa; phylum Mollusca; class Scaphopoda; order Gadilida; family Siphonodentaliidae; genus Siphonodentalium; species Siphonodentalium dalli. The sequence continues at coordinate 155,269,256 of CP136068.1, read as the reverse complement.
TTTCAAACAATTTACAAGTACTAACCATGTAATGTTGTTTGTAAGCATGTTATTATCACGTTTGTTAGCATATGGCTATATAGACAGCTATAGTGATTATTTGGCCTCAGATTTAGCAACATTCTGGATTTCACAGGATCCCGTCCCACTTCACAGTGGAAAACCGTAATTTAGTAAACAAAAAATTAATATATTACCCAGTTGTATTACCCCAATAAAAGTAATAAAATTAAAAAAAGCTGTATCACAAATACTACATGGTGAATACTCAATGATGACTAGATATCATTAACCCGATTGTTGCATAACATGAAATTGAAAAGGGTATCTCATAAATTTCTAATGTCTGAAATACTGTCTTGTTCTGGCATGCAATCAAATTCATTCCTTCTAGTTATTTCTCATCTTGAATGATTGCAAGTAATGTTAATTTGCAACACTTATCCAAATAAAACTGAATTGGTTATGATGAATGACCGTTACTGTTTATTGTTCAGACAATCCCAACTGAAGGTGATGCTATGCTCCTTGAATTTACGAACTTCGTCTTGAAGCTTAAATACTGCTCAACAAGACTAAACTAAAATACTAATTGTATACTGTTATCGCTTACAAATAGATGAACTGAAATAATGTGATGCATTCAGATGCTTTGAGAAATGACTTTCTTCAATGTCTTCAAAGAGTTCAAACTAAAATCAAGAATACAATCTGACTGAGACTATACTGCAGGCTCTAGTGCACAAATATACATACAAATGGTTGAGTTATAATAATGCAAAATGTGTTTACGGATGGAACCAGGTTGGTAGCTCTGGTATGCATCGACAGGCGAAACCTGTGATATGCAGTAATATTTGCATGCATCCTGCCCCTATCATTCAGGTCTATCACCATACCAAACCACTTCAAAATTCGACAACCGACACTTCAACTTATATTGCAAAAACTTTGTACTGACTGAATTTCATAAACAGGGCCCATGGATAACTCTGGTATGCATTGGTGCTCACAATCCGTGATATTATGCATATTCGTTCCCCATTTCTGGTCCGTCACATGTCATAGAGCATCAAAATATGACAACCGACTCTTGAGTTGTGATGCAAAATGTTTGTACGGACGGACGCACGGACGGCTCGAGACGTCAACTATATACCCGCCGACTAATATCGGGGGTATAATAACCATATATCTATGTGTATACCTAACCAAAAACAATTCCCCTCCTCACCCACCCCGGTGGATAAGGCTAAAGAGTTCTTTGATCATGCACAAATAATTGTAGAACCCCTGACCTGTTTACCACTATTTACACTGGCCAGTGTTCTCTGTCAGACTAAACACGCTCGATATATTAAGGCTATAATGTGGTCTAGGGCAATTGTTTATTTTTCGTTTTTCTGACCTGTGCTTTACAGATTAAGGATGTTATTGCTTGAGTCTTAATTTTACACAGTTTGCACCAAAAAAGGATAGTGGAATGGGATTGAAAGGCAGTTAACACAGTTATTGAAGAACGGCTAAAAAATCTCTGAAACTTGTATAAAAACGTGAGAAAGGGGGTGGGTCCCTAACATTTGGAGGAACAAATTTGCACAAATGGGGTGGTGGGTTCCTCGGGGTCGGAAAATACTTTTTGGGCCCTATATGTGCAATTGTCAACCAGACCCCCCCCCCCCACTGCCGACGAGCGTAACACTGTTTTGGGCATATTGGAAAGAAGAATCAAAATATTAAAGAACAAAGAAACCGGCACCATTCACCAGCGCCGGAAAAATGATGCATGGAAAGAAATTTCTTTGGAAATGGCAGGGGGGAAAGATCCGAACAGAACCAAAACACAAGCAAAATTCTTCTGAGACATTATCTTCTTGGCTCTTCATTTTTACACACACTGTGCTAATTAAAAAACCTCATTAATATCATTGAATCTCATTCTGCAGATATATAAACGCAAGCATGAGTCTCCACACAATTATACCCAAAAATTATACCGAAAAACATGCCGATTGTGGCCGGTGAGTGTTCATGAATTAGTCGTGAGACGGCGTCAATTGACAAGTGACAAATCTGATAGATTGGATCAATCACACCATCGACAGCGTGTGTCGTTTGTGCTAAAGCAAAGATATCTTTGCGTTCAGCCTCTACCAAATAAACTACCTGGTTTATAAAACAGTCTCGCTTGGTGAATATCACCCCTGGGGCCCTTCTTTATTGGAATACGACTTTTATACAATGTAGCGATATTCATACTCCATGATATGTGTCCTTTTATACCTACTTCCTTGCAGTCATCGCCACAGAACCGGTTTTTTTAAAAACAAATTAAATTCATGTAAGTTGAAATATTTCATGTCTGCGCTGATAGTCATGGTATAAATTTATATATAGAAGTGGCTAAATTACCAGAAATGAGGTACCCCGGTGGCTCAGTTGGTTATCTGCCCGGTACATTATTCCATCATTTAAGTCGTCCAGAGATCGAGAATCTGGTTCTAATCCCACACAATTAACGTGGATTATAGTGACTATCATAAAGGGAAGCTATAACATGATTAACGTGGATTAGTGGCCACCATAAAGGGAAGCTATAACCTGATTAACGTGGACTAGTCGCCCCAATAAAGGGAAGCTATAACCTGATTCGTGTGTGTGGGCACGTCTGCCAGTTGCATGCGGGGGCCGTGTATATGGGAAGTACCAGATAAAACGAGTTGAACCTTGTTGAAAGTTTATAGCAATTGAATAATGTGCTGCACTCATCTGTTTATTTTATGGGAAAAGATAGCGATATGCAAACACTTATTACAAATCGATATTTCCTGTGTTTTAGATAAGCGGATAAAGTGTAAACATATTTAACAAAAGAGATTAACCCTATGCTCTTAAAGTGATGCAAGACTTCGATGTGGGTTCATGCGAAATAAAATAAAGGGAACAACAATTTGTAAAACAACTATATCGCATGAAACCCCTATTATGATCGTTTTTCAGCGTTTAGTGCAGAGCACATTAGCCGAAACATATTGTATCCAATTTTTTTGTTTCAAACACTTGAGTAATGTTATGGATTGACGGTTAACATAAGGAGAGGCGTATGTTTAAACTATATTCATGCGAAATAAAATAAAGTTAGTAACAATTTGTAAAACATCTATCATAAACATTTACATGTAAATAATGTAAAACTAGATCATTTTGTTCTTATTGTATTTTGATTTGATTGATTGATTTATTGCACAAGTCACATAACATGAAACAAGTAAAACGTATATACACTATGTACACAACTTTGGATATCACATTAATCATTGTTAATTTCATATACACATGCATGTTTATATATACAGCAGTAATTAAATTAGATTACACAATAATAAGCGATAAACTTAACAATTATGATAATTACATGTGTTCACCCATAACAATAAATGATTTCGATTATATAGAATAAGACACCTTCTTAAAGGCACACCTTAGGAATATGCATAGTCTTTTTATTAGGCTTATATTTTGAAGAGATAGGAGACCATGGAATTACTCTCTCTCGTAGGGTTCTTCCAAACGTATTCAGGGATATATTGTTTTCTGATTTCAACCAAATGACTGCATATAATAACTAAATGGTATTCGTCTCCTAAATATTCTCCACATGGTGCATATCCTATTGTCATTATCATTCAGGGATTTCTTCCATCTTGCGCATTCTATAGGCAGTTTATGATTTGCAGTTCTGAGCTTCAGGAGGTATATCGATAGATTAGACGGGGAAAATCTTCAAGTAATTTGGGTAACCGTAGTCAGTTTTAATAAAATTATAAAATTGGGCCCTTGATGAAGCAGATGTGTTTATGTCAACGAGTAGTGCGTCCCAAATTCCCAAATTGTTTTTGCATTTCTCAGTTCAATAGCGGTCAGGCTCGTCAATATTACAAACTCTTCATTACAGAGTTTTCGCATATTGAAACCAGTTTTATGTAAAGTTACTATGTGCAGTGGCATTAACATGCAATTAAAGTCAAAATAGATACCCACGTTTAAACAAAACGTTAGGGTAAATATTGGATACATTCAAAGCATTGAAAGATATTCTGAAATTAATATTTAGACTAAAGTGTTTTAACTTACTACGCGATCAGCGATGTTTGTTGACAAATCATGTAACCGTTTTGTTTATATTGCAATGATTTAAAACATTCTTTATTTGAGAGCGATCATTTTTTTTATTTTTTAAACCATTGCAGCATAAGAGCAAAGTTTATCTATTTATCCATGTTCTGTTTGTGGTGATGAATCCGAGGAAACAACTATTCATGCTTCGGCGAGAATGCTTGCACTTGCAGCAAAAATGGGAAATCTATAGAACAGAGCGGTGGTTTTATATACGAGGCTATGTCATTTTATATCACGAAACTAAATATGTTCATCTTTCTTGCTCTCGGTAGTAGCTTACACTCGTGATTATACACATGTTACATAATTTGTGTCTGAATGAAGATGTCCAAATTAATTCTAAACAATGCCAGTTGGATTAAGGTCAGATTTTGGTCACGCACCTGAAGCAGTATACGCCCGTCGTGTCCGTGTCATAGATACAGGTATGTTCCTCAGCGAGGAAATCCACAAGTAAACATTTGGTGAATACTTCCAAAATATATGGACAGGTTTAGGTCGAAAAACTTATAACTGCGCCAGCCAAACACCCCCAAACTATACTATTATATACGTCGTGCATGGTGGGATATCCTGTCAATGGTATAGGTGAACTATAATACGTCGTTGAACTCTATTTAACACCGAGCGTGCATTATACGCCACTCGCGACCATATTGGATCTACCAGTGTAAAGTTCTGGAGTAGCATTTCCATATACGGAAGTCATGAATATTCAAAACATCCATACATGGAAATGCTACTCCTGAACTTTGACCTGTAACACTAAAACCACGGAACTGGGGCTGGATGAATCTATGAAGCCACGGAACCGGACCTGGTGGATTCAGTATGGCCGGGAGTTAATGACAGAGCGTATTGCGCACGTCTGGAATCAGCAATACAGATAGGGGTGTCAATCCCTACCCCCTAAATCCTGAATACCAGTTAACAGAGAGGGTGTCACCAATACACCCTGCATGTGAGTTAACAGATCACCCTCTACCCCCTGAATTCCGAAAGCAGTTACTGCATGGGAACGGTTTTGGCCGAAAAGTTGACAACGTGAAATTATTTGCATCGATTGAGGGCTATTAGCATGATATTCTGTCGGAACTAATATATGTACCTGACTTTAAATCTTGATTGTGGGTCCGATATAGGCATTGACTGTGGACCATATATACTAGGGCTCCAAAGGGTCCAACCAATTACGAGGAAGATGATGGTGTAGGTTAGGCATTTATATAATGACGCTGTCGGAATAAGGGATGGGCAAGGGGTGATACACAATTCGATTATGTATTTTTTGTCACCGATATTCACCAAATTATATATAGTTATATCCATGGTATGGTAAATCTTATGGTGTGGTTTAAATATACATACTCGTGCCGACCATGTCATGGGTGGGGGTTGTGACGGGGTAGCCAACACTGATACAAAACTTATACCAGACTTATATATACATGTATAGAGTCATCTCCATGCAACATGGTCTCGTGCAAATATGTTCACATTGAACCTAAATATTTAGGTTCATGTAGGTTCATATTGGACTTACTTGATTCTGAAATATGAATGAATGAATGAGTTTAATGCGAAAAGACACAAATTAATGTGGAACATGCATAATAACATATATACAGTATGTACATTGGTATGAATAACATTGTCATTAGAATTTCATGTTCATACATAATAAATTGTATGTAGTAATTATATAAATATATAAATATATCATGTGCATATTGTATACATATATTTGCCCACGAGCATATATATATGTATTCAGAAATATGTGTATATAAATTCACATGGATAACTCTATTATACATCAGTTGTATTCTTTAAAAACATGTTTCAAATACATGCTAACGTTCTTCAATATTGATATATTTTCAATCGCAAGGAGGTCATATAACTTTTCTAGTGAAAGGTTCAACCAGTAATAGTCGGGAAAGTATTTTCTTCTGAGTGGGACCAAATTATCGCAGATCAAGAGAATATGACACTCGTCGCATGTTTCCGAACAGAACATTTTGCATAGTAAACTCTCGAAGCTCGTTTGGCAGTCGATGGTTTGCTGTCCTAAATTTCACCAATGCTGGTATGTATGGAAGCGTATTAGTGCCACATAAAAATAAAAATTTGGGTCCCAGTATGTCCTAATTAGGAGATAGTAAGTCCTAATTAGGAGATAGTATCTCCTAATTAGGAGATATTATCTCATAATTAGGAGATAGTATCTCCTAATTAGGAGATACTATCTCCTAATTAGGACTTAGCATCTCCTAATTAGGACTTAGCATCTCCTAATTAGGACTTAGTATCTCCTAATTAGGACTTAGTATCTCCTAATTAGGACTTAGTATCTCCTAATTAGGAGATATTTATCTCCTAATTAGGACTTAGTATCTCCTAATTAGGACTTAGTAAAAGAACTCAACACCAGTTAGCGGTCATTTTCATTCCCATCCATCGCTCAGAGTCGCCGCCCAGAGAAAGGACGTGCCCTCTTTGAGTGACGGTCGATTTTTATGTCGGGCTTGGCTGGACATGGATAGCTTAAAGGGGACTGTACACTAAATCCGACAATTTGTGTGACCATCTCCGTTTATACTCAACAGAGTTTATGCAACAAATGAATGAATTTGAGACATGTATTAGTGCAAAATACACTCGTGTGCTCTATGAACGAATAAAATAACATGGTAATTATAATGAAAATTTATTTATGACTCCAGCCGTTTATTAATTTCCATTATAATTACCATGTTGTTTGCATCATTCGTAGAACACACGAGTGTACTTTGCGCTAATCCATGGCTCAAATTCATTCAATCAAATATATTATGTTGAGTATAAAAGGAGATGGTCTCATAAATAGCTGGATTTAGTGTACAGTACCCTTTAATCCCCAGCCATGTCTCGCACGAGGTGAACTCTTTCCAGTCGGTGCATTGTGTCCATGGACCAATCATGACCATACGTACAAATGCAGGCTGACTTGAAGTGGTTTTGCAGTAACAGGTCACACCAGTATCAACAGTGGCCTGATAGGGTATGATATACCTCTGGTAGGGCCAACAGGAAACCACCCTCAGGGGGCATCAATACCACTCGAGGGAAGAAGAAAAAGAACAAGTGAAACACAGAAACAGTATACAGAATTAGGGGGAAAAGCGAAAAAGAAGAAGTAAAAAAAGTTTAGATCATTTTCCCATCATTTTTCATTGTTATATCACAATATTAATAACACCCAACATCATACTGCCCTTCCAAATCCTCCCGGGCCCCAATCCCAAATTCCCAATAAACGGTTCGCGGTCATTTAGACCCACTCACATAATTATTGTATTCATTCGTTTGCAACTCTACTTCAATTTGGGGCTGAGTTATAAATACATCGTCCAATGTTTGTCTAATTTACACGGAAATTGCAAATATCTCTACGTACTGTTAAGCGTAAACTGAAAATTAAATGAAATTATTTTGGCATATAAACAGGTGACATAAAATTATCTCTGGATAGTCACTGGTATATACATATACTCTACGTCGTGGATTAACTATATGATACACACATCTGGCCCTGTAACATAACTTTGTCATATATATATAATAAAATGACAGCGGCGGATTGGGGTATGGGGTGGCTAACTCCGGGATTCTCGAAAAGGCCCATAGGTCATTTTCCCTAACCCCTCATTTTAAGCCTTTAATTTTGAAAACAAGGGCGAAAGGCATGCATGATAACGAACGGAGCGATGCGACCGTTAGCCGAGTGATCCGGAGATGAATCTGACCACGAACATGTTGAGTTCTTTATATGTGTGTTATCTCCTAATTAGGAGATAATATCTCCTAATTAGGAGATACTAAGTCCTAATTAGGAGATAATATCTCCTAATTAGGAGATACTATCTCCTAATTAGGAGATAGTAACTCCTAATTAGGAGATACTAAGTCCTAATTAGGACTTACTATCTCCTAATTAGGACTTACTATATCCTAATTAGGAGTTACTATCTCCTAATTAGGACTTACGATCTCCTAATTAGGACATACTGGGGCCCAAATTTTTATTTGTATGTGGCACCAATACGCTTCCATATGATATACCTCTGGTAGGGCCAACAGGAAACCACCCTCAGGGGGGCATCAAGACCACTCGAGGGAAGAAGAAAAAGAACAAGTGAAACACAGAAACAGTATACAGAATTAGGGGGGGGGGAAGCGAAAAAGAAGAAGTAAAAAAAGTTCAGCTCATTTTCCCATCATTTTTCATTGTTTTATCACCATTAATAACACCCAACATCATACCTAAGTGGGTCTTGGAGGAGGACATACTGCCCTTCCAAATCCTCCCGGGCCCCAATCCCAAATTCCCAATAAACGGTTCGCGGTCATTTAGACCCACTCACATACTTATTGTATTCATTCGTTTGCAACTCTACTTCAATTTGGGGCTGAGATATAAATACATCGTCCAATGTTTGTCTAATTTACACGGAATTTGCACATATCTCTACGTACTGTTAAGCATAAACTGAAAATGAAATGAAATTATTTTGGCATATAAACAGGTGTCATCAAATTATCTCTGGATAGTCACTGATATGTACATATACTCTATGTCGTGGATTAACTATATGATACACATATCTGGCCATATAACATAACATCGGCGGATTGGGGTATGGGGTGGCTAACTCCGGGATTCTCGAAAGGGCCCATAGGCCCTTTCCCTAACCCCTCATTTTAAGCCTTTAATTTTGAAAACAAGGGCGAAAGGCATGATAACGAACGGAGCGATGCGACCGTCAGCCGAGTGATCCGGAGATGAATCTGACCACGAACATGTTGAGTTCTTTATATGTGTGTTATCTCCTAATTAGGAGATAATATCTCATAATTAGGAGATACTAAGTCCTAATTAGGAGATACTATCTCCTAATTAGGAGATACTATCTCCTAATTAGGAGATACTAAGTCCTAATTAGGAGATACTATCTCCTAATTAGGAGATACTATCTCCTAATTAGGACTTACTATCTCCTAATTAGGACTTACTATCTCCTAATTAGGAGTTACTATCTCCTAATTAGGACTTACTATCTCCTAATTAGGACTTACTATCTCCTAATTAGGACTTACTATCTCCTAATTAGGACATAGCTATCTCCTAATTAGGAGTTACTATCTCCTAATTAGGACTTACTATCTCCTAATTAGGACATACTGGGACCCAAATTTTTATTTTTATGTGGCACCAATACGCTTCCATATGTATGCATAGAACCTATTGGTAGAATAGTGCCATATTGGACTTATGTCGTTTTAAAATACATTCATATTCAATCTACTTTGATCTTCAAATAGGTTCGTATTGAGCGTATGATCCAGTAAAACAGACTGCTCCACAGGGCACCTAAACAGACTGCTCCACAGGGCACCTAAACAGACTGCTCCACAGGGCACCTAAACAGACTTATCCACAGGGCACCTAAACAGACTGCTCCACAGGGCACCTAAACAGACTGTTCCACATGGCACCTAAACAGACTGCTCCACATGGCACCTAAACAGACTGCTCCACAGGGCACCTAAACAGACTGCTCCACATGGCACCTAAACTGACTGCTCCACAGGGCACATAAACAGACTGCTCCACAGGGCACCTAAACAGACTGCTCCACATGGCACCTAAACAGACTGCTCCACAGGGCACCTAAACAGACTGCTCAACAGGGCACATAAACAGACTGCTCCACAGGGCACATAAACAGACTGCTCCACAGGGCACCTAAACAGACTGCTCCACAGGGCACCTAATTGTTTCGTATAAAGATACATAATTTGCACCGTCCATGTGAAGATGGGGGTCTGAGGAGGGGCATGCCCATTCATTGAAATAATCGCGGATTTCGTACAAACTTATAGTACAGTGTGTTAAGAGTGTATGATAAAGCAAAACACCCACTCAGCCATTTTGAATGCGTGAGACTCATAAACTCGAAACACATGACTCTCCAAAGCGTGAATAAACCCTTTCGTGACGGGAGCTGTGCTAGTGCAGCATTTTTTTTATAATATTTTTTTATTCAGACATAATAATTCAAGATAAAAAAGAAACCAAAGCTAGTACATATACACATCTTATACGATTTAATCATGTGACATATATACTGTTTTGCCGCTTGTCTGTTTTTTATATTTTGAGGGAGGGTGGGCTGGAGAGGGCACACATAGGTGCACTAAGTGCATATATTTAATAGTCATTTGCAGTAATAATGTATTACTTTGTCTTTTGTTGTCATATCTATATCGGGATGTCTATATGTCATAGGGAAGTTATACTGTTATATACACGTATAAACACGTACATGCAGTGTGGTATATCTCCGAGCAGCATTGCAAAAATACATATCTCAACTTATTTGATTAACGTTTTATAAATATGACCATCGTTGTGTGAATTTACTGTATCTACATTGGTTATAGTAAGTTATGCGTTCTGCCTGAATGTATGCATTTAATTCCCATTTCAGTACATTCATGTTTGGTTTATTGCTATTCCATCTGTAAATATTTTATGGGACAAATACATGTAGTAAGAAGAAACGTACCCGTGGGGTGAGCTCTTTATCGGGAGACGTGCTAAATATTGCCATTTCTAGGGTCAAATGCATTCTGTAGCTTGTGAGATTATATACCCACATTTCATCATTTTTCCAGAATGTGTGAATAACACGGCATTCCCAGAAGATATGCGCTATCGAATCAATATTGCATTTTCAGAAAGAGCACGAATCGTCGTCTTTAATTTTGATTGTTTATAATAGTGTATTTGTATATTATAATTCGTGTATTAATTCTATACTGGAACCATTTAAGCTTAATATAATTTAAGCTTAATATCATTGTCAATGCTGGTGCAGCATTACAGATCATGTGCCAGTGCATTCTCTTATAAGTGCGAGTCTCCCACAAGGGGCCTCGCATATATAAGGGAATGCACTGGCTTACAAGGTCGAGGTAAATATTGTTAGGCCAATGCATTTTCTTATATATGCGAGTCTCCCTATGGGAGACTCGCTTATATAAGAGAATGCATTGGCACATGGTTTTCGCTAAATTTCAGCAAGCTCCTGGAAGGGTTAAGCCTCATACATATAATAATACTAGTCCTCGTTCCTTGCCCCAGTAGCCAATCGTCTTCTGACTGTTATCACTCGGATTCGACGATGCCATATATAGGCCATCACCAAAAAATAGAGATTGTGAACCGATCTGCCTTCCCCATTGACGACGGCTCTGAAAATAATCAGACAGAAATTATGTAATGTATAATTTATCGGCTTCAGGAATATACAGGTGTCCTCTAGTTTTGTTCATAATTTTGAGAAACATCCTTGTCGTTCCTTAGTATTAACTATCGCATGCCAATGACGATGACAAGGGTGACTTTTCGTAACAAAGATGACGTCGTTAACAATTTAAGTTTATATGAGGAATGGCCATTTATGACTTGAAAATGAACCCAATCCAAGTCGAAGAAATTACTGCAAAGATTATATTGTAGTTAACGAACACATATATCAACTGGACACGCATCTTAACACGAGTAATTCATTTATCAAATGTTAATCTGATTGGACAGCCATGAATGCGGTTATGATGTGGAAACAAATCTCAGCCGACAAGTGTTAAGCCTGTTAGTAGCCAGTTCTAGACGCACGTATGCGTAACGTTCTACTTCGTTGCTATGGTATTGCTGCATTTACTTGTTATGCATACAAATAATGTCACGGCGTCAAAGCTACACGTTTATAGACATCATTCTGCCAAACGTGTAAAGAGTAGTCGATGATGAGGACAAATTACGCACACGGCTACGCTTGATAGACTTCAATCATAATACAATGTAAGTTATTCAGCTCAGCCAGCTCCCATTGTCCTAATTCCCGTAGAATGTTGGTCGCTCGTGCGGTTAATAATAGATTGGATTGTTCCTCATGGCGACAATGTTCATATGTTACACGTTGGGCACAAAACTTATACAAGGTTTGGCCGTGCACGTGTATGCGGAATGATCGCGTGAGTCAGGTGTCTTCCACTGGTACTGGTAGCACACGTCACGCCCGATAACCCTATAGGCTGGTGGCTGTGGATAGGCATATTGCTGTAGTGATATTGCGTGGCGGGTTTCTCAACCAAGGTATGTTTTAGATTATAATTGATCAAATACGCTGTAAAAGGTCAGATTTTTTTTATCACGTCAGATGCAGTAATATTTGATTTATAAGTTGAACCTCTTGGTAACAATTTGGCATTGTAGAATACGTTGTTTGAAGACAAAATATCTCGGATTTTGTCGACTTTTTCAAACTTTCAAAGTAAACAGACTCCCAAATTTGCTCAGCATGTCGATTTGTAAGTTATTTTCGTGGATACATGTGGTATAGTATCTCAGTGACAAGACAAACATGACTGCGAACTCAAATAATGCATTTTCAGTTAAAAAAAAGCTATTTGACATACTGTCCCGTCAATATTTTGTGGTAGGCATATTGAATAGCCAAACACCGAGAGGATAGACATATGGCAAACACAGACACGCATGTAGCACAATGATCAATAGTGGTTTTAGTCTGAGAAAAACGCTTTTGTGATGCTATATTATTCACAGTGTTGTAAATTCACATCGTCCATGAGTCAGGAAACATACACTACTTATTTCCAAGAACTAAATACTGGCAGTTGTAATGTAAAAGGTTTTAACTGTGACTAACTTGCAAAATGGGGTTTTAATTGAAAATGGGGAAAGTATAGCCCAAACTATTCAGCATATTTTAATGTAAAAAAATGAGCCATGCCAGCTTTGTGCAGTTTTCAGGCTGAATGGTCATGGTCCACTACATATAGATAATATAGCTACCATTTATATAGTGGACCTGGACCATGACCCAGTTATGCCGCATATACATAAACAGGAGCACCGAGCAATAATACAAATGTGTGTGGGGCGTTAACTTAATTGGGTGGGCGCTGTTGTCTCATGGGCTATATATAGGAGGAATCGCCGTGAGATTTCGTGTGCATTTATAGTGGTAAATGTTTTTGTCAATACCGTGGGGCAGGTTTTTGGGTGCGTCTAACATTCACTGAGTACGATATCATATCGGAGAAATGATCACCTCAGGAAAAAAAAAACATCGAGTTGTCATCGCGGGATGATTTCAGATTTTCTGACATTTAAATCTAAGATTCTGCTTATAAATGCAGAAATTAGTCAATAAATCTGATAAAATGTATTAAAACTTAGAAATAATTAGTATTTATTCAGTTTATTATGAAATAATAGCACAAATTTGAGCGGGTTTTGCAACTTCCGTTTAAACTGTAATGCATATCTCAGAAATGGTTGACGTTAGAAGGCCATTAGTGAAAGAGCCGACACTTTGTACCTACTTCGTACCCAACCTGCCCCACGGTATTGACAAAAAATGCCAACCATTTATAGTGGTCCAATTGTATTTTTATCTGACTCAGGCTCCGCTCAATTATCTATTTCAGAAAGAAGCTTAAATAATGTCGGAACCAGAAGAAATAGAGCCCGATCTAGATGAATCTTTGTGTTAATTTCTTATATGGAGCAGTGTGTAGCCCATACAATATCTTTACCAACGTATTCAACACGTATACAATACGGAAAACGTCGACGTCACGAGTCACAAATTACGTCAACTTTATCTTTTGAACAAGAACTACAAACTTTATTAATAAAGTCGCCTATCAGTTTGATAAAAATGGCTATAAATTACGACAGAAACGAATCAATAAACGCTAAATCTCGATGTTGAATAGTTCTAGTGGGTGTGTAATAAAACACAACCACACATTATGTGTGCGTGGTGAGAAAATTTAATTATGCTGCAAGTTACAACTCGCGCCCCATCGTTGTAACGTTGTAACATTCCGCGTAACAAACTCGTGCGTTAATTTTCACGTCATGCACACATATGTGTGGTTCTGTCTATTTTATATGATTGAATAATCATTCCAGAGTGTATTTATAACATAATATATGCCAGAAGTTGCATATTGTTGGCTTTAAAGTGCTAAATTGGAGCTTGGTCAATATTTACCACGTGCCTATCAACAATGCCACTTGCCTATCATAACAAGTTTGTGCTTTGCCATGAGCCTATCTGCGGGGGCAATATGCCTGTCATAAATTTGTGATATGACACTCAGGAAAATCGATATTTTTCCACGAAAAATATGTCTTTTATTGTGGATTTTGGTTTCATTGTATCAATGGAATGTGCATCTAGTGACATGTGTACATGACGCCTACATATCGAGATTTCTACCATTTATATTAGGTAGTTTCTTTGATAAACGACAAAAACAGGTTGTAAAATTCGACAAATTAAGTAATAAAAAATATATCTAAAGGCACACGGCTATCACAAATGGTGTATGAATACACCAGTCATGGTCCTATATAATGCCATAAGCGTTCTCGCCGGTGGATTCCATAATTTATGACTTTCCTCAAATTCTGAGCACACGTGTGAAAACCGCCACACAATATCACTACAGCAATATGCCTTCCCACAGCCACCAGCCTCTAGGGTTATCGGGCGTGCACGTTAAAGGTTACACGAACGTGTGGCTAAAGCTGGCTAATGCTTAACACCCATATTATAGTTTGGCGTTTACATTCATACGATCAGTCCATATGCACGCGGCATTTGAAAATAATGGTAATAATTCGCAAACTAAAGGCATTAGAACATTCAGTATCTAAGAGGTGCTTACCTCTGCCGAAATGGTTAGAACTGAAGCTAGATTCAGAAATGTTTTCGCATGTTAACAATCCATACATTGTAGATTGCAATCGGCGCGAACACAATCAAATACAACATGTGTAATCCGCTAACATAAATACATTTTAGTATAGCGGCTACATTACGTTGATATAAATTGTGTCCCAAATCCCTTGTAATTTTTGTTGCAATACACATGTTTAAACCAACTAAATACATCATCAGATATTGTGTTACTGAGATTAACGCACGCATATATATGTGAATCGTGTATATATAGTTTGGTCGTTTCACGCGAAATGATGGGTTGACCCGGAATAATAGAAGAAATTGGTAAAACAAAAGTGTCGTCAAAAGACGCATGATAGTCTTCAGTTTAACACATATGCAATCCGCCTTTGGGAAACATTGTGATCACAGTTGGCGTCAAACATGGTTGTCTAAATTACACCAGTTCTCCTGATAAGTCATATATATTGTGGCACAGAAATTATGCAGTTATACCAATTTGTGTGAAATTAGATTACGAGAATGAATAGAGTGTCATGCATGGACTGAAAATATAAGAATCGCGGGAATGAAATGGCAGCAACTGCTAACCATGCCACGACGAAAGGAACATGTTGGACAATCATCTAGAAGTGAAAATACGTATTGATAATATAAAAGTCTATTGTTAAATACGTATTGGTAATATAAAAGTCTATTGTTAAATACGTATTGGTAATATAAAAGTATATTGTTAAATACGTATTGGTAATATAAAAGTCTATTGTTAAATACGTATTGGTAATATAAAAGTCTATTGTTAAATGTCTTTAAGGATACACAGCTCATTAAAACAGATCCATCTGAGTAATATATCGGTCACTGCAATGCAAGTCAAACGCAATGATTGACGTCCTTAAAGTTCGCGGTTTCTGCTCAGAATACACCCAACAGTCGGGCCAAAATAGTAATTTCGGTGATGCAACACACGAAGTAATGCTTCGCCACACAGCGTGTGGTAAATTCAGTGGGCATGATGATTAATTATTGAATGTAACACAGAAATTGAAGTTAGAATAACTATATGGTCCTGCCACTACTGAGATTCAGAACCAGAAACCACCGACTTCCGGTGGAAACTGGTTCTTGGACAAACACCCCATGCACAGAACGAATATGCACTCTTTGTATGGATGAACTCGGCGATGAGTACCACCTTGTTATGAACTGCCATCGGTTAACTTCCCTCAGAACTAAATATTTGAAAGCCTACTATCGCAACCGACCGAACACAATTAAATTACATGACCTCTTCGATACAAATAACAGAAAGATCATAGTAAATCTATCAATATATCTAAAAAAGGCCCAAACACTAATGATCCACTCCTGAGGCTCAATGAAAAAAAAAAAAAAAACAACAACAACAAATGCCCACCCTCATACAACATATGTACAGGGAATCGCCCCACATACATTATATACCCCCAATAATTATAAGATAACATTATCACATTATAAGATAGCTATAACCTCAATCAATATACCATGTACATGTAGTACACTAATAACTCCAACCTATATTGTGTATGTATATTATGTCAACTCACATTTATATTATGTAATATGTACACTGTTTGAAATTGAATCGCCTGTTATGTCAAATGCGACGAAAGGCGTAATAAACATATGATCATCTGATCTACCCTTGCAGTATAAATATACTAGTTACATTTCCGGAATTGTTAACACTCTCCGTGATAAGAAACCATGCACTATGTCTCAATGCTTATTGTACTTTAAAAACACTCATCTGTTCAATAGATTAGCACCACGTATCACCAGATCACAGATGCGGAACATCGTACTAATTGCATGTATCATGTTGCTACCAAACCGATTGCTTAGTAGACATTTTTTTCAGATTACTTCTGTCGGCACTTTCCAACTGGAATATGCTACCACGCAATGCACAATATTAGTTTTCAGTATCTTGCTGCTAGAAAATATCTTACCACTACCACCACCACGCACTTGAGCTACATGTAGATATTAGGTGATTAGCTTTAAAGTTGTTATATCGGCGTCGACTATTCACTCAATGTTCTTGTTTGGTATTTTTTCAGGAGATACGTGTAACATTAGAACGAACGGTAAAAGCGGTAATGCGTTTGCAGAAAACGTAGTCCGATGTGAGGGTTGCAGAAAACGTAGTACTTTTCGACGTTTCGTTTATATATGGCTTATAAATGTGGCCTGAATATAAGGAAATATAACTTCTTGGGTATAGACACAGTCTCTGCCACAGAGAATTAAGGCAGTTTTGGTCTTGTTTAGAATTTATTGAAGATAACTCCTTTGAGTTTTGACAAATTGCGTTCATAATGTACCACAATGTTTTCTTGTGACAAAAGCGAAATCTTGGCGTTTCATCAACCGATCGAAGGCCAATATGATTACTATTTTGAGACACAGAAAATGGGATATACACATTTTACCGATTAATCTATACATATATATCATACTGTTCTACAGCATTGAATTTAGACATGTTTGATGTTGTCGATATCAAAATAAATGATGAGTATATATAATTATGTCTGCTTCTAGAAAAGGTCACATAATCAATACATCACAACTAAATCCTACTTAATTGTGTTTATCTCGTACCGGTTTGATGTTATACTGTATATTAAATTTTAGCTATATCTTACAGAAGTGTATTATACTCCAAGAAAGGATTATGCGCAACTTGACCTTTCACCTCACGACATTGCTGTCTTAGCGACGTATCAACAAAAACTCTCGCCTCGAATTGGGTCACATCTACTTTAGCATTTCGGATGGTTTAAACGAATAAATTAATGCATACATTGTGGAATAAAATAGTAAAGTAGCTACATATTCGATGAAACATGATCAAATGTCCCTAAATTTTAACTTTCACTGTTCTGTTCCCATGTTTTAGACAGCTTGCACAGCACAAACTTTGCAAAATTTAGATGTACACTTTTCTCAGAATTTGCGTGGTTATTTTCAATCTAGCGATTCTAAAATATAACAGTTTGCAAAAACTTTGCTTTTTGTTCGAGAACATTGACATTTGATTGAAAGAATTTGGATTAATATTAAATCAGGACTTATATCTAGTACTGTAACTGTGTATTTATGCGTAACGGGAATTGCTCTTCGAAATTACCAAATTACTCTTCGAAATTATCAAAATGTAGGTTGTTTTTGTCTCAAAACTGACATAAATTTGGCTTAATTTGCTCAAAAGTGATAGTGTCAGTTGGCATAAGATAAATACAACAATAGAATAGTGTGTTTTTAGATGTGTTTTATCTCAACTCGTCAGAAGTATGATTTTTCATATTTCTATCTCATTAAGATAAAACACATATCAAAACAGCATATGCTATTATCGTATATAGCTGCACATAATATATCACACGATTCAAGATAACTGTACAAATAAATTTCTAAAGTCCAGATTACCGTTGTATGCGAACCTACTTTCGCTTGTTCTCGCATTTGATCAATTGGAGACCATTCGTACATCTCAGATCCGAAGTTTCTATTATTCTCTGCAATCATTCTTCCTCACAATATTCTAGCGTTTGTTCACTCTTATATGACTAGCTATTCAATTTTGCACAACATATAAATTTCATTGGATGTTGTCCATTTCGGCACAGTCATCTACAGATATGGTTTACAACTAAGCATTGTGATTTGGCATGTATTAGCGCGGCTACCGCATACATTCAGCAATTCGAGACTAAAATTCCATTTTGGACGCAATACATTGAATTGTACATTTTCCCCCAAAGCGAATATTAGCGGACTTTGTATATGTTGTCATGCAAACCAGTCCGCACATTTTGAGACCAACACGGCTTATTTACCAATCTATTTCGGGTCTAAACATTTATTCTATCGACCATATACTAATATGATTTTCCTGTGTTTATTTACCAAACTTAAAGGTACTCAATCCGATCAAGCGCCACTTAATTACTATCTATTTGGCTTCGGAGGGTAAAACAAATATTTGATTATATAGTTCCTTTAGGAAATGTTCAGATAATAAGGTCGGCTGTCTAGCTTATTATCTGACTCCTTCTGCACTTTAATTTGTTATCTGGCGTCTGCTTATTTTGCTGAATATTATTCAGATGAATAATAGATAATCCAAATGTTAACTTTTTAACTGAGTGTGATAACCCATTTAGTACAGAAAGGGTTAAAATGCATCTTAAAGTCTGAACTGTCAACACACATCAACTTACCCCCGTCGAAGTCAGCTGCTATGTTTAGCTTCGAGTAGAGGAACTGCGGTGTGTTTAGCTGTTCCTCGAATGTCCCAGGACAGAACTGGGGCCCACCAGGTGGTTCGATGATGAAAAACCATGTGAGTTCCTGGCCGCAATCACTAATATCTTTTGAAACGCTGAAGTCCCGTGGAAACGTGCTGTGACGAGAATGGAATGGGAAACATGTATCTTGAAAAGAGTGCGTTGCTGGTGTTGAAAGTTGTGAAAACCCTGATAAATGGGAGCCGGCCTTTTGGTATTAAATTAACTGTCAAGTACGAATGCAAGTGTGCATGTCGAATTGGCATGTCTCCACTTATATGTCTTCTTCTTCAACTTTTTTATTCAGTCTTTTAACATTTTACATTTTATAAGACTGTATATATTCATAACATATTTACAATAATAAATGAGTCACGTGATATATAGGACAAATCTGTCCTAATTTGGAAAAACATTCCAACAAAGCCACTGAGGGGTCCTACTAAAACCCGACCGCACCCGACCGCACCCGACCGGACCGCCCCCAGGGGTCCGAGCGAGATGGGGTTTGCACTATCGTGTAGAATGGACCCGAATGTACCAAAGTTCCAATCCCCAAGTCGATAGCTCGAGCGGACACGGCACTGTTAACCCCTAACTTGCGGCCGTTTCCGCAGGTAAGGGAAATCCAAAAAGGCGCCGACCGCACCTCCCCTGACTGCCTGACCACGGAAATGGACATTATATCATGAAGTGAATACCCATATGCATCCATGGGCGATCGGATAAGTCGCTAGCTGCAGCGGAAGTGAATAAATTAACACATACGCTGCTGCCGAATTCGCTATAAATGTACGCAACAACGCCGAAATTAACACCCGCCGACCGGACCGCCCCTAGGGGTCCGAGCGAGATGGGGTTTGCACTATCGTGTAGAATGGACCCGAATGTACCAAAGTTCCAATCCCCAAGTCGATAGCTCGAGCGGACACGGCACTGTTAACCCCTGACTGGCGGCCGTTTCCGCCAGGTACGGGAAATCCAAAAAGGCGCCGACCGCACCTCCCCTGACTGCCTGACCACGGAAATGGACATTATATCATGAAGTAAATACCCATAGTGCATGCATGGGCGGTCGGATAAGTCGCTAGTTGCAGCGGAAGTGAATAAATTAGCCCATACGCTGCTGCCGAATTAGCTATCGAATTAGCCGACCGGATCGCCCCCAGGGTTCCGAGCGAGATGGGGTTTGCACTATCGTGTAGAATGGATCCGAATATACCAAAGTTCCAACCCTCAAATCGATAGCGGATACGGCACTGTTAACCCCAACTGCAATATGACACGTTTCAACAAGCTATTTAAGTGAGAAGTCTTTAGTAGGAAAGTTTTCGTGTGAATTGTGCCTGGGAAGCGTGTCCGTATGTGGGGGGGGGGGGGGGGGGGGTGGGGGGTCAGATGAATTTTTTTTTCGCACAGACAACCGTTATCTACAACATAAAGATGTGAAAGGATAAACGAGCAAAGTGTTTCCTGTTCATCCAAGATTGACGTTGAAAATTGTCAACATTCGGACCATTAACCTGGATGTCGTTTCCATTATTTAACGGAAATTACTTTTGGAGCTATATTGATTCACCCAATCTCAGAAATCGAAAAATAATGATAATGCGCGATAAGCAGGTGTACGAGATCATCGAGGAAATTACCGAGAGAAATATCAATGTTTCGGAGGGATATCCCACAGGTCCCTGGCACAATACACCCAAACCACTCAAAGACATATATGCCAGGGGTCTGTGGGATATCACGCGAGAAAATATGCGTTCTTATCATAATAAAGCCTGCTTCCATGTGCTAACTTTGAACATATCTCAACATAAGTGTTTCTATGTTTGTGAAACACCATGCTTCTCGTGCATTATAATTTGTCGCTTTTGTCATTATACATTTGCCTCTGTTTGCGTTTGAAAATATCACTGACACTTCGGCTCAAAGTGTTGTAATCAACTTCAATTTTAATAGCCAACAAACATTCTGTTAGATATAGATACATCTAGGCAAATAATCAGCTTCAAGTTTCCTTCCAAAAGTCATGTTTTTCATCTAAAAATAAATTACACACACACTGTATAACTCCGGCCTATAGATGTTGTGTTTAATTTTATTCATTGCGCTTGCAACATTTCAGATATATCCAGAGATATTAAAAAGATAAAATGACCACTTGAGACCATGATTTTTCAACAAAATTCGGAAAGATTTAACATTAAAGTGTGCATACGTGCATACATCTATAGTGATGAAATGGTTAAAAACCCAAGAGGACTGTATGTGGCTTGTTTCTCACCAACACGCGTTCAAATTCGATAGCTATCTTATAGATGGCATCTCAATCATGTCTGTAACATTTCATATTGCTTTGCTCATAGTTTCAGGCTGGATTTTAACAGGAATGTACATGGCAGTGTCATATATATGTACACTTCTTGTTGGTTTTTACCCTTATTTAGGATGTTTGGGGGCTCAATCAGTCTCGCAGCTAGCGACTTATCCGACCGCCCATGCATGCACTATGGGTATTCACTTCATGATATAATGTCCATTTCCGTGGTCAGGCAGTCAGGGGAGGTGCGGTCGGCGCCTTTTTGGATTTCCCGTACCTGGCGGAAACGGCCGCCAGTCAGGGGTTAACAGTGCCGTGTTCGCTCGAGCTATCGACTTGTGGATTGGAACTTTGGTACATTCGGGTCCATTCTACACGATAGTGCAAACCCCATCTCGCTCGGACCCCTGGGGGACGGTTCGGTCGGGTGCGGTCGGGAGCGGTCGGGTGCGGTCGGGTTTTAGTAGGACCGCCACCGAGTACACAAACCCGGACCCGCCAACGGTAATGTTCAGGAACTATCAGCATCAGAGGGCCGGGTCCCCGCCCTCCGCTGCTTTCCATGGTGCAATCACTGCACATAATCAACTCCTGTGGGGTGGACAGTAATAAATGAAGAGTAAGCGAGTGCATTGTTTTGTTGCCACACCATGCGGTGGATATCCTACATGTACATGTATATCGTTACGCCACCATATGTATCGCCTTATAACGATGCATTAGGCGACCAAAGTGTTTGTGATGAATAAGTGATATCACTTACTCGCGGTGAATCCGCCATTTGGTCTCCGGATGTCAAAGTTAACAAGTAGCATCTATTTTTAGCATATGACTCCAGTCTGGGAATTCCCAAAATAAAATGGCAACAGGTCGTTACCGAATCCCAGGTGCGAGACCTTCATAAAACTAATTAAACACTCACCCTGGATACATACAATACGTAGGTTTCGCACAGTAGATGGATTGGATGTATCACGTATGTTTTTTAGTTATTTTTTTAACGCAAGAACTCGCTATTTATCAGTAACTTATGGGAAGTTCGTTGACAAAAAAGAGCGTCTGAATGTCTGCATCGTCACCAGATCCTAACTCTATAGATGACATGGCCACAAAACAATTCTTAAACACATAGTTGCACTCAGAATAAATGAAATTAAGCCATAAAATGTTGATAAAAAATTCTCGCAATATTGGAAGCCATAGTATTTTGAGACGTAGCGTACGGAATGTAAACATATGATAAACCTGAAGTCAAAGGTCACCTTGAACTATTTCCTGTTATTAAACGGTACGTTTAATATCACAATTTATAGAATGGGTTTATTGAATGGAATAGGATCATGTAATATATATATATAAAAAAAAAAAATATATATATATATATATTTATATATATATATATCTATTATATATTTTTGGAAGATCTGTGTGTGTGTGTGAGGGTGTGTGTGAGGGTGTGTGTGTGTGTGTTCGCGATGAACTCAAAAACGGCCCACCCGATTTCGATGAAACTTGGTATGTGGGGGTATTTTCGGCCGGGGACGAACATAGGCATATTAATTTGTCCGTGCGACGTCACATTGACCTTGAAATCGGGTCATTTCAAGGTCAAACGCCCGAATATCACGGGATTTCGATGAAACTTGGTATGTGGGGTACTTTCTTATGGCGAGTCTCATAAGCATATTCATTTGCCCGTGCGACGTGACCTTGACCTTGAAATCGGGTAACTTCAAGGTCAAAATCATTTATAGTGGTCCAATTGTATTTTTATCTGACTCAGGCTCCGCTCAATTATCTATTTCAGAAAGAAGCTTAAATAATGTCGGAACCAGAAGAAATAGAGCCCGATCTAGATGAATCTTTGTGTTAATTTTCTTATATGGAGCAGTGTGTAGCCCATACAATATCTTTACCAACGTATTCAACACGTATACAATACGGAAAACGTCGACGTCACGAGTCACAAATTACGTCAACTTTATCTTTTGAACAAGAACTACAAACTTTATTAATAAAGTCGCCTATCAGTTTGATAAAAATGGCTATAAATTACGACAGAAACGAATCAATAAACGCTAAATCTCGATGTTGAATAGTTCTAGTGGGTGTGTAATAAAACACAACCACACATTATGTGTGCGTGGTGAGAAAATTTAATTATGCTGCAAGTTACAACTCGCGCCCCATCGTTGTAACGTTGTAACATTCCGCGTAAAAAACTCGTGCGTTAATTTTCACGTCATGCACACATATGTGTGGTTCTGTCTATTTTATATGATTGAATAATCATTCCAGAGTGTATTTATAACATAATATATGCCAGAAGTTGCATATTGTTGGCTTTAAAGTGCTAAATTGGAGCTTGGTCAATATTTACCACGTGCCTATCAACAATGCCACTTGCCTATCATAACAAGTTTGTGCTTTGCCATGAGCCTATCTGCGGGGGCAATATGCCTGTCATAAATTTGTGATATGACACTCAGGAAAATCGATATTTTTCCACGAAAAATATGTCTTTTATTGTGGATTTTGGTTTCATTGTATCAATGGAATGTGCATCTAGTGACATGTGTACATGACGCCTACATATCGAGATTTCTACCATTTATATTAGGTAGTTTCTTTGATAAACGACAAAAACAGGTTGTAAAATTCGACAAATTAAGTAATAAAAAATATATCTAAAGGCACACGGCTATCACAAATGGTGTATGAATACACCAGTCATGGTCCTATATAATGCCATAAGCGTTCTCGCCGGTGGATTCCATAATTTATGACTTTCCTCAAATTCTGAGCACACGTGTGAAAACCGCCACACAATATCACTACAGCAATATGCCTTCCCACAGCCACCAGCCTCTAGGGTTATCGGGCGTGCACGTTAAAGGTTACACGAACGTGTGGCTAAAGCTGGCTAATGCTTAACACCCATATTATAGTTTGGCGTTTACATTCATACGATCAGTCCATATGCACGCGGCATTTGTAAATAATGGTAATAATTCGCAAACTAAAGGCATTAGAACATTCAGTATCTAAGAGGTGCTTACCTCTGCCGAAATGGTTAGAACTGAAGCTAGATTCAGAAATGTTTTCGCATGTTAACAATCCATACATTCTAGATTGCAATCGGCGCGAACACAATCAAATACAACATGTGTAATCCGCTAACATAAATACATTTTAGTATAGCGGCTACATTACGTTGATATAAATTGTGTACCAAATCCCTTGTAATTTTTGTTGCAATACACATGTTTAAACCAACTAAATACATCATCAGATATTGTGTTACTGAGATTAACGCACGCATATATATGTGAATCGTGTATATATAGTTTGGTCGTTTCACGCGAAATGATGGGTTGACCCGGAATAATAGAAGAAATTGGTAAAACAAAAGTGTCGTCAAAAGACGCATGATAGTCTTCAGTTTAACACATATGCAATCCGCCTTTGGGAAACATTGTGATCACAGTTGGCGTCAAACATGGTTGTCTAAATTACACCAGTTCTCCTGATAAGTCATATATATTGTGGCACAGAAATTATGCAGTTATACCAATTTGTGTGAAATTAGATTACGAGAATGAATAGAGTGTCATGCATGGACTGAAAATATAAGAATCGCGGGAATGAAATGGCAGCAACTGCTAACCATGCCACGACGAAAGGAACATGTTGGACAATCATCTAGAAGTGAAAATACGTATTGATAATATAAAAGTCTATTGTTAAATACGTATTGGTAATATAAAAGTCTATTGTTAAATACGTATTGATAATATAAAAGTCTATTGTTAAATACGTATTGGTAATATAAAAGTCTATTGTTAAATACGTAATGGTAATATAAAAGTCTATTGTTAAATACGTAATGGTAATATAAAAGTATATTGTTAAATACGTATTGGTAATATAAAAGTCTATTGTTAAATACGTATTGGTAATATAAAAGTCTATTGTTAAATGTCTTTAAGGATACACAGCTCATTAAAACAGATCCATCTGAGTAATATATCGGTCACTGCAATGCAAGTCAAACGCAATGATTGACGTCCTTAAAGTTCGCGGTTTCTGCTCAGAATACACCCAACAGTCGGGCCAAAATAGTAATTTCGGTGATGCAACACACGAAGTAATGCTTCGCCACACAGCGTGTGGTAAATTCAGTGGGCATGATGATTAATTATTGAATGTAACACAGAAATTGAAGTTAGAATAACTATATGGTCCTGCCACTACTGAGATTCAGAACCAGAAACCACCGACTTCCGGTGGAAACTAGTTCTTGAACAAACACCCCATGCACAGAACGAATATGCACTCTTTGTATGGATGAACTCGGCGATGAGTACCACTTGTTGTTATGAACTGCCATCGGTTAACTGCCCTCAGAACTAAATATTTGAAAGCCTACTATCGCAACCGACCGAACACAATTAAATTACATGACCTCTTCGATACAAATAACAGAAAGATCATAGTAAATCTATCAATATATCTAAAAAAAGGCCCAAACACTAATGATCCACTCCTGAGGCTCAATGAAAAAAAAACAAAAAAACAACAACAACAACAAATGCCCACCCTCATACAACATATGTACAGGGAATCGCCCCACATACATTATATACCCCCAATAATTATAAGATAACGTTATCACATTATAAGATAGCTATACCCTCAATCAATATACCATGTGCATGTAGTACACTAATAACTCCAACCTATATTGTGTATGTATATTATGTCAACTCACATTTATATTATGTAATATGTACACTGTTTGAAATTGAATCGCCTGTTATGTCAAATGCGACGAACGGCGTAATAAACATCTGATCATCTGATCTACCCTTGCAGTATAAATATACTAGTTACATTTCCGGAATTGTTAACACTCTCCGTGATAAGAAACCATGCACTATGTCTCAATGCTTATTGTACTGTAAAAACACTCATCTGTTCAATAGATTAGCACCACGTATCACCAGATCACAGATGCGGAACATCGTACTAATTGCATGTATCATGTTGCTACCAAACCTATTGCTTAGTAGACATTTTTTTCAGATTACTTCTGTCGGCACTTTCCAACTGGAATATGCTACCACGCAATGCACAATATTAGTTTTCAGTATCTTGCTGCTAGAAAATATCTTACCACTACCACCACCACGCACTTGAGCTACATGTAGATATTAGGTGATTAGCTTTTAAAGTTGTTATATAGGCGTCGACTATTCACTCAATGTTCTTGTTTGGTATTTTTTCAGCAGATACGTGTAACATTAGAACGAACGGTAAAAGCGGTGATGCGTTTGCAGAAAACGTAGTCCGATGTGAGGGTTGCAGAAAACGTAGTACTTTTCGACGTTTCGTTTATATATGGCTCATAAATGTGGCCTGAATATAAGGAAATATAACTTCTTGGGTATAGACACAGTCTCTGCCACAGAGAATTAAGGCAGTTTTGGTCTTGTTTAGAATTTATTGAAGATAACTCCTTTGAGTTTTGACAAATTGCGTTCATAATGTACCACAATCTTTTCTTGTGACAAAAGCGAAATCTTGGCGTTTCATCAACCGATCGAAGGCCAATATGATTACTATTTTGAGACACAGAAAATGGGATATACACATTTTACCGATTACTCTATACATATATATCATACTGTTCTCTATACATATATATCATACTGTTCTCTATACATATATATCATACTGTTCTCTATACATATATATCATACTGTGCTACAGCATTGAATTTAGACATGTTTGATGTTGTCGATATCAAAATAAATGATGAGTATATATAATTATGTCTGCTTCTAGAAAAGGTCACATAATCAATACATCACAACTAAATCCTACTTAATTGTGTTTATCTCATACCGGTTTGATGTTATACTGTATATTAAATTTTAGCTATATCTTACAGAAGTGTATTATACTCCAAGAAAGGATTATGCGCAACGTGACCTTTCACCTCACGACAATGCTGTCTTAGCGACGTATCAACAAAAACTCTCGCCTCGAATTGGGTCACATCTACTTTAGCATTTCGGATGGTTTAAACGAATAAATTAATGCATACATTGTGGAATAAAATAGTAATGTAGCTACATATTCGATGAAACATGATCAAATGTCCCTAAATTTTAACTTTCACTGTTCTGTTCCCATGTTTTAGACAGCTTGCACGGCACAAACTTTGCAAAATTTAGATGTACACTTTTCTCAGAATTTGCGTGGTTATTTTCAATCTAGCGAATTATAAAATATAACAGTTTGCAAAAACTTTGCTTTTTGTTCGAGAACATTGACATTTGATTGAAAGAATTTGGATTAATATCAAATCAGGACTTATATCTAGTACTGTAACTGTGTATTTATGCGTAACGGGAATTGCTCTGCGAAATTACCAAATTACTCTTCGAAATTATCAAAATGTAGGTTGTTTTTGTCTCAAAACTGACATAAATTTGGCTTAATTTGCTCAAAAGTGATAGTGTCAGTTGGCATAAGATAAATACAACAATAGAATAGTGTGTTTTTAGATGTGTTTTATCTCAACTCGTCAGAAGTATGATTTTTCATACTTCTATCTCATTAAGATAAAACACATATCAAAACACAATATGCTATTATCGTATATAGCTGCACATAATATATCACACGATTCAAGATAACTGTACAAATAAATTTCTAAAGTCCAGATTACCGTTGTATGTGAACCTACTTTCGCTTGTTCTCGCATTTGATCAATTGGAGACCATTCGTACATCTCAGATCCGAAGTTTCTATTATTCTCTGCAATCATTCTTCCTCACAATATTCTAGCGTTTGTTCACTCTTATATGACTAGCTATTCAATTTTGCACAACATATAAATTTCATTGGATGTTGTCCATTTCGGCACAGTCATCTACAGATATGGTTTACAACTAAGCATTGTGATTTGGCATGTATTAGCGCGGCTACCGCATACATTCAGCAATTCGAGACTAAAATTCCATTTTGGACGCAATACATTGAATTGTACATTTTCCCCCAAAGCGAATATTAGCGGACTTTGTATATGTTGTCATGCAAACCAGTCCGCACATTTTGAGACCAACACGGCTTATTTACCAATCTATTTCGGGTCTAAACATTTATTCTATCGACCAGATACTAATATGAATTTCCTGTGTTTATTTACCAAACTTAAAGGTACTCAATCCGATCAAGCGCCACTTAATTACTATCTATTTGGCTTCGGAGGGTAAAACAAATATTTGATTCGAGTCGAGGAACACACCCATCAAAGCTCAGAGTGATCAGATATTGCGGATGAAGATGGATAACTCTAAAATCGAGTCGCTTTTTTGTGTCAGATATTTGACAAATCGGAAAAATTCGTTGAACTAAATGTTGATAAATAACAGGTTTTGTTGCAATTTTATAATATAGTTGACTGTGGTTAGCATTATTTTTAGGCAATTAATCGATTCTGATGACTGAAGCGGAATTTAAATTTTTGTTGTTGTTGTTGGAATCTGAATATATGGGGACCATCGAATCGGATTGAGTACCTTTAAACTCCCCATGGGCGCATAATTCTTACTCAATAGTGAGTTACATATTGCGTGTTTCCAATGTTTTGTACTGTCCTCTAGCTGTTGTGTTTGTTGTTTTTTTATTTAGTTTTGTCTCTGCTCGATATGCGGACCCGAGTTAACCCTTTACCCAACAAACCGGCCAAAACCGGCCAAATAAAGCTTCAACAGCCTAAAATATCTTCGGTCTGTCTCAATAGAACCATACAAATATGGATATCATTGGAACCGGCTCCTTGACCACATAGTGATAGTTACAGCTATACCCTGTGCCAATGCATTCTCTTATATATGCGAGTCGACCATAGGTCGCCTCGCATATATAAGAGAATGCATTGGCCTAAAAAAATTCTTTTTTTAACACTTTTTACCATTTTTTCTTACAATCTTTAACAATTTTATAATTTTTAATGTGTTAAGCCAATGCATTCTCTTATATATGCGAGGCGACCTATGGTCGACTCGCATATATAAGATAATGCATTGGCACAGGGCCCTTCTGTTGGGTAAAGGGTTAACCTTTGCTATCATAAATAGTAATTGAGTAGTTTCTTTAGGAAATGTTCAGATAATAAGGTCGGCTGTCTAGCTTATTATCTGACTCCTTCTGCATTTAATTTGTTATCTGGCGTCTGCTTATTTTGCTGAATATTATTCAGATGAATAATAGATAATCCAAATGTTAACTTTTTAACTGAGTGTGATAACCCATTTAGTACAGAAAGGGTTAAAATGCATCTTAAAGTCTGAACTGTCAACACACATCAACTTACCCCCGTCGAAGTCAGCTGCTATGTTTAGCTTCGAGTAGAGGAACTGCGGTGTGTTTAGCTGTTCCTCGAATGTCCCAGGACAGAACTGGGGCCCACCAGGTGGTTCGATGATGACAAACCATGTGAGTTCCTGGCCGCCGCAATCACTAATATCTTTTGAAACGCTGAAGTCCCGTGGAAACATGCTGTGAAGAGAATGGAATGGGAAACATGTATCTTGAAAAGAGTGCGTTGCTGGTGTTGAAAGTTGTGAAAACCCTGATAAATGGGAGCCGGCCTTTTGGTATTAAATTAACTGTCAAGTACGAATGCAAGTGTGCATGTCGAATTGGCATGTCTCCACTTATATGTCTTCTTCTTCAACTTTTTTATTCAGTCTTTTAACATTTTACATTTTATAAGACTGTATATATTCATAACATATTTACAATAATAAATGAGTCACGTGATATATAGGACAAATCTGTCCTAATTTGGAAAAACATTCCAACAAAGCCACTGAGGGGTCCTACTAAAACCCGACCGCACCCGACCGCACCCGACCGGACCGCCCCCAGGGGTCCGAGCGAGATGGGGTTTGCACTATCGTGTAGAATGGACCCGAATGTACCAAAGTTCCAATCCCCAAGTCGATAGCTCGAGCGGACACGGCACTGTTAACCCCTAACTTGCGGCCGTTTCCGCAGGTAAGGGAAATCCAAAAAGGCGCCGACCGCACCTCCCCTGACTGCCTGACCACGGAAATGGACATTATATCATGAAGTGAATACCCATATGCATCCATGGGCGATCGGATAAGTCGCTAGCTGCAGCGGAAGTGAATAAATTAACACATACGCTGCTGCCGAATTCGCTATAAATGTACGCAACAACGCCGAAATTAACACCCGCCGACCGGACCGCCCCTAGGGGTCCGAGCGAAATGGGGTTTGCACTATCGTGTAGAATGGACCCGAATGTACCAAAGTTCCAATCCCCAACTCGATAGCTCGAGCGGACACGGCACTGTTAACCCCTGACTGGCGGCCGTTTCCGCCAGGTACGGGGAATCCAAAAAGGCGCCGACCGCACCTCCCCTGACTGCCTGACCACGGAAATGGACATTATATCATGAAGTAAATACCCATAGTGCATGCATGGGCGGTCGGATAAGTCGCTAGTTGCAGCGGAAGTGAATAAATTAGCCCATACGCTGCTGCCGAATTAGCTATCGAATTAGCCGACCGGATCGCCCCCAGGGTTCCGAGCGAGATGGGGTTTGCACTATCGTGTAGAATGGATCCGAATATACCAAAGTTCCAACCCTCAAATCGATAGCGGATACGGCAATGTTAACCCCAACTGCAATATGACACGTTTCAACAAGCTATTTAAGTGAGAAATCTTTAGTAGGAAAGTTTTCGTGTGAATTGTGCCTGGGAAGCGTGTCCGTATGTGGGGGGGGGGGGGGGTCAGATGAATTGTTTTCGCACAGACAACCGTTATCTACAACATAAAGATGTGAAAGGATAAACGAGCAAAGTGTTTCCTGTTCATCCAAGATTGACGTTGAAAATTGTCAACATTCGGACCATTAACCTGGATGTCGTTTCCATTATTTAACGGAAATTACTTTTGGAGCTATATTGATTCACCCAATCTCAGAAATCGAAAAATAATGATAATGCGCGATAAGCAGGTGTACGAGATCATCGAGGAAATTACCGAGAGAAATATCCCACAGGTCCCTGGCACAATACACCCAAACCACTCAAAGACATATATGCCAGGGGTCTGTGGGATATCACGCGAGAAAATATGCGTTCTTATCATAATAAAGCCTGCTTCCATGTGCTAACTTTGAACATATCTCAACATAAGTGTTTCTATGTTTGTGAAACACCATGCTTCTCGTGCATTATAATTTGTCGCTTTTGTCATTATACATTTGCCTCTGTTTGCGTTTGAAAATATCACTGACACTTCGGCTCAAAGTGTTGTAATCAACTTCAATTTTAATAGCCAACAAACATTCTGTTAGATATAGATACATCTAGGAAAAGAATCAGCTTCAAGTTTCCTTCCAACAGTCACGTTTTTCATCTAAAAATAAATTACACACTGTATAACTCCGGCCTATAGATGTTGTGTTTAATTTTATTCATTGCGCTTGCAACATTTCAGATATATCCAGAGATATTAAAAAGATAAGATGGCCACTTGAGACCATGATTTTTCAACAAAATTCGGAAAGATTTAACATTAAAGTGTGCATACGTGCATACATCTATAGTGATGAAATGGTTAAAAACCCAAGAGGACTGTATGTGGCTTGTTTCTCACCAACACGCGTTCAAATTCGATAGCTATCTTATAGATGGCATCTCAATCATGTCTGTAACATTTCATATTGCTTTGCTCATAGTTTCAGGCTGGATTTTAACAGGAATGTACATGGCAGTGTCATATATATGTACACTTCTTGTTGGTTTTTACCCTTATTTAGGATGTTTGGGGGCTCAATCAGTCTCGCAGCTAGCGACTTATCCGACCGCCCATGCATGCACTATGGGTATTCACTTCATGATATAATGTCCATTTCCGTGGTCAGGCAGTCAGGGGAGGTGCGGTCGGCGCCTTTTTGGATTTCCCGTACCTGGCGGAAACGGCCGCCAGTCAGGGGTTAACAGTGCCGTGTTCGCTCGAGCTATCGATTTGTGGATTGGAACTTTGGTACATTCGGGTCCATTCTACACGATAGTGCAAACCCCATCTCGCTCGGACCCCTGGGGGACGGTTCGGTCGGGTGCGGTCGGGTGCGGTCGGGTGCGGTCGGGTTTTTGTAGGACCGCCACCGAGTACACAAACCCGGACCCGCCAACGGTAATGTTCAGGAACTATCAGCATCAGAGGGCCGGGTCCCCGCCCTCCGCCGCTTTCCATGGTGCAATCACTGCACATAATCAACTCCTGTGGGGTGGACAGTAATAAATGAAGAGTAAGCGAGTGCATTGTTTTGTTGCCACACCATGCGGTGGATATCCTACATGTACATGTATATCGTTACGCCACCATATGTATCGCCTTATAACGATGCATTAGGCGACCAAAGTGTTTGTGATGAATAAGTGATATCACTTACTCGCGGTGAATCCGCCATTTGGTCTCCGGATGTCAAAGTTAACAAGTAGCATCTATTTTTAGCATATGACTCCAGTCTGGGAATTCCCAAAATAAAATGGCAACAGGTCGTTACCGAATCGCAGGTGCGAGAACTTCATAAAACTAATTAAACACTCACCCTGGATACATACAATACGTAGGTTTCGCACAGTAGATGGATTGGATGTATCACGTATGTTTTTTAGTTATTTTTTTAACGCAAGAACTCGCTATTTATCAGTAACTTATGGGAAGTTCGTTGACAAAAAAAGAGCGTCTGAATGTCTGCATCGTCACCAGATCCTAACTCTATAGATGACATGGCCACAAAACAATTCTTAAACACATAGTTGCACTCAGAATAAATGAAATTAAGCCATAAAATGTTGATACAAAATTCTCGCAATATTGGAAGCCATAGTATTTTGAGACGTAGCGTACGGAATGTAAACATATGATAAACCTGAAGTCAAAGGTCACCTTGAACTATTTCCTGTTATTAAACGGTACGTTTAATATCACAATTTATAGAATGGGTTTATTGAATGGAATAGGATCATGTAATATATATATATAAAAAAAAAAAATATATATATATATATATTTATATATATATATATATCTATTATATATTTTGGAAGATCTGTGTGTGTGTGTGAGGGTGTGTGAGGGTGTGAGGGTGTGTGTGTGTATGTCTGTCTGTCTGTCTGTCTGTTCGCGATGGACTCGAGAACGGCCGAGCCTATTTCGATGAAACTTGGTATGTGGGGGTACTTTCGGACGGGGACTGGCATGGGCCTATTAATTTGCCCGTGCGACGTGACCTTGACCTTGAAATCGGGTCATTTCAAGGTCAAACGCCCATTTTGATGGGATTTCGACGAAATTTTATACGTGGGGTTACTTTTGTCCACTGAGTGTTTTGGACGGGTCGAGTCGTTACCCCGACCTGACCTTGACCTTCAAAATGATCAATTCGAGGTCAAATCGGGTAAAACCGGATGGATTTCGACGGGTACTTTTGTCGGGTACTTTTGTCCGGGCAGTGTTTTGGACGGGTCAAATCGTGACCCCAACTGACCTTGACCTTCAAAATGGGCAATTCAAGGTCAAATCGCGCAATTCGCCGAAAGCAGAGGGGAAACAGCCCGGACGAAGTCGGGTCCAACTGCTAGTATATATATATATATATATATATATATATATCTCATATATATTTTGAAGACCTCTGTCTGTCTGTCTGTTGTTTGTCTGTCATTTATACAAATCTACGATTCTCGACCGATCGGGACGAAACTTGGTACGTGTGTGTAGTTTGACCAGGCGGTGGACGTTGTCGTATTGGCGAGCCCGTGTGGCGCCCGCTTCGCGCATGCGCAGACGAGATCTCGGAAACGGGTGGAGCTATCGGCTTGAAATTTGCTATGTGAATGTATCTTGCCCCGGATACTAATTTTATCGGGACGCCGAGCCCGTGCGACGCCAGCTTCGCGCATGCGCAGACGAGATCTCGGAAATGGGTGGAGGTATCGACTTGAAATTTGGTATGTGAATGTATCTTGCCCCGGATACGAATTTTATCGGGTCGCCGAGCCCGTGCGACGCCCGCTTCGCGCATGCGCAGACGAGATCTCGGAAACGGGTAGAGCTATCGACTTGAAATTTTGTTTTTGCATAGCCCGGACAACGTCGGGCTCATCGGCTAGTCTATTATATATTTTGGAAGATCTTTCTGTGTGTGTGTGTCTGTCTGTCTGTTCGCGATGAACTCGAAAACGACCGAACCGATTTCGATGAAACTTGGTATGTGGGGTACTTTCGGCCGTGGAGTGGCATAGGCCTGTTAATATGCCCGTGCGACGTGACCTTGACCTTCAAATCGGGTCATTTCAAGGTCAAACGCCCGAATATCACGGGATTTCGATGAAACTTGGTATGTGGTGTACTATCGGCCGGGGAGTGGCATAGGCCTATTAATTTGCCCGTGCGACGTGACCTTGACCTTGAAATCGTGTCAATTGAAGGTCAAATCGCAAATTTTGATGGGATTTCCACGAAATTTGATACATAGGGTTACTTTTGTCCACTGAGTGTTTTGGACGGGTCAAATAGTGACATCGACCTGACGTTGACCTTCAAAATGATCAATTCAAGGTCAAATCGGGTAAAACGGATGGATTTCGACGGGTACTTTTGTCGGGTACTTTTGTTCGGGCAGTGTTTTGGAC
This sequence comes from Siphonodentalium dalli, assembly GCA_032622095.1. Lineage (NCBI taxonomy): Eukaryota > Metazoa > Mollusca > Scaphopoda > Gadilida > Siphonodentaliidae > Siphonodentalium > Siphonodentalium dalli. The sequence continues at coordinate 155,233,830 of CP136068.1, read as the reverse complement.
GGGTCAAATCGTGAACCCACCTGACCTTCACCTTCAAATTGGACAATTCATTTCGAATCGCGCAATTCGCCGAAAAGCAGAGGGGGAAACAGCCCGGACGAAGTCGGGTCCACCTGTTAGTATATCTATTATATATTTTGGAAGATCTGTGTGTCTGTGTGTGTGTCTGTGTGTGTGTGTCTGTGTGTGTGTTCGCGATGAACTCGAAAACGTCCCACCCGATTTCGATGAAACTTGGTATGTGGTGGTATGTTCGGCCGGGGACGAACATAGGCATATTAATTTGTTCGTGCGACGTCACCTTGACCTTGAAATCGGGTCATTTCAAGGTCAAACGCCCGAATATCACGGGATTTCGATGAAACTTGGTATGTGGGGGTACTTTCTTATGGCGAGTCTCATAAGCATATTCATTTGCCCGTGCGACGTGACCTTGACCTTGAAATCGGGTAACTTCAAGGTCAAATCGCCAATTTTGATGGGATTTCGACGAAATTTGATACGTGGGTTTAGTTTTGTCCACTGATTGTTTTGGACGGGTCCAATCGTGACCCCGACCAGAGCTTGACCTTCAAAATTATCAATTCAAGGTCAAATCGGGTAAAACCGGATGGATTTCGACGGGCACGTTTGTCGGGTACTTTTGTCCGGGCAGTGTTTTTGGACTGGTAAAATCGTGACCCCACTTGACCTTGACCTTCAAAATGGACAATTCAAGGTCAAAGCCCGGACGAAGTCGGGTCACCTTCTAGTATATATATATATATATATATATCTATTATATATTTTGGAAGATCTGTGTGTCTGTGTGTGTGTGTGTCTGTGTGTGTGTTCGCGATGTACTCGAAAACGGACCACCCGATTTCGATGAAACTTGGTATGTGGGGGTATTTTCGGCCGGGGACGAACATAGGCATATTAATTTGTCCGTGCGACGTGACCTTGACCTTGAAATCGGGTCATTTCAAGGTCAAACTCCCGAATATCACGGGATTTCGATGAAACTTGGTATGTGGGAGTACTTTATTATGGCGAGTCTCATAAGCATATGCATTTGCCCGTGCGACGTGACCTTGACCTTGAAATCGGGTAAATTCAAGGTCAAATCGCCAATTTTTGATGGGGATTTCGACGAAATTTGATTACGTGGGTGTTACTTTTGTCCACTGATTGTTTTGGACGGGTCCAGTCGTGACCCCGACCAGACCTTGACCTTCAAAATTATCAATTCAAGGTCAAATCGGGTTGAAAACCGGATGGATTTCGACGGGCACGTTTGTCGGGTACTTTTGTCCGGGCAGTGTTTTTTGACTGGTCAAATGGTGACCCCACTTGACCTTGACCTTCAAAATTGGCAATTCAAGGTCAAAGCCCGGACGAAGTCGGGTCACCTTCTAGTATATATATATATATATAGCTATATATATGTATGTATATATGTATGTATATATTTAAAGGTATGTGGCACGGGCTCAGTGGAATAAATCACTTCGTTCTTTCACTGTCCTTCAAGGTGGTGAACATTAAATGTGAGTCAACCCTCCGTGCTTGCCTTGAGGGCTGATTGAAATGATATGCTGAGGAGTCATTTAAGAATGCCGATGCTGGTAAATAAATGAAGAAATTGCCAATAAATGAATAAACAAGAGCATCGCTAGGGCGTGGCAAAATACGCCCTTTAGCCATTTTGAATTGAACTACCGCAAACTAAAATAACACTTTCAGCTTACATTTGAAGAATATATAACCCTAAAATGCGGTCAAATTCTAAGTAAAAAATGGCCATAACTCATGTGAAAATAATTAGACAAAACCTATATTCGAACTTGGCCTGTAGCTTTAGCTGGAAAATACACATACCAACTTTGGTTCAGATCAAATAATCCAAACTGGAGTTATCGGTCGGAAACTAAAAATGTAAACAGACGGTCAAATTCTAAGTCGAAAAAGGGCCGTAACTCATGTCAAAATAACTGGACGGAACCCATATTCGAACTTGGCCTGTATCTTTAGCTGGGAAATACACATACCAACTTTGGCTCAGATCAAATAATCCAAACTGAAGTTATCGATCGGAAACCAAAAATGTCAACGGACGGACGTGCGGACGGACGGACGGACGGCCAGACGGACATACTGATTACATAATACGACCTTTTTTCAAAATGGCGTATAAAAAAGGTTAAACAAACATATTTCTTCAACAAAATGGTAAGTGTTTTCTCCTGTTTTGAGCCTAATTGACAGTATAAGCTATTCATTGTAGATCCATAACTCCGTGCACAATGCTTTGAAGCCACTGACAATCCGAGCCAAAAACAATATCCAACACAAACACCTTGTAAAAAGTTATACGTTATACTATGCGGATAATTAGTTATGAGACCTCTCTTTTAAACCGATTCGACGTCCGAAAGGTTTAAAATAAAAACTGCTTGATAAAGAGAAACTAGTATGTGCGCCCAATATGTAAGTAATGGGGCATTCACACTGAAAACTCAGATATCCACATAACGACGAAAGTGATCGCGGAGTTTGTTTGTTCTGATTATAATACGACATATTTTTTCTACACTTACCAGCCATCTATATTGAAGCAGCCAGTTGTAGATGCCGTCGATAGGTCTGACCATGTAGTACTAATCATTTTGGCTTTCATGAACCACGACAGTTGATCCGAACCGCGGGCGTCGAATCTTATACTGGCAACTTCAGTTGTACCGATCCAGAGGACGACATCTACCTGGTGAACAAGTCATGAATAGATTATATATCGTCTAATTAACCCTTCCTACACTAAATGGATCCTCCCACACAGTTATAGCAGTGTATATTGGAATTGTATATTATTAATTTGGAGGGGCGTCAGGATACAAAACCAGACGACAGACAGTAACATTAATGTTAAAAGTGTAGACTAATTCATAATCATTGGTGGGAAATGTTCAGATAATAAGTTCAACGAACGATATATAGAATATGAAAAAGTCATAAGGGAACTACTCGTCAGTGAGCATTTGTTTCGAAAGGGCTAAACGTCGACTTCATCATAGTCGCTATCGGTAACATTCCAGTTGAACTGGCCTCATCTATAATTCATTACAATTACCATATCTAACAAATCCTTAAAATAATTACGAGATTCCCTCTTGACGCCGAGATAATCCAGATCTCATATTATATTTATCATACGACCCGATTTGTTCAGTTGATTTTCCTGCGGCGAAATACCACGTTGACATGGCATAGATTGGTTAAACTAAAATAATTCTGAGATACGTCACAATGTTACGAAGCGAATGTTACGCACATAAAACTCAAATCGAGTCATTTGATAAATATAATATGAAAATCGTGTTCCTCTCATATGAAATTTATCTTTTCTATCGCCATGGCAACTGTCACTAAATTCTCACAACCTGCAAGTTCGTTGACTTCCAAGTAAAACTCTGGATACTTTCAACGTTCCAGGGCTGTTATCGATGATAAATGTTGAAACAATACAAAGATGTTTTAATTCGATAGTACATGTTGAACAACATGGATTTATATTTCGTTCGGAATGTGAGTGTATTATTCGGCGTTTGAGTTGATTTTCGTGCGAAATACTACGTTGACACGGCAGAGATTGGTTAAAATAAAATAAAATAAATCAGCGCGTTTCTGAGACACGTCACAACGTTAGGAAGCAAATGCATTAATCCGCACATAAAACACAGTTCGATAATTCTGAAATAAGCCCATAGTGGCCTTATGCCGTTTTATGGCGCGGGCCCCAGCGAAACCACATTATAAATAACGTACATTTGGTAAGTCGATTTAGGTTCATATCATTGGAGCGTACTTGGATTCAAATAATGCCGATATAGGCTTATTTGTGTTTTTGAAATAAGTTCAATATGAGCTTATTTCCAGTAGAAGCATTGATTGTTTTCACAATAGGGTCCGAATCGGCATCTAGTTTATACTAGGATTATATTCTAGAACTGGGAGTACTCTATAGTTTAAACCAGGTTTTATAGTAGGAGTAACAGTTGGTTTTACTGTACAGATGTAGTAAAACTATGTTTTACGGGAGAAACTAGGTTTTAGTATACTTTAGTAGTACACTTTGGAAAAAAAACATCCAAGTAAAACCACCATATCCCAGGTTTTACTAAAAACCCAGTTTGGTGGGATTTATTATTCGGTCGATTTTTTCGCCCATGCAGTGTTGATGTTGTTTCTTCGCTTATATGGGAGTGTTTCTTTTGAATTGGGGGAGGCGTTTATACTCGGGCGTTTGTCACTCAATATCCATATGCATGCAGTTTATGCATATAGGAGAGTCTCAGTGGAATTCGGGGAGGCGATGTCGGTACTTATGAGCAAACTTGTAACAAATATGCAGTGTGATAGATGATTTCTTGCTGTATAGGTTTTTGCGATTCGGTCGTTCGGAGGTCGCTTTGGCGACAAAGATCACGGAGAGATCGGACTGATCCGTTTGACCCGTTCGACACGGTCAATTTTACGGCGTGTGTGGGTGGCCCGCCCAAATACCACATAGAAACACCCTGAACCCCGGGGGTACCACCCGAGGGGGTGAAAACGGGGTATCGACAATTTTCGAGAACGGTGTGTGACCCGCCCCAAATGCACCCCATAGAAACACCACAACCCCTCACCCCGGAGTCTATACCCAATTTTCACCACTCGGGTGGTACCAACCGGGGGAGGGGTGGGATGGGGTGTTTGTATGGGGTATTTCAGGACGGGCCACCCACCCATGCCGTCAAATTGGCCGAATTCCTTACGGTTCTGGAAAATGATCCGTACCCCATGCATTTCGCCCCACTCGGGTGGTACCCTCGGGTGAGGGGTGAGGTGTTTCGATGGGTATTTGGGGCGGTCCACGCACCCATGCCGTAAAATTGTCGAAATTTGTCCATATTTCGACCCCCATCGAGTGGTACCGGCATGGATGAGGGTGGGAGTGTTTCTAGGGTGTATATGGAGCGAGCTACCCACTCATGTCGTCAAATTGGCCGAAATCCTTACCGTTCTCGAAAATGGTCCATATCTGCCCCATTTCCACATCCTCGGGTGGTACTCTCGTGTGATGGGTAGGGGGGGGGGGGGTATGTGGTATATTTTGGTCGGGCCAACCGACCCTGCCGTTAAATTACCCTAAATCATTACAGTTCTCGAAAATGGTCCATACCCCAGTTCACCCCCTCGGGGTGGTACCACCCCCCCCCCGGTGATTGGTGGTGGTGTTTCTAGTTGGGTATTTGTGTGGGCCACCCACCCATGCCGTCAATTTCGCCGAAAACCTTACCCTTCTCGAAAATGGTCCATATACCCCGTTTTCACACCATCCGGGTGGTACCCCCCCCCCCCCCCGGAGTGAGGGTGTGTGTTTCTAATGGTATTGCCGTCAAATTGACCAAAAGAGATATTTTTACGAATAGGAAATAAGAAATAAGTTCCAAAAGTCATGTTCGTCCATGATATTAGATAATAACTATAACTATATAACCGCTATACAACAGACCGTGAATCATCGTGATTTCTCAAAGCGCACCGGTTATTCGCCTGATGAGGAGATTAAATAGCGACAATCGGGCTCGTGACCCGACAATGTATTAACAAGTAGCCATAATAAACCGACAGACCACGTCTCATATCCTTGCAAATGAACTATTGCAGCCCACCGGTAACCTAATCGACAAAATCCGTGTCGTCCCCGATTTCGAGTAAAACTTGGTTTAAACTGGAGATGCCGATGCGGACCTAGGTTACTCAAGCCTGTTAATCTCCAAAATGAACATTTCACTTTTAAAATTATGAGATTTTAAAACAACCGTATTAAATGCAATATGCCTACGTCTCTTCTGACCATGCAGCACACACATATTCGATACATACTAAGTACACCACTGACACCATTATGCGTGCACGCATAACATCAGAGTTATTGTTTTATTCCAACTATAATTCCTTGTTGACGTTCGTTTTTCATTTTATGGAGGGCGTGCTTGCAGTACCAGTCTCAGTCGTGTGTTTTGATGCGGGGTTATGCTGGTTGATAGCTTCTTGTGTTCTTCTAGACGTCGACGTAAAACGTTGCTATGGTGTTGGGCGAGGAACACTATTCAAGATAGTATCATGGGAATACTTATTCCTCGGGCTAACTATATGGACTTGATTTGAACAGATCACAGAGTTCACACAGTGTTATACTTTCTTTTGATTTGACGGGGCGCGATCACGTGTCAACCAGTAGTTTTGACAATGTCTGAAAACACAACTACCATAGCACGATGGCATAGCATGTATGCTGTCTTACATAATTATGGTGGCAAGTGGTCGAAATAATTACTATCCCATAGTTAGTTAAGTGGTCCGTCAATTTTCTCGCACAATGAGTCTACCAAGCTCTACCAGCGTCGTTGTCAATCCTATCTCGGATTTATCTACCTGACCACATTAACACGTGAATATCCAGAGGCGGTAAATCTTTAATCAACTCGCAGTCTTATTTTCTCATGCGCACATAAACGTTAACGTGGGGAACTGTCTTAATGTGCACGAAATACACGTAAGTAGATAAACGATGCGTGTTGAGAAGAGATCAACCTCCGTAAAACGCAACAGGTCAATTTGTTCAGGTAGACTCATAGTGCAGTGCGAGAACATCAACGGGCGACATAACTAACTATATGACATAGTAATTATGACAACCACTGGTCACTAAATTTCACCATATTAGCGGCAGCACACCCTATATGCCCAAATAAAGCTTCAACGGCCTAAAATATCTTTGGTCTGTCTCAATAACACCATACTAATATGGGTATCATTGGAACCGGCTCATTGACCACATTGTGATAGTTACAGTTATGCCCTGTGTCAATGCATTCTCTTATATATGCGAGTCGACCATAGGTCGCCTCGCATATATAAGAGAATTCATTGGCCTAAAAAAAACAATTTTTATAATATTTTTCTATATTCTTTGACAATTTTATCATTTTTGATATGTGTTAAGCCAATGCATTCTCTTATATATGCGAGGCGACCTATGGTCGACTCGCATATATAAGAGAATGCATTGGCACAGGGTCGTTCTGTTGGGTAAAGGGTTAATAATAGACTACCATTTCATACAAGAATCTCACAATCTTTGAAATTTTCCAAGTTTAAAAGATTGTAGAATTCAGACAGACATGGGTATTTTTAAGATTCATATAAATATACATGTAATTGGGGCAGGGTGATATCAAAATATTTTTATGTATCATAACTAACTATATGATATAGTAATTATGACGACCACTGGTCACTAAATGTCACCATATTAGCGGCAGCACACCCTCTATGTTACCGTACTATGGTACGTGTGTCTCCCGCCCATCGCCCGACAAGCAAACTACCACACCGGCTATATATACTCTTCGAACTATTAACCGCCTGCTAACGTCACAGTTGGCGAGAGACCATAATTTTCTCATTTGTAATAAACGTCGATTGTTTCTTCTGGAAAAGCAAGCAGTCCACACAAAGCATAACGGTTCGCTGGTTGAAAGACACCACATCGGCGGAAATAATTCGCTATTCCACCAAGGCAGTCTATATGTGTATACTATGGAATAGTAATGTCAACTGATTAGGTGGGCTTCTAGAAGGTCGTACCTCAGGAAAATCAAATTGTCCAGGCAACCATATATCTCTGGAATTAGAATTGGTATTTGCAATAACTTTGCACAATAACACTTGATATCACAGTTGTTGTACGTATAATAGATGCAGTTTCATATTCAATTATCTTCTGACGCGAAAACATGATTTGGTGGTGTTATACAATACGTTAGAAGTAAAAAGTTGAAATATTGTCTATACGACATTTTAGTTTTGACGATTTCGGCGGCTTCGCTGGTCTCTGTCACTCAGGATAACGGAATAAGGAGGATACGCCTTCGTCCATTCTTCAAAACAATCCCATCAGAATTATCCTATCAGGAACGGTTATCTGATGAACTTATGTAATCGAACCCATCGATTCCGAAAATTCAATAAAAAGTTTCGCCCCAAATGGCAGGTACGACCTGTTAGAAGCCCACCGACGAAATTTAGCAAAATGACAATATGCATGCATTCCTACCTGTGTAGGGGCAACTGATCCCCAGTTGTTAACGAGATCACTTCTGTATAAACTGCTGCTGCACGCAGGGCTGCCTGGACAAACTAGTGTCTCGTTCTTCCACATGTCCAGTATATCAATCCCTGTCTCTTTCTCGGCCATAAATACCATTTGTGATCCGCCAGCTGGCAATGGAATGAGCATTCGATACGTTAAGGGCTTTGTCAACCCATTTACCCCCAAAATTGATGGAGTAAAAATAAAGGATTATGTTCATTTATAATAGTAAGCACAGTAACCAAACAAATGGATGCACAATATTAAGAGTATAATTCATGATGGCTTATCTTAGAAAAACAAAATGTGAACTTGTATAGAGGTTTTAAAAATTATTTTGTTCAAACCAAATTAAAAAATACACAAAGTCCATATCTAAGAACAAAATATGGGAATGTGTACTTAACAATGTGAATAATGATGAACACTAAAACATATATTCATATTTACCAAGGGTTCAAAATTACTCAGAACCACTTGTTTACAAATGGTAGATTTACCTGCTCAGCAATGCTGTCCAGAATATGACACTTTATGGGTCGATTAGGGTTCACTTTGTGTAGCTGGGATTGTTATCAGACTGTTTGGCTTCTGGACCATAAGGGAATATTCCATGATTAGTAACCTATTTAGTAGTTACAGGGTGGTGTGCTAAATTGGAGCCTAAGAAATTATTTTTATCAGATCACCACTTTCAATAGTTAACCAATTGTTGCCAGCAGCTCGTCGCGTGAGAACCAGAAGGTTCTAACTACCATTACTCCATTTTAGAGAAAATCGACATTGAAATTTTGAGCACCGGAATTTCGTACTAAAACCCATTTGTTATATGCGCGGAAGTTATATATTGTGCCCATGATCGGACTGTATGTACATGCGAGGTTTCATGGCCCAACAAAACAGATTCACGACGTAATATGTAAAAATGTGTTTGCAGATAGAACCATTTGCACACAGAATGGTCAGATTATGTGCGGATCAGAATGCCCTAGTAGATAGGACACTGCGGCACAATAAAACCTTCTCAAACTTGTAAGTTCTATCTGCGATAATCTCTGGATAACCACACTTCAAATAGTAGCCCGGGTTTTTTAGCTGGCACAAACCTCAATCTGAAATGAAACCATGTCAGATTGACGATTGTGTCAGGTAGAAACTGGGATTATTCAATTTTATTAATTCTATAAAGATTGTTTGGTGCAATATAATGAAGGAATTCGACTCGAATAAACACAACCCAATGGTCAGTTAATAGACAGGATCAGACATACGTGTGTGTAACTTGTAACGTGTGGTAATATTGATTGTCGTTGGTGCATCAAACGTTTCAGCGTTATATACCGGTACCTGATTTATAAATATCAACATCACAAGCAATGATATACAACAAGCCGAGATATTTCCAAAAACTTAACCCTCCCCTAAAACTGATTTTATATCTGAAAATACCTGTCAAGTCAGAATAGCCCGTTTTCATTCCGTTTTGTTAACCAATTAAGAGTCGTATCATACATGTATATCATGGAATTAGCCTGTATCTGAGGAGGTTTATGTTATGGTAGAGTCTATTTTGTTTAAATATTTGATTTTTTTTGGTGTAAATTGGCTAAAATTTCCCGTGACTTTGTCAGTTTTATGGATACAGCTGCACAACATGCACAACAATACGCACAAATTCTTCCCCAATATCGGACATGAAATGCAATTGTTCTGCCCACGGATTATGTAATCTCATCTTCACTGTCACTGTCAAATGTGATGGTATCAGTCAATAGAATGTCTGTGCAACAACGTGGTTCAAACAACGCAGGCTGTCTATTGGCCGTCCATCCATAAAGTGCTACACTGGAAGTGGTTGATTTGGCAACGGTTGCAAGTCTCCACTGTTTTGCTATCATATTGGCTCTTTTTGAGTGTAGATCAACTAACTTTTGCTGATTCTCGAACTTCTGCTGAAACTTTACCCACCTAGCTTAATTCACTTTTCTCGAATGTGGACCATACATGTATAAGGCTTCCAAAATGGCAACCATTTTGTTTTACACATATCTCGAACATTATTCTCTGCGTTTCCGAAAATGTAGCAAATTGTGACTAACTTGGTTATTTTACATGTTAGATAATCAACTGATAACTAAATGTTCTATTCTGGTTGTCTCATTTCATTATGGGGCATAACAAATTAATTTTAAAGTTGCCTTATCTGGTTATTTTCGAGAACCTATTTGGATTACTAGCTATATTTTTTTAATAAATGGGCAGAACTTTGAAATGGAACTAAATTTGATCAACACGATATAGAATGGAGGTCAAGATGGCAACCAGGGAGTTACTGTGTGGTCATAGACTCATAGGTGGGGTGAATATGTATAAAATGAGTTAATGTATGGTCATGAATGATTTAAATAGGTGTACATGATTAGCAATATAGTCATGAAAGGGTGGGCATTGTGAGATGTATATGTATGCAAGGAGTGAGTGTATGGTCATGTGTGAGGTGAATATGTATACATGGAGTGACTGTATGATTGTATGGTTATGACTACTCAGTACATGTGTACACAATGTGGCTCAATGGGTATTGTTGTGGTTTATGTAAATAACGAGAGTACATACATGGTCATATGTCTGTTTATTAATATATGGGGTGACTGAATGGTCATGGGTGGGATCAACAGGTGTACCTTGTGTGGCTGTATTGCCATGGGTAGGAGTACAAATGTAAGTTCCATAAAACCGGAAACTAATGTTCGTAAGGGATGTTGATTTTCTTGCATTTCATGGAATAGGTGTGCAATTTGGTGTCATTTTTGCGTGGAACGTTCAAAGGTGTACAATTATACAATATAATCTTAAGTATTTCTGACATGCATGAAAACCGGAATAAAGTTTAATTAAAACCAAATTGAAAACCAAAGGAGACATGCACTGGACTTAAAACATACAACACAACACCACTTATTGGTGTCTCTCGGAAGTTGAAACTATATCTGTAACGGATAAACAATTCAATATAAAATAAAACAGTGTCTTTCGTGCGGCCTTTCTTATGCATTATGTGTTATTTTTAACAGAAGGATCTGAATAAAAAAGGCAAACGAGTTTCGTAAAATTTGGTCTAGAATCGCGAATGAATCTTAATCTTGAAGCTGCTTTATGTACTGTACCTGTTTCACAATGTACCCCTTGAAAGCCGGCTGCGCAGGCACATGTGTATCCGTCGATGACGTCACTGCATGTGCCGCCATTTTGACAGGGAGTCGACGCACACTCGTCTGTGTCTACCAAAATAGAAGCAGTATGTTCTATAAAACCTGGAACTTATGTTCGTAATGGATGTTGTTTTACTTCCCTTCCATGGAGTATTTGTACAAGTTGGTGTCATTTTTGCGTGGAACTTTTAAAGGTGTTTAATTATACACAATCTTAAGAAGTATTTCTGACATGCAAGAAAACCAGAATAAATTTTAATTGAAACCAATTTGAAAACCAAATGAGACATGCACTGGACTTAAAAATACAAAACAACGCCACTTATTGGTGTCTCCCTGAAGAAGTTGAAACTATATTTGTAATGGATAAACAATTCAATATAAAAAAAAACAGTGTCTTTCATGCGGTGTTTCTTGTGCCAAATGTGTTATTTTAAGCAGAAGAATTTGAATAAAAAAGACAAACGTGTTTCGTAAAATTTGGTCTAGAATCGCGAACGAATCTTAATCCCGAGGCTGCTCTATGTACTGTACCTGTTTCACAATGTACCCCTTGAAAGCCGGCTGCGCAGGCACACGTATATCCGTCAATGACGTCATTGCATGTGCCGCCATTTTGACAGGGAGTCGACGCACACTCGTCTGTGTCTACCAAAATAGAAGCAATATGTTCTATAAAACTTGTAACTTATGTTCGTAATGGATGTTGTTTTACTTGCATTTCATGGAATAGGTGTACAAGTTGGTGTCATTTTTGCGTGGAACTTTTAAAGGTGTTTAATTATACACAATCTTAAGAAGTATTACTGACATGCATGAAAACCGGAATAAATTTTAATTGAAACCAAATTGGAAACCAAATGCGACATGCACTGGACTTAAAAATACAAAACAACGCCACTTATTGGTGTCTCTCTGAAGATGTTGAAACTATATCTGTAATGGATAAACTATTCAATATAAAACAAAACAGTCTCTTTTTATGCGGCGTTTCTTATGCCAGATGTGTTATGTTTTACAGAAGAATCTGAATACAAAAGATAAATTATGTGTTTCGTAAAATTTGGTTTAGAATCGCGAATGAATGTTTAACTTGAGGCTGCTCTATGTAATGTACCTGTTTCACAATGTACCCATTGAAAGCCGGCTGCGCAGGTACACATATATCCGTTAATGGTGTCATTACATGTTCCGCCATTTTGACAGGGAGTCGACACACACTCATCTGTATCTAAAAATAGAGGACGAAAATTTCACATGCTCCAGTTCATGGAATTATAACGGATGCAATCCATACTCGACAAAAGAAATTCAAATAGGATACTCTTGTTATTTTTTTATTTGTCATTGGAACAAAATGTGGAAATCCTTTACAATGGACTGAAGTGAGTGAGTAGATGGGCGCGAAGCGCCCGGGATGGTCGAAAAGATCGAGTGATCTTCTCCTTCACCCCACGGTTTGTTGTTGTTGGAGATATAGCACACAGAAAATAGTCATGTCTGAACACGGCAAAAGCGGACACAATTGAATTAATGTTATCTCTTTGATTGAATTCATTGGATGGACTGAACTGACATGCAACCGTGTTATATGCCACCCCAAAGTATGCATAATGCGGGGGATCAAAAGATCAGAGCCCGTTTCTGTCACTGCATCAACTCTAGACCGGTGGAGTTCCCCTCTACCCATTACAAAGCAGGGACAATGTGTTTATCTCCTGCATTTTATAGGCCCATATATGGTGCATCATCTAAAACATTTATTTCTAAAACAGAAATGGCATAAAAGTTATCGCACAACTACGTCACTAATAGTGTCAAATGGGTGCCTCATTTAAAATGAGTATTTCGCAAATGTAATGCAAGTTATCGCACAACTGCGTCATTATTTTCGTAATGGATGTTGATTTACTTTCATTTCATGGAGTATGAGTGAAATTTGGTGTCATTTTTGCGTGGAACTTCTCGTTTCAAAGGTTTTATATTATACACTAAAATATTACCAGGAATTAATTATGATATGCTTGACACCCGGAATACATTTCAATTGAAACCAAATTGGAAACAAAATGCGACATGCACTAGACTTAAAAATACAAAACAACGCCACTTTGTTATTGAAAACTTCACAAATAATTATTGGTGTCCCTCTGAAGAAATTGAAACTATATATGAAATGGATAAACAATTCGATATAACACAAAGCAGTGTCTTTCATGCGGCGTTTCTTACGCCAAATGTGTTTTTTTTTTAACAGAAGAATCTGAATAAAACAGACGTAGATTATGGTCTAGAATCGCGACTGAATCTTAAACTTGAGGTTGTTGTGTGTGCTGTACCTGTTTCACAATGTACCCCTTGAAAGCCGGCTGTGCAGGCACACGTATATCCGTTAATGACGTCATTGCATGTGCCGCCATTTTGACAGGGAGTCGACACACACTCATCTATGTCTAAAAATAGAAGACGAAATTTTCACAAGCTCAAGTTCATTGAATTATAACGGATGAAATCCATTCTCGATAAAAGAAATTAAAATACGATACTGTAAAACAGTTGTTTTTGGATATTTTTCATTGGAACAATATGTGGACAATCCATAATATTATATTATATGTTTAAAATCCACTATATTATATTATATGTTGAAAATCCATTTTATTATACTGACAAGTTACCATGTTATATACCACCACAAATTATGCATAATGCGGGGGTTCAAAAAATCAGTGCCGTTTCGGACATGGTATCTACTCTAGATCGAGGGAGTTCTCCTCTACCAATTAAAAAGCAAGGAAAATGTGTTTATCTCCTGCACCTTATAGGGGCATATCTGGGGACCTAATTTAAAATGTGTTTTTTAATAGAAACATGACATAAAAGTTGTCGCACAACTGTGTCACTAATAATGTGAAGAGGTGCCTCATTTAAAATGCTTAATTCTCAAAAGTAATGCAAGTTATCGCACAACTACATCATTCATACTGCCAAGACATTGGTGGTGCGTCATCTAAATGCCTATTTCTAAAACAAAACAAATGGCATGGATGTTATCGCAAAACTACATCACTAATAGTGTCAAGTGGGCGCCTCATGCATATTTCTCAAACGTCATGCACGTTATCACACAACTACGTAATTAATTCAGTAGGACACATCCCGTCTTTAAAATGACTACCCGCTGTCACGATATAAAGCAGTATATACTAGAGAGCGTCTATGTGTTGGCCCCCAAAAGCAGTAGTTAATAAAGAGCGTCCATGTTTACTCCCCCCCCAAAGCAGTAGTTAATAAAGAGCGTCCATGTTTACCACCCCAAAGCAGTAGTTAATAAAGAGCGTCCATGTTTACCCCCCCAAGCAGTAGTTAATAAAGATCGTCCATGTTTACCGCCCCAAAGCAGTAGTTAATAAAGAGCATCCATATTTACCCCCCCCCCCCTCCCAAAGCAGTAGTTAATAAAGAGCGGCCATTTTTACCGCCACGAAGCAGTAGTTAATAAAGAGCGGCTATATATACTCTTCGAACTATTAACCGCCTGCTAACGTCACAGTTGGCGAGAGACCATAATTTTCTCATTTGTAATAAACGTCGATTGTTTCTTCTGGAAAAGCAAGCAGTCCACACAAAGCATAACGGTTCGCTGGTTGAAAGACACCACATCGGCGGAAATAATTCGCTATTCCACCAAGGCAGTCTATATGTGTATACTATGGAATAGTAATGTCAACTGATTAGGTGGGCTTCTAGAAGGTCGTACCTCAGGAAAATCAAATTGTCCAGGCAACCATATATCTCTGGAACTAGAATTGGTATTTGCAATAACTTTGCACAATAACACTTGATATCACAGTTGTTGTACGTATAATAGATGCAGTTTCATATTCAATTATCTTCTGACGCGAAAACATGATTTGGTGGTGTTATACAATACGTTAGAAGTAAAAAGTTGAAATATTGTCTATACGACATTTTAGTTTTGACGATTTCGGCGGCTTCGCTGGTCTCTGTCACTCAGGATAACGGAATAAGGAGGATACGCCTTCGTCCATTCTTCAAAACAATCCCATCAGAATTATCCTATCAGGAACGGTTATCTGATGAACTTATGTAATCGAACCCATCGATTCCGAAAATTCAATAAAAAGTTTCGCCCCAAATGGCAGGTACGACCTGTTAGAAGCCCACCGACGAAATTTAGCAAAATGACAATATGCATGCATTCCTACCTGTGTAGGGGCAACTGATCCCCAGTTGTTAACGAGATCACTTCTGTATAAACTGCTGCTGCACGCAGGGCTGCCTGGACAAACTAGTGTCTCGTTCTTCCACATGTCCAGTATATCAATCCCTGTCTCTTTCTCGGCCATAAATACCATTTGTGATCCGCCAGCTGGCAATGGAATGAGCATTCGATACGTTAAGGGCTTTGTCAACCCATTTACCCCCAAAATTGATGGAGTAAAAATAAAGGATTATGTTCATTTATAATAGTAAGCACAGTAACCAAACAAATGGATGCACAATATTAAGAGTATAATTCATGATGGCTTATCTTAGAAAAACAAAATGTGAACTTGTATAGAGGTTTTAAAAATTATTTTGTTCAAACCAAATTAAAAAATACACAAAGTCCATATCTAAGAACAAAATATGGGAATGTGTACTTAACAATGTGAATAATGATGAACACTAAAACATATATTCATATTTACCAAGGGTTCAAAATTACTCAGAACCACTTGTTTACAAATGGTAGATTTACCTGCTCAGCAATGCTGTCCAGAATATGACACTTTATGGGTCGATTAGGGTTCACTTTGTGTAGCTGGGATTGTTATCAGACTGTTTGGCTTCTGGACCATAAGGGAATATTCCATGATTAGTAACCTATTTAGTAGTTACAGGGTGGTGTGCTAAATTGGAGCCTAAGAAATTATTTTTATCAGATCACCACTTTCAATAGTTAACCAATTGTTGCCAGCAGCTCGTCGCGTGAGAACCAGAAGGTTCTAACTACCATTACTCCATTTTAGAGAAAATCGACATTGAAATTTTGAGCACCGGAATTTCGTACTAAAACCCATTTGTTATATGCGCGGAAGTTATATATTGTGCCCATGATCGGACTGTATGTACATGCGAGGTTTCATGGCCCAACAAAACAGATTCACGACGTAATATGTAAAAATGTGTTTGCAGATAGAACCATTTGCACACAGAATGGTCAGATTATGTGCGGATCAGAATGCCCTAGTAGATAGGACACTGCGGCACAATAAAACCTTCTCAAACTTGTAAGTTCTATCTGCGATAATCTCTGGATAACCACACTTCAAATAGTAGCCCGGGTTTTTTAGCTGGCACAAACCTCAATCTGAAATGAAACCATGTCAGATTGACGATTGTGTCAGGTAGAAACTGGGATTATTCAATTTTATTAATTCTATAAAGATTGTTTGGTGCAATATAATGAAGGAATTCGACTCGAATAAACACAACCCAATGGTCAGTTAATAGACAGGATCAGACATACGTGTGTGTAACTTGTAACGTGTGGTAATATTGATTGTCGTTGGTGCATCAAACGTTTCAGCGTTATATACCGGTACCTGATTTATAAATATCAACATCACAAGCAATGATATACAACAAGCCGAGATATTTCCAAAAACTTAACCCTCCCCTAAAACTGATTTTATATCTGAAAATACCTGTCAAGTCAGAATAGCCCGTTTTCATTCCGTTTTGTTAACCAATTAAGAGTCGTATCATACATGTATATCATGGAATTAGCCTGTATCTGAGGAGGTTTATGTTATGGTAGAGTCTATTTTGTTTAAATATTTGATTTTTTTTGGTGTAAATTGGCTAAAATTTCCCGTGACTTTGTCAGTTTTATGGATACAGCTGCACAACATGCACAACAATACGCACAAATTCTTCCCCAATATCGGACATGAAATGCAATTGTTCTGCCCACGGATTATGTAATCTCATCTTCACTGTCACTGTCAAATGTGATGGTATCAGTCAATGGAATGTCTGTGCAACAACGTGGTTCAAACAACGCAGGCTGTCTATTGGCCGTCCATCCATAAAGTGCTACACTGGAAGTGGTTGATTTGGCAACGGTTGCAAGTCTCCATTGTTTTGCTATCATATTGGCTCTTTTTGAGTGTAGATCAACTAACTTTTGCTGATTCTCGAACTTCTGCTGAAACTTTACCCACCTAGCTTAATTCACTTTTCTCGAATGTGGACCATACATGTATAAGGCTTCCAAAATGGCAACCATTTTGTTTTACACATATCTCGAACATTATTCTCTGCGTTTCCGAAAATGTAGCAAATTGTGACTAACTTGGTTATTTTACATGTTAGATAATCAACTGATAACTAAATGTTCTATTCTGGTTGTCTCATTTCATTATGGGACATAACAAATTAATTTTAAAGTTGCCTTATCTGGTTATTTTCGAGAACCTATTTGGATTACTAGCTATATTTTTTTAATAAATGGGCAGAACTTTGAAATGGAACTAAATTTGATCAACACGATATAGAATGGAGGTCAAGATGGCAACCAGGGAGTTACTGTGTGGTCATAGACTCATAGGTGGGGTGAATATGTATAAAATGAGTTAATGTATGGTCATGAATGATTTAAATAGGTGTACATGATTAGCAATATAGTCATGAAAGGGTGGGCATTGTGAGATGTATATGTATGCAAGGAGTGAGTGTATGGTCATGTGTGAGGTGAATATGTATACATGGAGTGACTGTATGATTGTATGGTTATGACTACTCAGTACATGTGTACACAATGTGGCTCAATGGGTATTGTTGTGGTTTATGTAAATAACGAGAGTACATACATGGTCATATGTCTGTTTATTAATATATGGGGTGACTGAATGGTCATGGGTGGGATCAACAGGTGTACCTTGTGTGGCTGTATTGCCATGGGTAGGAGTACAAATGTAAGTTCCATAAAACCGGAAACTAATGTTCGTAAGGGATGTTGATTTTCTTGCATTTCATGGAATAGGTGTGCAATTTGGTGTCATTTTTGCGTGGAACGTTCAAAGGTGTACAATTATACAATATAATCTTAAGTATTTCTGACATGCATGAAAACCGGAATAAAGTTTAATTAAAACCAAATTGAAAACCAAAGGAGACATGCACTGGACTTAAAACATACAACACAACACCACTTATTGGTGTCTCTCGGAAGTTGAAACTATATCTGTAACGGATAAACAATTCAATATAAAATAAAACAGTGTCTTTCGTGCGGCCTTTCTTATGCATTATGTGTTATTTTTAACAGAAGGATCTGAATAAAAAAGGCAAACGAGTTTCGTAAAATTTGGTCTAGAATCGCGAATGAATCTTAATCTTGAAGCTGCTTTATGTACTGTACCTGTTTCACAATGTACCCCTTGAAAGCCGGCTGCGCAGGCACATGTGTATCCGTCGATGACGTCACTGCATGTGCCGCCATTTTGACAGGGAGTCGACGCACACTCGTCTGTGTCTACCAAAATAGAAGCAGTATGTTCTATAAAACCTGGAACTTATGTTCGTAATGGATGTTGTTTTACTTCCCTTCCATGGAGTATTTGTACAAGTTGGTGTCATTTTTGCGTGGAACTTTTAAAGGTGTTTAATTATACACAATCTTAAGAAGTATTTCTGACATGCAAGAAAACCAGAATAAATTTTAATTGAAACCAATTTGAAAACCAAATGAGACATGCACTGTACTTAAAAATACAAAACAACGCCACTTATTGGTGTCTCCCTGAAGAAGTTGAAACTATATTTGTAATGGATAAACAATTCAATATAAAAAAAACAGTGTCTTTCATGCGGTGTTTCTTGTGCCAAATGTGTTATTTTAAGCAGAAGAATTTGAATAAAAAAGACAAACGTGTTTCGTAAAATTTGGTCTAGAATCGCGAACGAATCTTAATCCCGAGGCTGCTCTATGTACTGTACCTGTTTCACAATGTACCCCTTGAAAGCCGGCTGCGCAGGCACACGTATATCCGTCAATGACGTCATTGCATGTGCCGCCATTTTGACAGGGAGTCGACGCACACTCGTCTGTGTCTACCAAAATAGAAGCAATATGTTCTATAAAACTTGTAACTTATGTTCGTAATGGATGTTGTTTTACTTGCATTTCATGGAATAGGTGTACAAGTTGGTGTCATTTTTGCGTGGAACTTTTAAAGGTGTTTAATTATACACAATCTTAAGAAGTATTACTGACATGCATGAAAACCGGAATAAATTTTAATTGAAACCAAATTGGAAACCAAATGCGACATGCACTGGACTTAAAAATACAAAACAACGCCACTTATTGGTGTCTCTCTGAAGATGTTGAAACTATATCTGTAATGGATAAACTATTCAATATAAAACAAAACAGTCTCTTTTTATGCGGCGTTTCTTATGCCAGATGTGTTATGTTTTACAGAAGAATCTGAATACAAAAGATAAATTATGTGTTTCGTAAAATTTGGTTTAGAATCGCGAATGAATGTTTAACTTGAGGCTGCTCTATGTAATGTACCTGTTTCACAATGTACCCCTTGAAAGCCGGCTGCGCAGGTACACATATATCCGTTAATGGTGTCATTACATGTTCCGCCATTTTGACAGGGAGTCGACACACACTCATCTGTATCTAAAAATAGAGGACGAAAATTTCACATGCTCCAGTTCATGGAATTATAACGGATGCAATCCATACTCGACAAAAGAAATTCAAATAGGATACTCTTGTTATTTTTTTATTTGTCATTGGAACAAAATGTGGAAATCCTTTACAATGGACTGAAGTGAGTGAGTAGATGGGCGCGAAGCGCCCGGGATGGTCGAAAAGATCGAGTGATCTTCTCCTTCACCCCACGGTTTGTTGTTGTTGGAGATATAGCACACAGAAAATAGTCATGTCTGAACACGGCAAAAGCGGACACAATTGAATTAATGTTATCTCTTTGATTGAATTCATTGGATGGACTGAACTGACATGCAACCGTGTTATATGCCACCCCAAAGTATGCATAATGCGGGGGATCAAAAGATCAGAGCCCGTTTCTGTCACTGCATCAACTCTAGACCGGTGGAGTTCCCCTCTACCCATTACAAAGCAGGGACAATGTGTTTATCTCCTGCATTTTATAGGCCCATATATGGTGCATCATCTAAAACATTTATTTCTAAAACAGAAATGGCATAAAAGTTATCGCACAACTACGTCACTAATAGTGTCAAATGGGTGCCTCATTTAAAATGAGTATTTCGCAAATGTAATGCAAGTTATCGCACAACTGCGTCATTATTTTCGTAATGGATGTTGATTTACTTTCATTTCATGGAGTATGAGTGAAATTTGGTGTCATTTTTGCGTGGAACTTCTCGTTTCAAAGGTTTTATATTATACACTAAAATATTACCAGGAATTAATTATGATATGCTTGACACCCGGAATACATTTCAATTGAAACCAAATTGGAAACAAAATGCGACATGCACTAGACTTAAAAATACAAAACAACGCCACTTTGTTATTGAAAACTTCACAAATAATTATTGGTGTCCCTCTGAAGAAATTGAAACTATATATGAAATGGATAAACAATTCGATATAACACAAAGCAGTGTCTTTCATGCGGCGTTTCTTACGCCAAATGTGTTTTTTTTTAAACAGAAGAATCTGAATAAAACAGACGTAGATTATGGTCTAGAATCGCGACTGAATCTTAAACTTGAGGTTGTTGTGTGTGCTGTACCTGTTTCACAATGTACCCCTTGAAAGCCGGCTGTGCAGGCACACGTATATCCGTTAATGACGTCATTGCATGTGCCGCCATTTTGACAGGGAGTCGACACACACTCATCTATGTCTAAAAATAGAAGACGAAATTTTCACAAGCTCAAGTTCATTGAATTATAACGGATGAAATCCATTCTCGATAAAAGAAATTAAAATACGATACTGTAAAACAGTTGTTTTTGGATATTTTTCATTGGAACAATATGTGGACAATCCATAATATTATATTATATGTTTAAAATCCACTATATTATATTATATGTTGAAAATCCATTTTATTATACTGACAAGTTACCATGTTATATACCACCACAAATTATGCATAATGCGGGGGTTCAAAAGATCAGTGCCGTTTCGGACATGGTATCTACTCTAGATCGAGGGAGTTCTCCTCTACCAATTAAAAAGCAAGGAAAATGTGTTTATCTCCTGCACCTTATAGGGGCATATCTGGGGACCTAATTTAAAATGTGTTTTTTAATAGAAACATGACATAAAAGTTGTCGCACAACTGTGTCACTAATAATGTGAAGAGGTGCCTCATTTAAAATGCTTAATTCTCAAAAGTAATGCAAGTTATCGCACAACTACATCATTCATACTGCCAAGACATTGGTGGTGCGTCATCTAAATGCCTATTTCTAAAACAAAACAAATGGCATGGATGTTATCGCAAAACTACATCACTAATAGTGTCAAGTGGGCGCCTCATGCATATTTCTCAAACGTCATGCACGTTATCACACAACTACGTAATTAATTCAGTAGGACACATCCCGTCTTTAAAATGACTACCCGCTGTCACGATATAAAGCAGTATATACTAGAGAGCGTCTATGTGTTGGCCCCCAAAAGCAGTAGTTAATAAAGAGCGTCCATGTTTACTCCCCCCCCAAAGCAGTAGTTAATAAAGAGCGTCC
Source organism: Siphonodentalium dalli (assembly GCA_032622095.1). NCBI lineage: Eukaryota > Metazoa > Mollusca > Scaphopoda > Gadilida > Siphonodentaliidae > Siphonodentalium > Siphonodentalium dalli. Next base: position 155,211,657 of record CP136068.1, on the reverse strand, counting down.
ATGTTTACCACCCCAAAGCAGTAGTTAATAAAGAGCGTCCATGTTTACCCCCCCAAGCAGTAGTTAATAAAGATCGTCCATGTTTACCGCCCCAAAGCAGTAGTTAATAAAGAGCATCCATATTTACCCCCCCCCTCCCAAAGCAGTAGTTAATAAAGAGCGGCCATTTTTACCGCCACGAAGCAGTAGTTAATAAAGAGCGTCCTTGTTTCGCCCCAAACAGTAGATAATAAAGAGCGTCCATGTTTACCCCCCCCCCCAAAACAGTAGATAATAAAGAGCGTCCATGTTTCGCCCCCAAAACAGTAGTTAATAAAGAGCGTCCATGTTTCGCCCCCCCCAACAATAGACAATAAAGAGCGTCCATGTTTCCCCCAAACAGTAGATAATAAAGAGCGTCCATGTGTCACCCACAAACAGTAGATAATAAAGAACGTCCATGTTTCGCCCCCCAAAACAGTAGATAATAAAAAGCGTCCATGTTTCGTCCCCAAAACAGTATATAATAAAGAGCGTCCAATTTTTCCCCCAAAGCAGTAGATAATAAAAAGCGTCCATGTTTCGCCCCACAAACAGTATATAATAAAAAGCGTCCATGTTTCGCCCCCCAAAGCAGTAGATAATAAAGAGCGTCCATGTTTCACCCCACAAGTAGTAGATAATAAAAAGCGTCCATGTTTCGCCCCACAAACAGTATATAATAAAGAGCGTCCATGTTTCGCCCCACAAACAGTAGATAATAAAGAGCGTCCATGTTTCACCCACAAACAGTAGATAATAAAGAACGTCCATGTTTCGCCCCCCAAAACAGTAGATAATAAAGAGCGTCCATGTTTTGCCCCCAAAACAGTAGATAATAAAGAGCGTCCAATTTTCCCCCCAAAGCAGTAGATAATAAAAAGCGTCCATGTTTCGCCCCACAAACAGTGTATAATAAAAAGCGTCCATGTTTCGTCCCACAAACAGATAATAAATAGCGTCCATGTTTCGCCCCACAAACAGTAGATAATAAAGAGCGTACATGTGTTTGCCCTAAATGCATGATTTGTTTTTAATTGTTCGCGTAATACGAATGCCGATTATTGCAAGTATTTTCATTTTCTTGCCCCGTAATAGCTTTGTAAACTCTGAATTAATTTATGCCAACCCGGACCATGGGTCTTTAAACGTTTTTTTCGGAGTGTGTTAATTTAACTCGAGGCTATTGTGGCTAATTTACCTGTTTCGCAATGTACCCCTTGAAAGCCGGCTGCGCATGCGCACGTATATCCGTTAAAGACGTCACTGCATAAGCCGCCATTTTGACATGGAGTCGAAGCACACTTGTCTATGTCTATAAATAGAAGACGATATTTCCATAAGCTCAAAGTTATTTAAGAAATGGATGCATATTGATTTAATTGCATTCCATGGAGTACGGGCGGATGACGGTGTGACAAGTTGCATGGAACGCGTTTCCAAGGATCTCACACTGAAAAATGTCACAAAAAGTTGCATCCACATACTCCGTGGAATGGAACAAAATTACCAAATATTCCTTATATATTTACACTCAACTACCATTATAAAGAAGCATTTAGAGCCCATGTTCAATGATATTCATACGGATACAACGGACATGTCTTGTCGTTACAAAGAAAGTTTTGCTCGTGTATACCCCTGGATTCACATGTGTATAATACACAGGCTTCGTATAACTCGCCGTGTTTATACTCCCTGGATTCACATGTGTATAATACACAGGCTTCGTACAACTCGCCGTGTTTATACTTCCTGGATTCACATGTGTATAATACACAGGCTTCGTACAACTCGCCGTGTTTATACTCCCTGGATCCACATGAGTATAATACACAAACTTCGTACAACTGGCCGTGTTTATACTCCCTGGATACACATGAGTATAATACCCAAGCGGCATGCATCAACCTTTGGTCGTCAAGTTGCATGTTTATACAAGACCAAAGAAAAAATCGTAATGACTATCCCTATCGACCCCAGTTTGAACCTCCTGCTAAACAAATTTGTTTTTAAATATAAGGAGGGTTGATTTCTGAATCACAAAGCATTGTCTTTATTACAGTCTGTTCAAAGACAATCCAAATTGACCTTAGCTCTTTCCTACACGAGAAGAGAAAGGAAATTGTCAAAATAAAAAAACAATAGATAAAATAAATAAAATGTTAAGCATATAACTACCAACCCTAATTTGTTTTAATCATAACAAGATATTTAACTTTCTTTTGATCAATGTTTTATTGAACACATGATGGCATATTATCAAGTTTGATGCCATGCGACCATTGTGCTGATCGTGCATCATATGGGGCAGTGTGATGCGCTGATTTTGCAGTTGAGTGATATTTTTGAACAACCGATCGAGCTCTGTGTGGTGAAAATTAGTTATACCAAAATTATCTATGCTATTTTGTGTATATCTCCTATTTTGTAAACTTTAAAGATGTACACGCTGATGTGGGTATATATCTCAAAGGCAACTCGGGGGTTAAACGTTTATACCTATAGTAGGAACACGTCGTAATTCGCATCTGCCGACCTCTGCCGAAAGTGCGCGACTTCAACAAACTATAATAAGGACTGACTTTCCTGTACCGCACACATAATTCTAAAACTGCCAACATGTTTCGTTTAATTGGGAGAAGTCTCCCTTTGTTTATCAACAATCAAAACCATGTCAACAACTTAAATATTCATTCATTTACCATGGTTGAATTTGAAGTGACATCAACCTTGTTTCCGATAAAAAAAATAGTTCCTGTGTTACATCATTACATGTCCCTTCGATGATTCATTTGAAATGTAAGTTGGTGTCGTGCCAATTACATATGTAAATACTATAGCTTGCTATTTGAAATGGGGAAGTGAAAATCTGACTGATAAAATTGATCAGCTGACTGATGGCCCAGACCAAAGCGAATCACCCTATAGCGTCGGTGGGCTTTCGAAAGGATGTATAACTGTATACTCGGTTTTGGCGGGAAAAACAGATTATCCGTTTAAAATTACACAATATATTTAGAGTGTGTACCCATTAGTCACCTGGAAAATACTTTTCCCTCATTATTGAAATATTATTACCAAAATATCGTATAATCTAAAATTGGCTGGGTGACTGAAATTTTTGTTTTCCAAAATAACGTGCAACTATTTTAATTGCTTGGTGAAACATCCTTGGGGGTCAGAGTACTCAGAGTATTTGATATCGAACACACAACAAAGGAATTATACGGAACGCCCTTTTCTGTTTCATGCCGGACACATGGCTGTTGTTTATTTGGGTCACAAATACCGTGTTCAATGTTGTATTTAGTATGGATACTATGGAGCCCCGCAGGTGAAATGCGGATAAACAAAATATTGCAATTCGTGGCCACGGACTCAGTTCGTGGCAACGGACTCAGTTCGTGGGAACGGACTGAGTTCGTGGGAACGGACTCAGTTCGTGCGCACGAATTGCAATTCGTGGCCACAGACTCAGTTCGTGGGAACGGACTCAGTTCGTCCGCACGAATTGATATTCGAGTCAGTTATTCATCTCAGTTGGTGCGATCATTTCGATCTAGTTAATCACTTTGTTGTCCCACAATGACACGCGAATATGGAGCCCCGCAGGTGACATGCGGAGAAATTGTTTTTTAGAATTCGTGCGCACGAACTGAGTCCGTTCCCACGAACTAGGTCCGTTCCCACGAACTGAGTCCGTGGCCACGAAATGCAATTCGTGCGTACGAACTGATCCCGTTCCCACGAACTGGGTCCGTTCCCACGAACTGAGTCCGTGGCCACGAAATGCAATTCGTGCGCACGAACTGAGTCCGTTCCCACGAACTGAGTCCGTGGCCACGAATTGCAATTCGTGCGCACGAACTGAGGCCGTTCCCACGAACTGGGTCCGTTCCCACGAACTGAGTCCGTGGCCACGAAATGCAATTCGTGCGCACGAACTGAGTCCGTTCCCACGAACTGAGTCCGTTCCCACGAATTCCAATTCGTGCGCACGAATTGTAAAAATCAATTTCTCCGCATGTCACCTGCGGGGCTCCATAGTATACACTGCGCCTTTGTGGGAAATATATAATGCACACAGAAAGGTAGTTAAAGTATTGCGCGACATATTTCGATACCGGGAATAACTGAGAAGCGAATAGAATTAGGTATATATGTTCCTACAACAAGTTTGAGATAGTGCCCTGGATATAAAATAATGTATATGAATCGAAGACCCACAGAAAAGCTTCTATCAATCAATATTGATTTTATTCCGAAATGTCTGGTATAATGCAGGCAATCAATTAGAGACATTTTACGGTTCGAGGAAATGTTTAGAGCGTAGAAAGGGCAGAACTCTATCTCTATCTGAGATCGCCTGAAAGTTTCATGACGTTCTGTTCTGAAAACAAATGTTCCAATTAATTATCGCATTGTATAAGAAAAAATATATATACAAATCAATATTAACTGACAGGTTTATTCGACACATATTTATTATTTTATACCCCAGAAACTATAAAAAACGCATTCAGGAAGATAAAATAAAATCCATTCCTAAAATTTACACTATCGTGGGACACACACTAAAATTAACTATTGCCAAATCATTTGCCAAATGAAAATATTTGTTGCCAAATTTAGAATTTGCCAAATGCTATCCTCTGATAGTATATTTTTCTACAACATTGAGTCTTATATTTTGTGGTTTATCATACAACAATAAACCAATCACCGAACAATAGAATTGTAGATGGGTGGCTTCGTCAGAAGGGCTCATTACAAGAGTATCAGCTATGTAAACACCACCACCACACTCAATACCGGTAATCCCTCACCTATGAATACTATTGCTATTAGATTAACTGCGTCTTAATAAATGTGTGAACTTTCCTAGACGTTATAAAACACCACTAATATAATTATATTGTGATAGTTTCCTGAAATGAATGGTATTTTTCAAATTTCTTGAGGAATTAAAAATTAACTTGCCAAAACTTTTGCCAAATGAAAATATTTTTTGCCAAATATGAATTAGTTTTGCCATTGGCAAATTTGGCAAGTGGCAGCGCGGACCCTGCACACACCGCATCGGTAGTTCAGTACAGGTACATCATCCCCGACTCCATATGTCGAACGAGGACGTAAATGAGGTAACTTTTCACAAACATCTGGGACTAACGTTTAACAAGCATGGCTCATGGGATGCTCATATAAGTGACATTATAGACAGGGCCTGGAAACGAGTGAACCACCTAAGAAAATTTAAATACTACCTGGACCGTATGACTATAGAGAGAATATATTTTGCTTATATGAGACCAGTCTTGGAATATGCCTCACCCGTATGGGACAACTGCACGCAAGCAGAAAGTGATCTAATAGAAAAAATCCAATTTGAAGCTGCTAGAATAGCAACGGGAGGAACTAGAAGCATAAACAGCATTGATATATTGGCAGACCTTGGTTGGGAAATGTTAAGTGAAAGGAAAAAAATTCAAACTACATCAATTCTATAAGATGTTCTATCGCAATTCGCCAGCATATCTTTACAACACAGTTAATCATAAACACCCAGGGGCTGACAGATATGACTTTCGGAGAACTGACTTAAGACCCCCTTTTTCGGACACATCATCATATCAACGATCATTCTTGCCCACGACAACACGCCAGTGGAATAAATTATCTGATGACCTGAAAAACTCAGAAACTCTAGAAAATTTCAAATACAAATTGAATACCAATCTTCGCCTAAGACAAAAGAATATTCGCCATTATAGCTATAGCAAATGCCGCAAAGCCCAGTTAATTCACACGCAACTTCGACTAGGATGATCTCAGGATGATCTCAGTCGCAACCATTTAAACGAATCTGATAAATGCTCATGTGGGGAAGTCGAGACTGCCGACCACTTTTTACTATATTGTCCCAGATACTCGACAATACGAATAGAAATTTTCTCAGTATTAGCACAAAATTTGTGGAGATCTGATATTTTACTTAAGGGATCTATTTCATTTCCCAAAAGACTTAATAAGGCCATATTTGAGGCAACTCAAACATTTATACTAACAAGCAATCGATTTCGTTAGTCGCCAATTGTATTTCTGATATTCACAATAAGTAGCTGCTCGAATTTGATAGTCTTCAGACACACAAACAAAAAATGATATAGCAATAAATCATATACATGTATATAGCTAACAATGTAGCAATAATTTCAATAACTCGATCCAAAAAAAACAAAAACAAAACAAACTTAAATAAATAAAAAAAAAGCCATATTAAGGTACTGGCAAACTATTGACTCCACTCGACACAAATAGTTTAAAATTTTCCTATGTAAAACAATAACATGCATAATGGTAGTGATCATTGTAAATATATGTGTTAATTGCTTTTTTCCCCTCTGTTCTCACCCAACTGTAATCCATCAGTTCATTAATCTTCTTATCATGCTCTGTATATCTCTTCCTCTCACTTAATCTTGACTTCCACTTCTCACTGAACACTATATGTAATCTATTCCTGTCTGAGGAGATGGCTCTATATAAGCATCTGATGCTTGTTGTCAAATCGTCTTCCTCCCTTCTAGTCTTCTATTCATACATGCGTCATGATTTATAATTATAGCAACCACCCCAGTGGGTGTTTATACCTAAATGCGTGTGAATTATGACGTCATATAATTTTTCTATATTTCTATACCAAGAGCGAAAATAGCGTGTATGCTTTTTTGTAAATTTCACACGTGACTTCCGGGAGGTTACTGCGCAGACTCCAGCAGAAACTGATCGAAGAATTACGTTTTCTTCACTTCAACTTCAACACAATCGACTGTTAGTAACGGTACTGAGTTAGGAGAGCAGCGTGCTCCGAAGACAACCGCGACGGAGGAATTTACATACAAGTACAACAACAACGATTGCCGATGATCACTTTTTAATTGTCCTCACTGAGTCATTCAGAGACTCAATCAAATAATAGATTAATCGAGGATTAATCACAGCCTTTCTAGTCTGATAACATGGCATTCGGTAAAATATTACCGTGGCACAGTTTGTGATTAGCCATCTCGATTGTAAACAAATCTTCTACTCGAAATTTGTAAATTAAAAAAAAAAATCCAATTTAAATGTGCATGTGCGATAATCAATATCATCCATGACCCAACCCGGACACACATACCAAATCGCATTCACATCCACTGAGAAACAACGAAGAAGCTAGACATTACACTTTTATTTAGAGCCGGCATCGGCGTCGACAAACACTTTATATACACCGATTTCTCCACTACAAGGTCAAGGCCCCACATGGCACGAAATTGAAAAATCAACGAGTGATTGATCTGTGTTTCATGTAATTTGCAACAATGAATGTTGTTTTGAGGATTGTATGGATTATTGTGTACCACAGATACACGAAGACTAGGCAATTCAATGTTAGGTGTATTCAATTTCATGACATCATGTGTAAACTGTGTTTGTGACATGATTATTGCACTTTTACTTTCGACAGGAGCTTGGAGGCATTGTTGAATTTGTTCTCTAATCATCAACGGTTGCACAGGTATTTGCTTATCATTAATTTAATCATTTGATTTAGGACTGAAAAAGAATTGTTTCTGTTTTCAAATTGAAAAGATCAATCGTACTGCCCTGCTGGACAAAACAAGTGTCCATTGGCACCGCGGTGTGTTTGGCGTTCGGCGGCGGTGTCAGAGTTTGTAACTGCAGTTGAGCACCGCGGCCAAGCGGCAAGTACACCATGGCCGACCGTCAAGTACACATGTACACCATGGCCGAAAAGTAACTACAATGGGGCCGAATGGCATGTACACCGTGGTTAGATTTCTGGTTTATATTGTCTTTTTTCAGTTTAATGAATGCACACAGCGGCAACTACACCATGGTCGAATGGCAAATACACCGCGGCCCAACTGTAGTTAGCTGGTGGAGCCGCTGTGCAGTTGCATTTCAGCCGCAGTGGCAATGCTAAGCGCACCGTGGTTAAGTGGACACTTGTTTTGCCGAGCAGGGTAGTACATGTGTATTCAGTTCAAATTCATACAGATATCTTTCAGACTTTCATGTTTACAAAATGTAGGCGCGCATAGTCCCGCTCGCTGGGTTTTGGCCAGCCGCGCGGTTTCTATCAAGATAAAATAAACAGCGGAAATACATTCATAAATGTTGCGTAAATTGAATTAGTTTACTCACGATGGATGTCCATTGAAACTCTTTGATGGTTTAACACTGTTTAATCCACTATCCATTAGCACAAGTGAATGTTACACACTGTGTTTTCATATTGTACATGCTCCTACCCCGGTATATTAATTGTAATTCATAATTATTAATAAGGAATTAATTTAATACTCCGATTCAATGCTGACGAAATAAATACGGTAACATCTCCCGGCCACGTGGTCTCGCTTTGATTTTCCAGGAATTTATGTGACGTTATAAGCCATACATAGAAATCGTTCAAATGTATTTTTAGCTTCGAATCATTCAGTCTCAGACAGATAGTGCATTTGACACTTCACATCGTGTGACGTCAAAAAACTTAAACTGCCAATCATCGTGGCACGAGGGATCACCTTTTGATGAATGCCGACAATGAATGTTGGTTTTGGAGAATTCATTTGATATTTTGCTACAACATTCAAGCTGTTTCTTTATTCTTGTACGCTCTCCGTATTTGGCTAGGCGCGCAATTGATCGCTCACTGGTTTTCAATTTTAGCCGCGCGATGGTGCGCAAGAGCGATCGCGCGCCTCAAAAATTAAAGTCTGATCTTTCTGTTGATTCCAACGTTAACACTATTACTTAATATTTTTACCACTTTAGAGGGCGTTCTTTATTAGATGAACATTATTTTACCCACACGTCATGATTCCATGATTTTAAGGTGAAGTTGAACAGAAGCGAGCGCTAAGCTTTGTTTTCATTAAAGCATGCTCACACCAGGACGGTGTGGTAATAATAGTAATTGCATGATTTTGTCGGGCACCTTGGTTTCTTTACAGCCCTCCAGGAATGATTAACTCCGTCTCGGGTCTATAAATAGGCCCTCGGGCTGTTAATCATTCCTGTCGGGTCCAGGTGCTACCACGGCCGAGTACTAGTAACTTTATAACCCTGTGGCGACTGCAGTAGCGTTCTTTAATGTGCACACACCAAGGCGGAATACAGGAGAAGTCGGCCCCGCTACGAAGTCGGCCCAGAAGTCGGCCCCGTACGAAGTCGGCCCAGCTATTAACATCAGTTAGTGACATGTTTACTCAATTGAGTAACATACATGTACATGTATATCAGGTGTCACGGAAACCTTGTTCAACACTACATTGTATATGACTTAGTGTTGATCTTTATCGGCGTTTCGCTGACTGCTTCCATGTGGAAATCCCTCTGGCGCGACGCCCATTATAATTATGACAGGACATTGTTTAGGTCTATAGATTAATTGGCTGACTAAGTTTGAAGGTTCGTATCTGGTCTAATACCATGTCTTGTATATATGGCTATTTTTCCGGTACAGATTTAAATTTCCGTTTAACGAACCCTATCGACATATCTGCGTAAAGCCATGACAGTGCGCGATAAGAAAATGGATTGCCAGGAGGTGATATAATCCTCCTTGACACCATGTGACCAAAACATGGTCACATAAAATGGAATGCTACGAGGTGATGTAATCCCTTATGACACCGTGTGGCGAAATGTCGGTCTCATCTTATTGTGCCACAGGCATTAACAAGCAGTAAAATAATAATGGGGCCGACTTTTCTTGACCAATCTTTAATTTACCCGGGCCGACTTCTCTTGTGGCCGACCTTGTTTTGGGCTGACTTCTCCAGATACCCCGAGGCATGTACACAGGTTAGCCATTAATGTCTGCACCCCCAATCAGACAGCATACTGCAGAACAACAAAATACCTGGATAGATGTTGTAATGGGGGAAGTCGGTATTTTTGCATTCGGATCTTTATTCAGTGATCTCAAATGAGACTTTTCAGCTTTACAAACTTGGTATCTGACCGAGTTCTGATTTTTGTCAGAATACCCTGACCAGGTTCCGATCCCTGGCCCGCTACCACGAGAGACCAGTACACTACAGTACCTCTCGGCTATCGACTTCCCTAGATTTAAGTAAGTGACCCCTCTATAGTGGTGTCACCCCATGTAATACTGCTGTATTATATAAGAAATGAACGGCGGGTTCAATGTGGTCATCGGATTTTTACCGCAAGAAAAATTCAGCAAACTGCATGAACCCCGAAGTAGTGAAGCCAAAAAAATATATACCTGTGTTTCCGGTGACCCGCCCACCCCTATTTCGGAGCTCCTGAGGGTTTTCATTTTATTCATTTTGCAAAATTCCAACGCATCCCGTTTTATTAGCTCAACTTACAACTTTGTAAGTTTGAGCTATTGCCATGGGTTGGCGTCCGTCATCCGTGTGTCTGTGTGTCCGTCAACAATTTACTTTGTCGCGGGATACAGGTTGTGCCTTTAGTCTGATCTCTTTGAAATTTGTCATGAACAGGGTCCGCGCTGGAACGAAATTTACATTTGCCAAATAATTTGCCAAATGAAAATATTTTTTGCCAAATTCTTTTAGAATTTGCCAAATATTATTCCCAATAGCATCATTTTCTGCAACCTTGACTGAGTCTTATGTTTCGACACTCGCTGTTTGATATCGATAAAAAAGCAGTTAGTTAATGATTATGATCTCATCTATTACGGTTTATCATACAACAATAAACCGATTACCGAACAATACAATAGTAGAAGCGTTGCTTGATCAAAAGCGAACATCATATGAAGATTAGCTATGTAAGCACCACCATCACACTAAATAGAGGTAATCCCTCCACCCGTCGATACTAATGATATCAGATTAACTGCATCTTAATGGAGGTGTTAACTTTTGCGAAACCATATAAAACACAACTAATATAATTCCATTGTAATAATTTCCGAAAATGAATGGTATTGATTGACCGATATTTTTTAACTTCATTAATAAGGAATTAAAAAGTGACTTGCCAAAACTTTTGCCAAATGAAAATATTTTTTGCCAACTGTGAATTATTTTTGCCATTGGCAAATTTGGCAAGTGGCAGAGCGAACCCTGGTCATGAATGTTGACATTGACATGTACCCTGCTGGACAAAACAAGTGTCCATTGGCACCACGGTGTATTTGCCATTCGGGTGCAGTGTCAGAGTTTGTAACTGCAGTTGAGCGCCGCGGCCGAGCGGCAAGTACATGTACACCGCGGCCGAACGACAAGTACACATGTACACCATGGCCAAAAAGCAACTACAACGGGGCCGAATGGTATGTACACCGTGGTTAGATTTCTGGTTTGTATTGTCTTTTTTCAGTTTGATGAATGTACACAGCGGCAACTACATTTGTACACCATGGCCGAATGGCAAATAAACCAATGCCCAACTGTAGTTAGCCAGTGGAGCCGCGGTGTAGTTGCATTTCGGCCGCGGTGGCAATGCTAAGCGCACCGTGGTTAAGTGGACACTTGTTTTTCCCAGCAGGGTAGATGGGAACGAATCATTTTGGGGTCTTTCGATCGAAAAACATCTTGGCGGCCATCTTGGATTTCAAGGTTGTGCCTTTAGTCTGATCTTCATGAAATTTGTCATGGATGTTAATATTGACATGTAGATGGGAACGAGTCATTTTTGGGTTGTTCGGCCAAAAAAACATGGCCGCCAGCAGCCATCTTGGATGTTACTCTTTGCATGACTAAATCCTTTGGTGCGGGCTACAGGTCGTAGCTTTGGTCGGAACTTCATGAAATTTGTCATGGATGTTAACAATGACATGTAGATGGGAAACGAGTTATTTTGGGGTCGTTCAGCCGAAAAACATGGCCGCCAGCAGCCATCTTGGATTTTACTCTTTGCATGACTAAATCCATCGGCACAGGCTACAGGTCGTACCTTTGATCAGATCATTATGAGATTTGTAAAGGCTGTAGATGGGAACAGTTCATTTTAGGGTAGTTCGGAAAAAAACATGGCTGCCATTGGCCATTTTAGAATTTACTCTTTGCATCAATAAATCCTTTGGCACACCATAATCACCACATCCCTGATCCGATCATTATGAAACCTGTCATGAATGTTGATATTGCCATGTACATCTAGTCTTACTTAGACATTTCAATTAGCACCTTTCCTATTACTCCATTTACTGTCAACCATTAAATCATTCCCCTACTAAGTTGAGCTACAGTGTCATTGACACTTTCATTACATTTGTCATGGATGTTAATATTGACATGTAGATGGGAAACGAGTAATTTTGGGGTTGTTCGGCCAAAAACATGGCCGCCAGCAGCCATCTTGGATTATACTCTTTGCATGACTAAATTCTTTGTCAAGGGCTACAAGTCGAATCTTTGGTCCAATCATCATGAGATTTGTCATGGATGTTAACAATTACATGTAGATGGGAAAAGATTCATTTTAAATTCAACCAAAAAACCAGCCATCTTGTATTTTACTCTTTACACAACTAAATCCTTTGACACGGGCTACATGTCGTATCTTTTGTCGGATCATCATGAAATTTGTGAGGGATGTTAACAATGACATGTAAATAGGAAGGAGTCTTTTTTGGGTCATTTGCCAAACAACATGGCTGTCGTGGCCATCTTTGATTTCAATCTTTGCATAACTAGGCCTTTCAACTTTCCACATTCCTAATCGCTCCATTAACTGTAACACATGAAATTATTCCCTTTCCACGTTAGCTACAGTGCCATTGACACTTTGATAATTACATTTCAGTCAATTCACATTTTCAGCTGCATATACATGTATATGTAAACCAATTTCATCATTAAAGAAATTGCAAATTCATCGTTGATTCCATCATCTCAATATTTCATTAAAGTGAGACTTTATGTTCACACATTGATTCATTCAGGCAACATTTTCTCCATTTCTACACTGTTCATTGCATTGATCGTCTTCAATGGGGATAATCTATAATTCTATATGTATATCATCGTTAACTATTAAAGTGACATTTCTCTTCCACCCAATCGATATTGCATTAAAATGACGCTTCATATTCATTACACTTCATTCAATAATTTCTGTTTCTACATCACTTATTGCATTGATTGCCTTCAGGTAAGCTAAGCTATGTCCGACTCAAATATTAAAGTGACGCATCATATTCACTACACTTCATTCAATAATGTCTTTTTCTACATAGTTTACATGTATTGCATTGATTGCCTGCAGCTAAGGTAATCTATGTCCGACTCAAATAATACAAATATTAAAGGCATTCCATTTCCATCCATTAATTCTAAGGAAACTTCTGCTGTGATATATATATGTATATATGCATACAGGGTACTACATGTGCTACACCACTCGGATAAATGTCTGTCATCACACTAAAATACCATGTTATAACTTGAATTGATATATTCGTAATCGTATATAGTCACCAATAGCTGGGTTACTACCGTAGTACCTGACATTGCCCATCTAGCGAACTATTCAAACCCAACAGGCCTGGTTGATTTCGCTGTGGGATGATGGTTCACTTCCATCCTCAAGCTAATTATGCCATTTCATGGCATAATTTTGTTCTGACGTGCAGGGGTAGATATGCTTGAGACCCCACCACAGTTCAATTCACACCAGGTTCTCAGCTATTATTATCTTATGTTCGAACTTTACTCATGTTTGGACTGATCATAACCATGATTTTAATGCTGGGTTTGAATAGTTCACTATATGGGCAATGTCCGTTACTACGGTGATAACCCGGCTATTGGTGACTATATACGATTACGAATATATCAATCCAAGTTCTAGCATGGTATTTGTGTGACGACACAGACATTTCTCCGAGTGGTGTATTACATGAAGTACCCTGTACGGAACATCCTATAATTATTGTAACATTGAACTTAATGATCAACTTGGTGGTTGCTCCATTACGTGTCACGTACGATCATATTATAATTTTGGGAAGAAATAAAATATTGTTTAAACCAGTACAGGTACATATTCGTTGGGCTTACACTAAACAGAAAAGTATATGGTGTCAACATATACTAATGTGATCCAGACTTGGGGTTACTAACACAAAATTAATGCGACACAACCGAGCACAGCTAGTGCAAGTACATTGAAGGGGGTCGTCCTGTTCACCCGGCGGCTATTGTTTCGGGTAGGTTTTGGGGCAGGTGTGATAACCCTCAACATCACAGAGCTGCCGACTATATAATAAAACGTGTAAAATAAATAAACTGAATGTGGCTCACGCTATTAAACGTTATTCACCACCAACAGTTATGGACTGTGACAACGCTGGACCGCGGGTGTTTTGATATGGACTATAATCTCCGCCGGCCAAGTCGTTAATCTCTGCCTGCGGGTAGACAGGATATACCCCAGGATATACCCCATTGAAGTACGTCAGGGAGTCCTGGGCTATGCCCCCAGGGAAATTTTGAAGAAAAAATAGGTTCCTTTTGGTGCACTTTGTGTTGTTTTGGAATTCATAATGGAGGCGGACTACATGTAGATACAAAATGTGGCCGTATATTAAACTACATTGTATTAGATACATCTATGGGGTACCCATGATTGGTGGAAATTAGTGTGCGGGCACATGTCATATGTGTCTACGTCGCCGCTGACGAGATGTATCATATGTATAGATGTTATTCTGGCTAGCAACGCCAAATATTATTTGTTGCAACTCATTGTCATTTAGATTAGTACCAGCGGTTTGTTTCACAGCAATCTATATGTCGAACAAACCGGATCAATCATTAAACAATAGCTCTGGCAGCTAAACAAATTCCCGAGCCAATAATTCACCGAAATAAATAACCGGGACAGACAAAGTAAGAGGTGGGTAAAACAATATAACACTCTTCCTATTTGTGAAAATATATTGACCTGATCAGACCATTCAAAGTTTAAAGCTATCCAATGCGAGCACAACACTCGAAGTACTAGTCGAGAAGACTTTATTTGAAAGCTGAAGACAATTTGATACCCAGCTGCGCGTCTGCCTTTTGTTATCAATACAGTACAAGGCCCGTGGGTTTTTACATGTCCACGGAAGACCACGCGCGATTTTTCCGTGTTCAAAATCTGAACTCGCCAAGAACACGGTCTGGGTAAACGTGTTCAATCGTGATCAGATTTTGAACACGCTCTGATCACGTTTGAACACGCTCTGATCACGTTTGAACACGGAACATACACGCTATGATCACGGTACGACGAACGGGTGACCACGGCCAAATGATCACGTTTGAACACGGAAATCCACGCTATGACCACGGGTGACCACGGCCATACCACAGGTGACCGCGACATGAACACGGAGGAACATGGCTGAACACGGAAACATCGCTGGCGGCCGGAGCTTGGCAAGCCGCGATGGCAGAGCTCGCGGTGTCCGTTACGTAATTAATTATCACCTCCCTAGTCCAAAATATATTCTCGAAATTGCTGCTCAAATTGGCAAATGAGCAGCATCATTTTATATAACGGAAATTTTATCGAAATTCAACCCGTCGATTGTAAAAATTGGCCAAGAGAAAGTAAAGCTACCAATATACCGCGATTACTCATAAAAATAACTTATATATGGGAGTCGGAGGGAGTCGGAATGGTACCGATACACATGCATTATTTCAAGAAGGGTGCTAACTTAATACTAAATAACTCTAATATTTTGACAGGAACATATGACTATATATATTTATTGAATCTTATAGATTTACATCTTCCTGTTGTTAGATCGAAAATATCTTGACGGGACCTTTGATAAATGTTCAATTTAGTTTCAATTTAGAATTTGTCTGGTATCAATGTCCGTTTAGTTTTAAACAAACCTTCGAACGTTGTGTCGGATTAGAACCTTTCATCTGATTTTCTCCAATATATTTACACGAACATATGAATATTTAATATGTATTAAAAGAATAATATATTCTGACCTGATATAATTCGTTTCATAGAAACTATTTCGATGGATGGATGGCTTCGTTTTGCTAATTATTTCATACATGTATAATCGATATCCGTAAACAGCGCAGAAACAGCGCAGAGGGTTTCAGCTCAAAATGTCCCTATTTTAAATTTGATTTTACTGCAATATTTTGTTTACAGAAATATCTTATTATGTTTTATATATATTAAACGACTAAAATATTCAAACTGATAATCGGTCGTTTCAAGCATGGCAATTATGTCCACGGAAACATATTTATTGTCAGTTTTGTTAACCTACATGATGTGGGTGGGGTTAGGGTATTTACTGTTATTGATGACCATAAGGCTGCGTTTATACTGCTGTAGAAATGTATACAGATCTGTATGAAGTCACGTGTCGCGCATTACTGTGATCACAACATGATTACTAATATTGAACGCTCGCTGATCAGTACTCTGGTAATTGACAATTCACTGCGAGTCGTGTCAGTTTAGGCCAGACATAAACATGTATCAACTATCAGCAGATAACAGCGATTTGGTATGTGCCGCATGTATTTAAAGTGTATCCTTATACCACTTGATAATGGTTCGAAGAAAGAATGAAAATCATGCAGTTACCCTACAACACCCTTTATTTGACCAAATGTAGTAAAATTTCCAACTGATGACAATTCCAATGACAATGTTGACCAATTTAGGACAATATTGTTTTCTTAAATTACATGCAGTTTTTATATATAGCTGTTAGACAATAAATATGATGATGATGACTGGCCACGGGGAGGGACCAGGACGCAATCTTTCCAAGTGTTGGACATTTCCAACATGACACCCGCCCCTATGATAAGGTTGGAAAATTTCCAGCTGATGGCCATTCCAGCCCAAAATTTTGATAAAAAGTAGGAAATTATGCAAATATTGGTCCGAAAACAATACCCCCCCCCCCCCAAATAAAATGTTTGAAAATCAAACTACAAGATCATTTTCAATCTATTGTTGGTTTGGAAATTACAACCAATGTTGTGTAAGTTGCCACGTCCCTGTCCGTGTTCAATATTCGAAATATACGGGTTGAAATGACAACGAAAACATTCGCCAAGCCCGAGTAACAATTAATCAAAACTGATTTGCCTGTCGCAATGCTTCGGCGTTGACCGTGACGTATAGCGGACACGATTGTTGCTCACACGAACTAATACCGTTTTCTTTCTGTGTGAATTTCTATATCAACCTGTTTACACTAGTCTGCGTGTAGATCTGTGTACATTTCTATAGCAATGTAAATGCACCCTAACCTGCGTGTGTACATTCGACCTCATGTCAAGTGCCCTCCCATAAGTTTTACGATAATATTTATTTTTATATACTTTATTGAAATTAATTAACGTATGGGTCAATTCAAGTTTCAACTTTTAAAACACAGTGGCCAGTGATTAGTTGGTCAGCTGATTATGAAACACCAGTGTTTTGAAAACACATTGGCTTCTTCATAGATTTATGATATAACACCATGCAGACCGATCGGGACGAAACTTGGTACGTGTGTGTAGTTTGACCAGGCGATGGACGTTGTCGTATTGGCGAGCCGTGCGGCGCCCGCTTCGCGCATGCGCAGACGAGATCTCGGAAACGGGTGGAGCTATCGACTTGAAATTTGCTATGTGAATGTATCTTGCCCCGGATACGAATTTTATCGGGTCGCTGAGCCCGTGCGACGCCAGCTTCGAGCATGCGCAGACGAGATCTCGGAAACGGGTGGAGCTATCGACTTGAAATTTGCTATGTGAATGTATCTTGCCCCGGATACGAATTTTATCGGGTCGCCAAGCCCGTGCGACGCCAGTTTCGCGCATGCGCAGACCAGATCTAGGAAACGGAGCTATGTGAATGTATCTTGCCCCGGATACAAATTTTATCGGGTCGCTGAGCCCGTGCGACTCCAGCTTCGCGTATGCGCAGACAAGATCTCGGAAACGGGTGGAGCTATCGACTTGAAATTTGCTATGTGAATGTATCTTGCCCCGGATACGAATTTTATCGGGTCGCCGAGCCCGTGCGACGCCAGTTTCGCGCATGCGCAGACCAGATCTAGGAAACGGGCGGAGCTATCGACTTGAAATTTGGTTTTTGAATAGCCCGGACAACGTCGGGCTTATCGGCTAGCCTATTATATATTTTGGAAGATCTGTGTGTTTGTGTGTGTGTGTGTGTTCGCGATGGACTCGAATACGGCTGGACCGATTTCGACCAAACTTGGTACGGACACGTAATTCGACCTGGACACGAACATGGGCCTATTGATTTTCAGATCCGATGTCAACTTTTCACGTGCCGAGGTCAAATATCTTTTTACGCTGTGTTAAAGGACTTTCATTTGAGTTCGGTGCTTACAAATCGATTCGAAACAGCGCGAATAATAAAATGCCAATCTTTCGTGTTTCCTCTTTCCAACGATATATAATGCGTATGTATCCGTTTTAGTTATCTGCCTCAATTATCAAGAAGAAGTGGTACTATCTTCCATCAGGATAAAAACAATGCGTAACTTCTATGACGTCGTTAGAGGTCATAACGTTAGATCACGTTAACGCTTAACCGGCCGATGCATTTGACTGTTTCAGACGTCTTGGCGATATCTCGGGCACCGATGGTAATTTATCTTTACGTTGAAACTTGATAATTAATGAGCGTGTGTATATGAGGCGCGTTTATATACTTCAGTGGAAATCAAATCGAGTTAAACTGGCGGATTTTTACGGACGAAATTTGATGCATAGGGTATCCGCTGGGCCGATTTCCACCATTTTGGGGGTGTTGGTGTTTGACCCCACCTGACCTTGACCTTCAAAATGGTCAATTCAAGGTCAAAGCCCGGACGAAGTCGGGTCACCTTCTAGTCTATCTAGTCTAGTCTAGTCTAGACTAGAATAGTCTAGACTATTCTAGTCTAGACTATTCTAGTCTAGACTAGAATAGTCTAGTCTAGTCTCTTCTCTTCTATATATTTTGAGAACTCCGTGTATTCGAGAGATAGCCCACACCCTCCGGACCTCAATGATATGACCGTGAATGAGTATTGATATACCCCACTAAACTTTGACAAACACCAGTAATGGTGTGTAGATCATTTACATATATCTCCTATATATTTTGATACAATCTATCTAATTTACATATCTCTCTTATATATTTATGTTTGTGTGTGTGTTGTACTTCATACAAATCTACGATTCTCGACCGATCGGGACGAAACTTGGTACGTGTGTGTAGTTTGACCAGGCGGTGGTCGTTGTCGTATTGGCAAGCCCGTGCGACGCCCGAGGCAGCGCATGCGCAGACGAGATCTCGGAAACGGGTGGAGCTATCGACTTGAAATTTGCTATGTGAATGTATCTTGCGCCGGGTACAAATTTTATCGGGTCGCCGAGCCCGTGCGACGCCCGTGCAGCGCATGCGCAGACGAGATCTCGGAAACGGGTGGAGCTATCGACTTGAAATTTGCTATGTGAATGTATCTTGGGCCGGGTACAAATTTTATCGGGTCGCCGAGCCCGTGCGACGCCCATGCAGCGCATGCGCAGACGAGATCTCGGAAACGGGTGGAGCTATCGACTTGAAATTTGCTATGTGAATGTATCTTGCGCCGGGTACAAATTTTATCGGGTCGCCGAGCCCGTGCGACGCCAGCTTCGCGCATGCGCAGACCATATCCTGGAAACGGGTGGAGCTACCGGGTACAAATTTTTCTTATTAAAACGCGTGGAGCTAAAATTAAAAAAATATATTAAAAAAATGTCATGTTTCGGACAAGCCGCCGGTGGCGGGCTAACCTGCTAGTCCTATATATTTTGAGAACTCCATGTATTCGAGAGATAGCCCACACCCTCCGGACCTCAATGATATGATCGTGAATGAGTATTGATATACCCCACTAAACTTTGACAAACACCAGTAATGGTGTGTAGATCATTTACATATATCTCCTATATATTTTGATACAATCTAACTAATTTACATATCTCTCTTATATATTTATGTTTGTGTGTGTGTTGTACTTCATACAAATCTACGATTCTCGACCGATCGGGACGAAACTTGGTAGGTGTGTGTAGTTTGACCAGGCGGTGGTCGTTGTCGTATTGGCGAGCCCGTGCGACGCCCGTGCAGCGCATGCGCAGACGAGATCTCGGAAACGGGTGGAGCTATCGACTTGAAATTTGCTATGTCACGGTGAATGTATCTTTCGCCGGGTACAAATTTTATCGGGTCGCCGAGCCCGTGCGACGCCAGCTTCGCGCATGCGCAGACCAGATCTCGGAAACGGGTGGAGCTACCGGGTACAAATTTTTCTTATTGAAACGCGTCGAGCTAAAAATTAAAAAAATATATATAAAAAAATGTCATGTTTCGGACAAGCCGCCGGTGGCGGGTTAACCTGCTAGTACTAAATAAATCGAATATTTTGACAGGAACATATGACTATATATATTTATTGATTCTTATAGATTTACATCTTCCTGTTGTTAGATCGAAAATATCTTGACGGGACATTTAGGGTATTTACTGTTATTGATGACCATAACATGCGTGTGTACATTCGACCTCATGTCAAGTGCCCTCCCATAAGTTTTACAATAATATTTATTTTTATATACTTTATTGAAATTAATTAACGTATGGGTCAATTCAAGTTTCAACTTTTAAAACAGTGGCCAGTGATTAGTTGGTCAGCTGATTATGAAACACCAGTGTTTTGAAAACACATTGGCTTCTTCAGAGCATTATGATATAACACCATGCAGACACCATCGAAGACAAAGAGGTCAGCTAAATTAAGTACAGTTAGACAAATAGTGTAGATACCGTTCGTTTTTGGGGCTTAGTGCTGCTTAGTGTGGTATTGCAAAATTTAGTTTTTTAAATTTAAATAAAATTTTGAAAATTATTTTTCACCAATGCAACTGAAATAGTCCTGGTAAATTCAAAAAAGAAACTAAAATTTACTGTTTTGAAAGTTATGTCCATCAATACAACTATAACGGTAATTTAAAAAAGGGCAGTAGGAAGACGACCAATCCTGGCCATACTGCCCCTGTACAAATAAAATCTCCACTTGTTCTCACTGCATGTTTTAATGTAAATGTTTTTTGCGAATAAAATATCTAATCTGATCTAAAAAAAAATCTTGTGCAATCTTTGAGGGGCAGATGTCCGGGACGCAATCGTCCTTATCCAGCGATTCGAAACTGTACTCTGTAACTGATGTCCCATATCCGTGAACTCCGTGTGAAATTGTCTCTCCGAGGTCCAATGCATCACGCATGTGTGTGCGTAGGACGTGGAGTCTATGTTGTGTACAAATCATGTAATGACTCTAGACCTGTTCAGCGGTGTGACTAATTACCGCCCGGGACCGCCCGGGACCGCCCGGGTTGCCCCACGTGGAGACAATATCTCGACGTTATAACGCAGCGACATGCCACCTGAGGGTAACATAGAAAAATGTACTCGCTCGCTCGTCTCCGGACGGTCATATTAACCCCACAAATGCCGATATTGGCTAAAAGAGCCTGGGTGATTACTGGTGTCTTGAAAACTGTCTTCGTGTGTCTTCAGACAGATTATTTTGGTGATTCTCGGAAGTGCAATACACCTGAGTGTTAATTCCATATATTGACTCGTTGACGCGTCTACGGCGATGTTATTAACCCCTCAAATTCCGGTAAAATAGTGTATAAACAAAAGGAACCTTGCGACCGCCCGGGACCGCCCGGGAGGACCCATGGCCCCGTGGACACTATATCTCGACGTTATAACATAGCGACATACCCCACGAGGTTAACTTAGAAAATGTTACTCTAGGGTCCTGCGAATTGGAGATTTTGATCGAATCGAATATCGAATCGAATTCAGGAAATCGAATCGAATCGAATATCGAATCGAATCATATCTGTATGTTGCATTCTCAATTGGGCATGTTTTGTCAACGATTAGACGAAATGTTCCATGAACTACATGCACTAAGTTCCACCATAACTCATGTGGCGATGAACCGTCATTTAAAATACTATTAACTTCAATTGATAATTGATTAAAACGTCCATGCGACCGTCACGGCGATTAAAATATAATCACTAAACGGATTATTGGAACTAAAATCACGCAAAATTTCTACAGATTGCACATGCATGCAAAATTGCAAATCAACGGAATCACCCGTTATTATAAACTTGAAGATGCAACAACAGTCGCAGTGTAGCCTGTTTATGTACTGCTGGATGCTTCTTGGACAGATGATTCCACAGAAGGGTCGTTGTCCCAGATGCTTGCGATTTATACACCATGTTGCATTCATCACATGTGTACGCCTGCAGCTTTATCATCTTTAAAATAAACATGAATAACGGATGACGTTTTGTCAAGTCGCGGTCTGAGTTCCAATCTGTCCTAAGTACAGTTGTGGTACGAAACGTCCGTTGGGGTACTGTTGGAACCGGAATTAAATTCTCTACAGGATGATCGCAACACCGAAGCGATATCTCGAACAATAAGACCGTAAACCACAGTTATGTATTATCCGAAGTACGCGAAAGCGATGTGTGTTAAGAACTGACATGTTCCATCTGCTTTCATGCACATTGGGGACCGGAACCATAGTGGTCAATAACGCATGTGGATATAATATTTTAGTACCATCTTGTTCTATTTCAATATTGACAATGTCTGAATCATTCTTTGTATATAAGTCTTCTTGCCACATGGAACAATATGGATGTAAAATATGTTCGAAGCCGACACCTTATCATATTTAAACCGTATAGACAGTATCTGCTTGCAACAATTAACCCTCATACAACTGTTTTTGCGATGAACTAATTCGATATCCGGGTAGCTGTAGTGCTCAATATAACTTCTCTTAGTTCTCTACCACATGCCAGGAGTTTTTTTTTGTTGTGTGGTAAGATAGAACCACAACAAACCGAAAACAATATATAGTTGTCTGCAAAACGATCCCGAATCATCATTTCGATTACCTTTATTCCCTTTCAAACTATAGTTCTTTCACGGTAAAACGAATCCGATAGATGTTAAAAGACAATGGTATTTCACTAATCGACACTAATCATTACTTGAAGGTTACCTGAAGAACGTGTTAATTGCTTGTTGATATATCGGGTCTATTTAACTGACGGGGAAATTGTCGTCTTTTTGAGTGGCATTTATCGATCCATCCATCTATTGATGAACTACAAAAATATAGGCTATCACCGACGTCATATTCGACAACAAGACACTGGCTGAACTCCGAGCGTGAAATTAAGAACCGATCGTCCTTTTGTATCGATCAGTGCATGCATTAAATATTTATCGATATGGGTTTTTAATGGCGTGGTGCCACTTCAGTCTGAAATGAAACGCATCAAACGGTACGTTATCTTTAACACCTTCTATAGATTCAGTTTGCATAGTAGCCAATACACATGGCTGAAACACTAAGAACACACAACGAATGAACTTAATATAGATCTAGATTGGTTGTACCGACCTCAACTCTTTGTTGCTTCATGGAATGCTAGAACGTTCAGCAACCTGTTATAGTGTGGTATATACGATTGACACTTAAATATAAGTATTGTCACCGCGATGGGTGTTGCTCTTTTAAAATGTGGCATCGGTTAAGACCGCCATAAACAGAAAGAATATAAATTTATAGACATATTGTGTAAAATCATAAATAGCATGTTATTGTCAAGACCGTACTGTTTGTTAATAAACAAAAATCCATATTATGATACAGTAGAGTGAGTAAAGTGTGCTATACCCAAAGCACTCAACACAGAGGAGTCCCCGATAAGTTTACTTTAACAAGACTTCTGCGTTGAATTAAATTCTCGGTTCACACAAAGTGTTTTGTGGGTAATATCACATTCATATTATCATTATACTATACTTTTAGTATATTCTTGATAAAATTCATAATTAGGTAACTTTTATTTTATTTTCAATATTGTGACTTTTGACGAAACTGCAGAACATTTAAGTCGTTTTAAGAGTTATTGTTCATTTAGCATGGTTAAGACTGTTCTAGATCACTGTTAAAGCAATGATAACCGATCTCAAACTACAAATATGATATCTTGTTAGCGCTGGCACAGGATAACTTATATTATGGACTTGTTCTGTTGCGTATAACCTGATAAGTCAGTATTCAGGTGCTATGCCAACTGGGGAAATGTAGCATCGCCGAAAATCTCAAACAAATCAAAAGTACCGTCTAAACTACGCTCAATTGTAATTATTTACTTCTCAATTCGGGACGCAACTGTCTACGGTAAACTAACGAAACCGGTTTCACATTCGAGAATATCTGCATTTAATCTACTTTATTTGTTTGTTTGTTGTTTGTCTGTTAGCTATGGCCGGGAAAACTGCCGGGCGGATTTAGCCCAAACTTGCTATCTGAGGGTAAAAACCGCGGGAATGGTCATCGGACCGCTTCTGAGAACGTCAGAGCACTCATTCTCCAACCCCCCGCCACCGCAATGGACATTCATGGGTTAATTGCGTGATAGTTAAAGAGCGTTCGTATCCGCAGTGTCGTTGATAAAGAGCGTGTGTGTGTGTCCAGACATGAGCGTGTTGTGCCTGTGTACAAACATGAGCGTGTTGTGTGATTCTTAAGTCTGTGTTCGTACTTAGGGGTTCCTGGGAATTTGGGGAGATTTTCATCGGGTCAGTTTTTCCGCCCGAGGTGACCTTCACCTTGAAACGGGTACCCACAAATGATCTAATATATAGTTTGGGACTTCTGTTTGTTTGTTTGTTTGTTTGTCTGTCTGTCTGTTAGCTATGGCCTGGGAAACACAAGAAAATATTAATGCCAACTAAAATAAAATGCGACAACAAAACATGACACGGATATAAAGGCCATTGACACGGATTAACAAATATGCATATATATATATATAATTCAATATATGAAATTGTTTTTTATTATAAAAGATTTTATCTGACAATTCTTTATTCATTGACGAAATCAATCCGGGCCAAATATACCCGAAAAAATCCTACCGCAAGTAATACTGCGGCAACTCTTTGATGTCGCGGATTATTCACACCTCCCGCACTGTCCCTGACTGGGATGCAGACCACGCCGTAAACACGGCTGACCACGCTATTAACACGGCATGAATACGACTTCAACACGGGTGACCACGGCGTGCACTCAGGTGACCACGGCATGTACACGCCGTGTTCAGACCGTTTTTGAACACGCTGGCCATTTTGCCGAAATTGATCACGCTAAGAACACGACTTCAACACGGATGACCACGGCGTGAACTCGGATGACCACGGCATGTACACTGACAATGATCAAATATAGACAATTATGTATGGGTATTAGTCTTTCTAATATGAAAATACTCGTGAAATTTTATGAATAGAATAACATAAGTTTCATCTCATGATCTTCAGATATGGTAGCATTGATATATGAACTGCCGGTTTAAACACATTCATTTTACAGAATCGCCTGGCACTTGACAATAGTGAAATATTTTCCAAGCATAAAAGTATTGTTAATGGGGTTATAATATCCAACGGGTTTATACTAATCTATACCTATACTTGCGAATGTATGTCTGCTTGTCGGTGTTCTATAGAAATTCACGGGAGACCATCTAGATGACACCGAAAGTGTCTAACAAGGGTAAATGTTTACGACGAAGACAATGTGTGGGTTAGAATTGTTTAAAGTAACGATGTCACGGCCCGAAAACGCGGAGGGGCACCAAACTTTTTGTCCACCAAACTTATACATAATCATCTCCATGCTATGAGGATTATAATGGTTTATTTAAAAATGTAAAACGAGGCGCCGTTCGGTTCAGGCGTGCACGGAAGGGGACAGGGGCACCAACATTGATATAATAATTTTTAGCTCCGATTTCCACCAAATTGATACATATTCTTGTATATGATACAAGGAATATAATGCTTTGATTTAAAGACGCCAAACTGGTGCCGTTTTGATTTGATAATAATTCATTTAGACGCCGATTACCACCAAACTTATACATGATCATCTCCGTGATATCGGGAGTCTAATTGTGTGGTTTAAAGATTCCAAAAGTGGGGCCGTTCGAGTCAGGGATGCACGGAGGGCGACAGGGACACCAACATTTATAAAACATATTTTTATACTTATTTTTCTCCGTGGTACGAGGAATCTAATCGTGTGGTTTAAACAATAAAGCTAAATTGGTGCCGTTTAGACACTAAATTTGACACGACTAATATTCGCCGATTTACACCAGTTTCATATATATTCATCTACATATGAGTCTAATTGTGTGGTTTAAAGATGCCAACAGTGGCGCCACTTGAGGGATAGGGGAGGGTAACAAAAACAGATATGTTTAGTACCAATTTCCACCAAATTCATACACGGTCTTCTCCAGTGGTACGGGTAATCAAATCATGTGGATTAAAGACGTCACATTTGGTGCCTACATTTCCGAATGTCTATCTGTGTTCTATATAATTGACGGGGGACTATCTGGATGGCACCAGTTGGGTCTATAAGGGGTACCTTTTTGCGAGGAAGATAATGGTGCGGGTTATAATGTTCTAACATGACGCTGAAAATGGGTAGAAAAGGGGGAGGGCCAGCAACAAATCTTCAAATATGTTTGTCTCTGATTTCCGCAAAACATTTCGTAATTATCTCCATGATATGTCGCCGATCGAGTCATAGGTGCACGGAGGGGGAGAGGGGAACAAAAATTGATAAAATACACTATTTTAGCGCGATTTCCACCAAATTCATGCCTGTTCTTAAGTTGATAAGAATTTGTTTATTTGCCGATTACCACCAAACTTATACATAATAATATCCATGATATCAGGCGTCTAATGGGCGTGGTTTAAATATATCAAAAATGGCGCCGTTCGAGTCATGAATGGGGAGGGGGAACAACAAAGCTGATATAAATATGTTTACCATATCTTCCCAGTGTTCGCGCTATCGGTGGCCACTTTTTTCATTTTTTTTCATTTCATTTGCCAAACTTTTATTTCACCATTAAATGGAGACAGAAATCTAATTTGAAAGCTCTGAATAGATCGACGAACTTAGGCGACGAAATAAAGCCGGTTTTTGGACACGCGGTTTCGTACTTCGGACATATCACGATGACAACCCAAATTTAGTTTGTAAAGGGAGCGTTGATTGAATGGTTATGGTTGTACAAAGGCGATTACTAATCGTCAAAAACCTTAATATCTGCACTGGTTATACCATATTGCGTTGATTAGGCGCTTGTAAGATGAAATGCGTTAATGCATTGTCATATAACTTCGATGTATCAGCAAAGACATATCAGGTACATGATGTGTCGTAAACTGTATTCCGTCTTATAACAACAACAGGGCTTAACAACATAACGGTTATTAATACAACAATATGTATTCAACAGTTATCACCTCACGATAATACGCAACATAACTATTGTTTAATTACGGCGAAAATAGCGATGACACATCTCGTCACTTGGTCAGTTGGCAAATTTATAATTTAGTCATCAATTGTGAGCCAAGAACGTGGGGATTTAATTTGGCCAAAGTTGTTTTTAATTTGGACAAAAAACATTTTGCCAATTAGTTTTTTATTTGGCCACTAAAAATTTCATTTGGCCACTCTTTTGGTCCGAATATTTTTCGGTCGAGCGCGAACACTGCTAACTTCCACCAAATACATACACGTTCTTCTCCAATGATACGGGTTAAATGTGGGTTAAATTGCCACGTTTTGGTGCCGTTTGGTCAGGTATGGATAGAGGAGGGGCACTAACATTGATAAGAATGTTTAAGTCGCGGATATCCACCAAAACTATATATAGTCATCTACATAATTCGTTCTGATGAATTTTTGGCGTTCAAAGTTTAAACCTGGACAAAATTTATGGTGACCGAATTATGTCATTTGAAGAATTATTTCTTCTCAACTGTCATATTGATATGGGGTCAGGAATCAGGGTATTCAAGGAGTGAGTTACATGTAGACAAAACAGACACACAGAAGAAGGCATTATATATATATATATATATATATATATATATATATATCTTTCTATTTAAGAGATAACTATATTTTTTACAAACTGAGGTACATTGGACAGTCAGAGGATGTCATGTTAGAATGGCTCATGTTTTAGAACATAATTGAATCTGTTCATTCAAGATATTTCCCATATAACTACGAGATGAAAAGAGAGATGAAAATGTATAGACGGATGAAAACGATATTAAACCAAAATCAATCAGTCAACCAACCACGTCGACAGTAGGATTTTAAAAATGATAACGTCTGAAATACGCGCAGTTGTAAATAAATAAACAAATCTGAGTTTCAAGCTCTTTGCTCAGTCAAAATAATGTATGGTATCAATAGCTCTGATGTTGATAGTGTATTAATAGCCATTAGTATGCGTACAGCCATTAATTCGAGAATTGCCATAATATTCAATCAATAGTATCACGTGATACATGTATATATATGCAAATGCTCATTCTAAGACGTGCATATATTTCAATGAGGAGAACAATTATATGAGAGGCATGGGGCGAAACTTCGTATCTACTATATATTTTGGGACTACTGCCTCTCTGTCTGTCTGTCTGTCTGTCTGTTTGTTTGTTTGTTAGCAATGGCCGGGAAAACTGCAGGTCGGATTTCGACGGAATTTGATACCTAAGGGTACTTTTGTCCGGGGAGTGTCTTGGACGGGTCAAATCGTGACACCAACCTGACCTTGAAGTTCGAAATTGTCAATGCAAGATCAAATCGTGCCTTTCGACTGGATTTCGACGAATTTGTATACCTATAGGTGTACCTTTGTCTGGGGAGGAGTGTTTTGGACGGTCAAATCGTTACACCGACCTGACCTTGACCTTCAAAATGGTCAATTCAAGGTCAAATCGTGCCTTTCGACGGGATTTCGACGAAATTTGATATCTAGGGGTACTTTTGTACGGGAAGTGTTCTGGACTGGTCAAATAGTGACCCCGACCTGACCCTGACCTTCAAAATGGTCAATTCAAGGTCAAATCGCGACTTTCGCCGGGATTTTGACGAAATTTTATACCTAGGGGTACTTTTGTCCGGGGAGTGTTTTGGACGAGTCGAACCGTGACCCCGACCTGACCTTGACCTTCAAAATGGTCAATTCAAAGTCAAATCGCGCCTTTCGACGGGACTTCGACGAAATTTTATACCTAGGGGTACTTTTGTCCGGGGCGATTTTTGGACGGGTCAAATCGTCACCCCGACCTGACCTTGATCTTCAAATGGTCAATTCAAGGTAAAATCGCGCCTTTCGAAAGCAGAGGGGAAACAGCCCGGACGATGTCGGGTCACCCTGCTAGTTGATCAACATTTCTTCAGGTAGGGCTGCCCTGTCAATAATCTTGCTGCTAATTAAACGTCATGCAGTACTTCGGTGCTTAAGTGCTTAAAAAATCAACAAGACTCGATTGTGCTAACATGTGCAACGACATGAAGTTTCATAAACTATTTACTAGTGTCACAGCCGAAATATATCTGTAACACCGGTTATTCCACAGTGGAGCGACTTACCAGTGCGTGAACACTGTTTACCGTACAATCAAAAGCGTATAATTTATTACCCCCCCCCCCCCCCCCGGTCGGTCTAAAATTTGATGCTTGTTTGACAGCCTTCAGTTTCAAATTTATATTTCTTTTTCGTCGGAAATAATATCAAAGTTTTACGCTCATTTTGCGTCTACCTTTTAGTTATGGTAGTTCTCCTGCGAAATAACGGATCCAATTACAAGAACAATATCTCGTATCGATTAAGATCACATTTTGAAGACAAATGTAATGTGCGCGTAGCACGGTATGTAATTTATCTGCAAAGTATGCGGTAGCAACTGCATAAATTTTATGGAAACAATAGTTATTTCTTAAATGTCGCCGGCGACGATGTCATATGGAACTTGGTGGGCGGTGCTCACAATCACAATGTTATTGTTTGTAAGACTAATAGGAAAATACTCCCAATTGGTTACCTGTGAAACCAAATCATGCTGCATCTGCAGTCGGCAAATGTCACTTGACGCAATAATATAAGGAAGGGTTAACTTTCGAACTTTATTATTATGTACACAAGTCATGTTATCACCCTGGGCATCCCAGATAGCCATGACAGTCATGTGTCACATACACGGCGCTGTCAGTGAGTACGATACATGACTGTCTTGACTTGACTTGAAACATAGTTTATCCACCGATCAACCCCTCTACTGATTACATAAAGCATGCTTAATAAACGGTACGTTTATTACGTCAATGTAGCTTTATTAGGTCAATGTAGCTTTATTAGGTTAGTGCTACTTTCATGACGTAATTAAATATGAAAATTGCGCAGGTAACTAGGGACGTCAACCGCCCTAAATTACGTCATTGCGATTTGAGAACGTTTTTTATCGTCCATAATTCACTGTTATTGTTACAAAATTATTAAAATGGTATACAAATTTAGCTCTAAAACATCTATAAACCATCAGAACAGGGTCGGTTTAGTAAAAAGCCAACGAACTATTTCGCTCTAAGCTACACTTCGGTTTGCCACGTCATGAATACTAATTAGTTTGCTTGACCTCATAAATGTAATGCGGTCATCGAAGTAACGAACGAACAACTTAGAAAAATAACAGAATTCCCCCACAAAAGGCAAGTCTTGCGCTGTGGATAAATACAATATGTAGCTAATGCTGTCACTTAAACGGTTTATGTCCGCTTGGGGGATTTGGCATCTATGGGACTCGGAAGAGCATCGCCCAATAGATGAAAAATCCCACTCACGGACATAAACCGTTTAAGTGACAAATTAGGAAGCCTACACAGAGAGTAATCAATTGGTTCCGAGCATTACGTTAAATAATTCACGAGGGGCGAGAGACGTCGGTAAGAAACTCGTGCGCTAACGCGCACTCGTTTCTTACCCAAACGTCTCTCGCGTCGAGCGAATTATTGAACGTAATTCTCGGAACTAATTGATTACTCTATTTATTACACTTCTGCATCAATTTGGTTCGCCAAATATGATTAAAACACACAGAATTGATGCATGAAAGTCCCGATGTGGAGAGAGATCAACCATCGAAAATCCATTCTAGATCAGTAAGCGACGTATCGTCAATGACGTCATGCACGGGAAATACCATAATTCACTAGTGACATTACCATTTTTAATTAACAACGTTTTCAATGGAAATCGCGCATAGAAGTGTAATAATATACAGTTATCGCCCGCGATTGAGTGAGACACGGGGATTTGTCGCCCGCTCGAGACCTGGAATGTCACCCGAGGGCCGCGAGGCCCGAGGGTGACATTCCAGGTCGAGAACGGCGACAAATCCCCGTGTCTCACGAAAACAAGGGTGATAACTGTTTTGTTATCTGACAAAGGAGTACACACGAACCTCCTTAATAGCAGGCATAAATGCGCGCATATATTCTTTAATCCAGTTCGAAAAGTTAATTTTATGTTGGAATCATCGCTATTTAGAAAATAAAACATTCATAATCTGGATCAATTAACAGACCCGTCGTTTGCGCAGCTATTCTCCGGTCAGTTTGCTGGTTGCATGGTGGAAATAGATTCACGGAAAGAGGAGTAAAGTAATTTCGAAGTTGAGTAGCCATGCAGCGAAATGTTCGGTTTCGTTTCAAATGAGCGTGAAGACGCCGACAGACGTGTTAATTCCCAGAATGCAAAAATGTGGAACTAACACGTTGTAGTAGTGCAAAAAGAAATTGACATATGTCACAGATCGTTACGCAACATACGGGTATTCTCTGAAGTCTGAAGAATGTACTGAAGAAAAGAAATAGTCAATTGATAAACAGCAAAGAGTGGCTATTTGATCTAGTACATAAACGTAGTTGTAACGTATGTACATCGTATGTGCAATTGTCTGCAGCACATACCAACTGCATAATAATGAACCAAAGCCGGACGCTTTGGGTCGAAAATAGGCTATATCTGATTTTGTGACGTCACCAATTATTAAGTAATACGACGCTGGAATTTTGATTTTTGGAAAGCACGAATGTCGCACATAGGATCGGTGGGCCAAAAACATTATTGTCGTAATTGACTGACAAGAGGCCAATACAAATCAGTCGATGTATAACATTATCCTATTTATATAAACGTCATAAATTCATTTATTTGTTTCTATTTATAAGGGAAAGTAGGTCCATAATGCATTTCTAACGGGTATACTCCGGTACTCTACTGGATCAAATCATATATAAACTAAAACAACCACAACACAACGCTATATACCTGTATCTCAAAGATTTATTTTCGAACTGGTACACAGCAGTGGATCAATAATGCATAGTTATGTAGAGACTATATATGCCGTTAAAGGAAATAAGATAATATTTAATTTGGATTTTATTGTTATCATAAGTCTGCACACTTACATGCATCTGATAATCCATATATATCCTATTTTCTTGAATAGAATGAAAACACATACTTATGAACAAAGCAGAAGACACGTTCAGTTCCACGCGAATTCGGTCAATTGTGAAAGTTACACTATGACGTTTGTCGACTATGGTAGAAATTAACATGACGACATGTTATGATTGGAACATCCTCCACCAACACTCCAAGTAATATAGGCCTAATATTAGTTTCAGTTCCATGCACTCTCGACAACATATATAACTGTTTATAATTACCCCACCAAACATAATTCTGCATGTGAATATTATTTGGTGGGAATCTGTAAAGTGATTTTGACAAGAGTTTTTTTAAACGCTACATGCAGAACACCCGGCCAATGTGATCGTTTTAGCTTTGGTTCGTTAATTACGCTTGCGTATGATCATATTAAGGTTGATCTATTTGTCCCATGGTCTTTATTATTGATTTAAAAAGGTCCAATATGAACATTACACCTTATAACGGATGTGTGTCTGTGATAACACCATTTATACATAGCGTGTTTTAATTGCAAATAAAAAAACACACAATTATGCAAATTAGCAAACACCACAGTTCGCGGTTGTTATGAAACAGTGGGGTTTATACAAACAGTGTTTTTCGAAATTATTAGAGAGCTGTCAGAGAATCTCTGCGCGTTGAGTTCTTCGCAGTTATGTGTTTACTGGTAACAACTGAGCGGTCAATAACTGAGACAATGTTACCCTCGAGGGTAATATGGTGATTTACGGCCCGCCATGTAACGCACTCTCAGCCAATCAGAAGAGATGAAATGGGATGAAGGATAACAATATACAATTATCGAATTGTTTCGAGGTTGACACGAGGAATTGTCAACCCGAGCAAGTCAATATTCACCAAGGCCGAGGTGAATATTGACTTCCAAGGGCTGACAATTCCTCGTGTCAACCAAGAAACAATGCGATAACTGTTTTATTATATGAAACGCGCTTTGATTGGACAAGACGTTGTGACGTTGAACGTCGCTGTGAAAACTGATCTATTTTCAGGTCTGATAATAAGTTATGTTAACCCCTGAAGTATCTGACGTCACTCATAAATGTTATTAACCTGTTGTTTCATTAATGAGGTGAACATCGTTAGATAGCTCAAGTTTTTCGTTACGTTTTAACATAGGAATTTGGGAAAGAAACTTATGATCATAAACTAAAATATAACAACACATAGCACATGATGCGATATGCGATAAATATAATAGTATCGTCTCGGGACATAAAACATATGACATATTATACTTGTTGGTATGTGTGCGCTCTGGCATGAATTAACTGTTCGCACTTCAACAACCTTCAACGTTTCGTTGTGTACTCGCGGTTATTGAAATGCGATAGGAAAATCCATATACAGCCAAGGACATTCAAAGTCCTTTGTTTCTACCCTTTAATGTTCGGTTCCTGATCACGCCAATAATATGAATATCGGATAAGATTCATTGAGGATAATGACACACATGTCACGGTCCAATATCTCACGAGAAAGAGTCAGGCGAATGGATCCCTTTCAATCGAAAGGATGTTTAGTAAAACGATCGACCATAATTAGCCAGAACATTGCAGATATCGATGTATTGACTTACACGTGCACTATACTGTACACAAATTTAACACCAAATGTTGGTCAACATTTTCTGCCGACACGGGTAAAATATGTTTACAACAAGTGATATATACACACATAATACGCACACGATTAGATATCGAACGATACTTAATCAGGCTTCACGATTGGATAGCGATTCATATTCAAACGGAGTCTATAATCCTATAACCTCGGATGCAGCGTGTTGTTGAGATTTAACCCTTTCAGTGCCAGTTCCGATTTTTGTATCAACCCATATACCTTGTGCCAATGCATTCTCTTATATATGCGAGTCGACCATTGGTCGCCTCGCATATATAAGAGAATGCATTGGCCTAACAATTTTTCATCATTTGTTATTATTTTTTACAATTTTTTTTACAATTTTGATAATTTTTTCTTGTATTCTTTAACAGACTTATTTTGTAGGTTTAGTGCCAGGGAATCTTACGTTTTTCATGGGCATCAAAATTATTACTATGAATACTTGGTGATAGTTTTGAGTTATAACATGCCCCTAAGGTTTTAACCAGTTTGTTTTTAAATTCGCTATAGCATGCTTAAGCATACCCAAAAATAATTCAACCCAAAAAAAAAAAAAAAAAACTTTTTTTTAAATTGTTTTAGGGCCGATTTTACAGACCGTATATTAGGGCCGATGAGATCGGCCCCTGGCACTGATATGGTTAAGTATCGTTCGCTCTTGAAAAGCACTTCTTCAAACATTTCCAGAGGCGGTGGTAATTAAATGCAGTCGCGCTCATTTAGTCAAATCCCTAAAGCAATTTGAGCGTGTTTAAACATTAAGGCTCAAAGGTGTCTTGTTCTCACCCTGGAGCCTCATCGTGTAGAACAAAGCTCCTTTGTGGAAGCTATTTACCACTCCGCGTGAAGTTCGTTGGTGATAATCGTGCCAAATTACATGTATGGTTATTTCGTCAATAATCTTCACCTCAATCCTAACCTCACGCGCCCCGTATTATTGCGATTTAATACCAATCGCACTCTAATCGTGAACCCCGATTAAGTGAGGGATAAACTACGAGGAGTTAAGAAATTCGGCATCATATTGTTCGATGGCGTAGCCCAAGTACCTTATGTTGCCGAATTTGGTGTAAACAATATTTATTCCGAATACAAAACAAGATGAATATTTTACAAAAATGCTAATGGATTATTATGTGTGATTGGAATGGGATGAGACAACAAGTCTATTGTGGCTTTTTTGTAAGTCCTCTCCCAGATCACTTAACCTCCCCGAACTACATAAGGCCGTTCGGGCGAGTCAGGCGGGAATGTTTTCTGGTTTGTACTTTAGATAACTTAGTGGTGATTTTAATATAGATTACACTCAACAACAGATAGCAAGAGATAAGATAAGAACTGGAGTGAGGTAAAATTTGGGAATTAAAGGTAACCAATGGGATGAAAGGAGAATAGTTAGATTTAAGAAAGGTTAGAAATGTACATGTAGGATGGTCAATGGGGGCCATTGGGGGGGGGGGGGGGGGGGGTAGTTAGATATTCGGCTGTTGAATTATATGTCAATTGTGTATAACTAGGCTGTGCAGTCAGGCTTTCCGAATTATGACGTTATATATGACTCAATTGCAGAAGACATAGTATTACGTTAATAAAAATCGTTTTGTACTAATTATGTATCTTTGTGTGGCCTCGAAAATACTATGATTTTCCCTAATTGAACATTCTGGTGAACCTTCGAGTAGGGTTCTTTTTGATAATATTATGTTTGGTAGAGATGATAGCAGTTCCAATCTTGAGGCCTGGTATAAATGGCATTCTAACAGGTAATGATTGCCGAATTTCTAAGCTCCCAGGCTGGTTTATCTCACTTAAGGACTTTGCTAACCCAATTTCCCAAAATTTGATGGAGTCAAAATAAAGGATTATGTTCACTTCTATTAATAATCACAGCAACAAAAAAACCATTGATTTGAACCAGACTGTATAAGTAACTGTAATTCATGGTGGATTATGTTAGAAATACCAAATGTGAAATTTATAGAGGTTTTTAAAATTAATTTTTTCAAACCCAAATTCATCAAACACAAAGTTCATATCTAAGAAAAATATGGCAATGAGTACTGCACAATGTGAAGAATGATGAACAATCAAATAATATTCATATTTATCAAGCGTTCTTTGATAAAATTACTGAGAGCCATTTTTTTACAAATGGTAGAGTAACTTGCCTAATATTGCTAGTTGGGAGGTGACAGTCAAGTGCTAATATCCATGGACAGTGGTGTGTTGGGAATCTCTTGACAAAATAATTGTGTAATCCTCAATATGGGTATACCCTGTATCCTAGAAACTAGGTTACCAATCATGAGATAATATGCTCATGGGTCAGCACCTGCTGATCATTGTCCCACTGGATTGAGTGAACATTAACTTGACCCATCAAATTCAGTTTCATAACAGCATTCCTGAGCAATGAAATCCACCATTTGTAAACAACTGCTTCTAAGCCAAAAATCCAAAGAACACTCAAGAAAAGTGAGTATATTTTTATTGTTCATCATTCTTCACAGTGTTCAGTAAACATACCCATGTTTTTTCTTAGAAATGGAAATTGTGTTTGTTGAATTTGGGTTCGAAAAAATGTATTTTAAATACTTCTATAAATTTCACGTTTTGTATTTCTAACATAATAGTCCAGGAGATATTGGTCGACCTCTGCACCCACCCCCACAGGACTCAACTTCACCCCACTAATTTTCTCTCTTAATGTCTCCTCTAATTTTTTTCGGTTGTTAACAAGAAAAGAAACTGGCCGCAGAGACTCCAGACAAGATGGCGTCCATCATGGCGGCCATTTTTTTTATATGCACCAGGTCTCTTTGATCGCTGTTATAGTAAACATGATATCACATGCGGTCTGGTTTTCCGCTCGATTCGTTATACCAATATAAACCCCTTACAAATTAGCCAAAAATCCGACACCGGAAAAATCCAATATGGCGGCCAAGATGGCCGCCGAAATGTTAAAATAAGATATTTTTCTGACATTTCACCACCTTTCGTTTGTCTTTGTGGGAAAATACTGGCATCTTGGCGTGAATTTATACATTTATCGCATAGAAGAGTCATTGGCAAACACAAAGCGACCATACTATACATTCATTGTGGGATATTTTTGTTATAATAGGTCAAAGCCGAATCGACGTTAATAACGTGATGTAATGTTTCGAATCAATGAATTTTATTGCTATCATAACAACACCCATGCATACATATGTGCAGTAGATACTCGAGCCAGGATTCCTCTTATACCTGAGTTGAGGAATATTCACCCAAATCCAAGATGGCGGCCAAAATGGCCACCAGAAATAGAAAACGACGAAAATCGCTGATTTTAACATCAGTGAGCGTTATTGTCACGACAACTCCACACCTGCTTACTATTGTGAGTTAGGAACACTTAGGCGAAGAACCGTCCTTGTAAAATATCAAAATAAAAGTCCCCCAAATCCAAAATGGCGCCCACAATGGCGGACAAATTTTGAAAAATCACCGAAATTACTTCATATTCACATCATTGGGCATTATTGTCGAGACAACTCCACCCATCCTCACATTTGAGTTGGGAATACTGAGGTAAAGTAATTACACTTACATCTCATACAAGAAATTGTTTTCCAAATCAAAGATGGCGGCCAAAATGGCGACCGAAATTTGAAAACACGCCTACATTCCTTTACTTTCTTACGATGGGCGTTATTGTTTCGCGATTTCTACCCACCATTACATGTTGATATTGAATATTGATATGAAGTATTCATTTGAGTTTGGCAGTTGATACTCAATTCAAGTAGGCGGCTAAATTGGCGGCCAGAAATTGAAAAAAAATCGATATTTTCACATACTAATTTCAACTTTTTGCCATAATATCGTTATGTATTAACGAAACTGTACATAAACCATCTATTAATTCAACTTAAAATTATCAAAACGCATAACATAGCTCGTATCCTTCTGGAAAATTCGAAAACCCACCATTAATATCGAAATGTCGCCATTGTGGGCGCCATTTTTGATTTGGGGGACTTTTATTTGGATATAATGGTACAAGGACAGTTCTTCGCCTAAGTGTTCCCAACTCACAATAGTAAGCAGGTATGGAGTTGTCGTGACAATAACGCTCACTGGTGTTAAAATCAGCGATTTTCTATTTATGGTGGCCATTTTGGCCGCCATCTTGGATTTGAGTGAATATTCCTCAAATCAGGTATAAGAAGAATCCTAGCTCGGGTATCTCCAGCACATATGTATACATGGGTGTTGTTATGATAGCAATAACATTCATTGATTCGAAACATTACATCGCATTATTAACGTCGATTCGGCTTTGACCTATTATATCGGCATTTGGGAAAGCGTGATATCGGACAAACATATCGGACAATAAAGGTATATTATGGTCGCTTTGTGTTTGCCAATGACTCTTCTATACGCTAGATGTATAAATTCACACCAGGATGCCAACATTTTCCCACAGAGACAAACGAAAGGTGGTGAAATGTCAGAAAAATATCTTATTTTAACATTTCGGCGGCCATTTTGGATTCTGGTGTCAGATTTTTGGCTAATTTGCAAGGGGTTGTATATTAGTATAACGAATCGAGCGGAAAACAAGACCGCATGAGATATCATGTTTACTATAACGGCGATTAAAGAGACCTGGGGCATATAAAAAAAATGGACGCCATGATGGACGCCATCTTGTCTGGAGTCTCTGCGGTCACCTTTTCTTCTTGTTAACAACCGAACAAAATTAGAGGAGACATTAAGAAAGAAAATTAGTGGGGTGAAGTTGAGTCCTATGAGGGTTTTTTAGTGGATTTAAACCACTTGGACATACACAGGGTTCTTTTCTGTTTTATATAACTGTACATGTATACACAAACAAAACCCGTGGAAGTTTTCTGAACTTATTGTATTATGTAACCGGTAGTCGCGTCCATTCACCGGAATAAAACCACGTGTCATGGCGTTAAATCAGTTATGGAAAGTTACACGAGTTATCGTGCTTGCATCTTGGTATTTGTATTTTGGCACTTACTGTCACTGAAAGACGTGAGTCCTCAGTTTCCTCGATTTGATATTTTAAGTATGGGACTAACCTTCAAAACTGTTATCTGAATAATAGCAACCACCCCAGTGGGTGTTTATACCTAAATGCATGTGAATTATGACGTCATATAATTTTTCTATATTTCTATACCAAGAGTGAAAATAGCGTGTATGCTTTTTTGTAAATTTCACACGTGACTTCCGGGAGGTTACTGCGCAGAATCCAGCAGAAACTGATCGAAGAATTACGTTTTCTTCACTTCAACTTCAACACAATCGACTGTCAGTAACGGTGTTCTGACTTAGGAGAGCAGCGTGCTCCGAAGACAACCGAGACGGAAGAATTTACATACAAGTACAACAACAACAACAACGATTGCCGATGATCACT
Source organism: Siphonodentalium dalli (assembly GCA_032622095.1). Taxonomy (NCBI): domain Eukaryota; kingdom Metazoa; phylum Mollusca; class Scaphopoda; order Gadilida; family Siphonodentaliidae; genus Siphonodentalium; species Siphonodentalium dalli. Next base: position 155,171,988 of record CP136068.1, on the reverse strand, counting down.
TTTTAATTGTCCTCACTGAGTCATTCAGAGACTCAATCAAATAATAGATTAATCGAGGATTAATCACAGGCTTTCTAGTATGATAACATGGCATTCGGTAAACTATTACCGTGGCACAGTCAGCTGACAGTTTGTGATTAGCCATCTCGATTGTAAACAAATCTTCTACTCGAAATTTGTAAATTAAAAAAACAAATCAAATGTGCATGTGCGATAATCAATATCATCCATGACCCAACCCGGACACACATACCAAATCGCATTCACATCCACTGAGAAACAACGAAGAAGTGCGACATTACACTTTTATTTAGAGTCGGCATCGGCGTAGACAAACACTTTATATACACCGATTTCTGCACTACAAGGTCAAGGCCCACATGGCACGAAATTGAAAAATCAACGTGTGATTGATCTGTGTTTCATGTAATTTGCAACAATGAATGTTGTTTTGAGGATTTTATGGATTATTGTGTACCACAGATACACGAAGACTAGGCAATTCAATGTTAAGTGTATTCAATTTCATGACATCATGTGTAAACTATGTTTGTGACATGATTATTGCACTTTCACTTTCGACAGGAGCTTGGAGGCATTGTTGAATTTGTTCTCTAATCATCAAAGGTTGCACAGGTATTTGCTTATCATTAATTTAATCATTTGATTTAGGACTGAAAAAGAATTGTTTCTGTTTTCAAATTGAAAAGATCAATCGTACTGCCCTGCTGGACTGTAAAACAAGTGTCCATTGGCACCGCGGTGTGTTTGGCGTTCGGCGGCGGTTTCAGAGTTTGTAACTGCAGTTGAGCACCGCGGCCGAGCGGCAAGTACACCATGGCCGACCGTCAAGTACACATGTACACCATGGCCGAAAAGCAACTACAATGGGGCCGAATGGCATGTACACCGTGGTTAGATTTCTGGTTTATATTGTCTTTTTTCAGTTTAATGAATGCACACAGCGGCAACTACATCATGGTCGAATGGCAAATACACCGCGGCCCAATTGTAGTTAGCTGGTGGAGCCGCTGTGTAGTTGCATTTCGGCCGCAGTGGCAATGCTAAGCGCACCGTGGTTAAGTGGACACTTATTTTGCCCAGCAGGGTAGTACATGTCACACGTAACATGTGTATTCAGTTCAAATTCATACAGATATCTTTCAGACTTTCATGTTTACAAAATGTAGGCGCGCATAGTCCCGCTCGCTGGTTTTTGGCCAGCCGCGCGGTTTCTATCAAGATAAAATAAACAGCGTAAATACATTCATAAATGTTGCGTAAATTGAATTAGTTTACTCACGATGGATGTCCATTATTATTAAAGTTTCCTCAATAATATCCTAATAGTATACATGTAGAATAATGATCATATTAAGAATGCGTTATTTTCCGCAAAACACTTTGTGTGAGCGGAGCGTTTGTATATATACAGCATGTAAATAGTGAGCGATAAGCAAAACACTGTGGTGATTGATTAGGTTGAGAGTGATTCATGGTGACCCATTCAACACCAAAATCGGAGATTTAGCTTATTAAATGGCTATACCGGTAATGCAGTATGTTGTAAATAAGTTCATGATTCCACTGAATTGTAGGGGCTATGAATCATTGCTGCCTTATCGTAGCGAAAATTTGATATAACCCTTTCTTTACTAAATGGATTCTCCCACCAAGTAAAAAAGAATTTATTTGAATGATCTATTATTCATTCAGAGGGGTGTTCAGGAAATGCAAGCAGATCTATGACAACAGACTAACAGATAATACATACATGTACATGTGTAGAAGGATATCTATTAATTGGTTGGAAATGTTCAGAAAAGTTCAACAAACGACTTTATCTGAACACTTTCCACAACATCTACTTGTCAATAAGCATTTAGTAAATGAAGGGTTAATATATGATTCTCAATAGAACTAGAGGTGGGCGGTCCCCAAGTCTGAATTTAGTGTGGCTGACATTTGCGGAATGAGGTCCCCAGAGGGCTAGCATCACCAAATTCACCCTCTGGGAACCTCATTCAGCTTAGGCCTCTCTGTATGCGAGGCATTGGGTCAGATTCCACAGTTGAAGTTGGTGATGTTCAGCCATTAATTACTTTGTTTATGCGATTTAACTTGGATTAAATTAAATTTTAATTGGAAATACCCATGATCAGTGTGTTGGTGAACTGCTTGGTGAACTTTCAAGCACCGTACATCTATAAAATGGCTTTGTTGATTAGTGATGAGCCGATTGTCAAATAGAGCCTTGTGCCGATTGCCGATTATTTGAGATCACAATCGGCCGATTCCGATTATTGTAATAATTATACCAAAATATGCTATATGTGTTATATACTACTTCGATTTGGCAGCAACAACATCCATAATATACCAGTATACATAAGTATACGTTTGGGTAAGTATAAAGGCAGGTATGGGTGGATTTGTGAACGAATTCCTGTGTCCTGACAACAAATACACATGTTAAATTATGCTCAATTTACCATCGATTTATGTCTATAAGTCTACTTGTTGACCCAGTATTTCCCCTCAAAATGTGCATGCACCTAAAACAACTACCGGTAAGTCAATAGGGGGTCTGAAATCTGGCTACAATCACAGACACAGGTGAGTTTTGGCATTCGCCACGATGACAACTCAGAAGAGTGCATGACCGTTGATTTGATTTGAACATATTTATTGTGACCCACTATATACAATATATATTACACAGATTAAATATAACAATGATGATATGAGTGTGGGCACAGAGGATCGGAGCACAAGTTGCCGAACTTATCGGAGCTCCTCTCCCCTGGCGTTCAATTGCTAATAAATTCAAATATCGGAGATGGTTTTAATTCAGTTGTATTGTAGAAGTTACTGTTTAAGTGTGGCGGTTGGAGTGGCTGTGGTCTCGCAGAATTGGGGTGAGGGAGACTATAACGAGAGAATTCTGATAATTATGAGATTAAGAGAAACGTAGATGAGATAAATGATTGTACTGTCTCAAACAGGCGCGCATTTAGCTTTCCGCTGTAGTGTTGTACACCAAATTGTGTGTCAGGTGACATGTACTTCCAGGGGTATATACCTGTATTATGCAGGACCTGGGTGTATATCATCAAATTTGTGTTAGGTTGCACTTTCCCCATGTTTACTGGTCATTTATTTAACAAAACATCGTTATATTTAACACAGTTTATTGAAGAAAAACAAGCACCTGATTATTATTTAGACAATCGGAACTGACGATGTTGAAAGCCGAGAACCGATTGTCATCCGATGGGCCACAATCGGCCGATTCCGATTTTCGTTTCCGATCATCGGCTCATCACTATTGTTGATGTCAAATGATCCAATATTCCCAATATTCAATAAATTGTGACCTACAAAACTTGAAAATATAAGGGTACATGTAACATAACTTGCTGAATGCTGATATAAGCCCAAGTTGCCAGGAAATGATATGGGGGCCATTGGTTCATTTCTTTCACCTTTCATATGCTTCAGAACAACCAAACAGCCCCCATTTCAGGTTTACTTTAAAAAGTACCCCCAATAGTCACAAGGGGGTACCCCCCCCCCCCCTCACTCAAACCTATCACCTCTGTCCCCCAAAATGTCCCCAAATTAGCCTAATCTAAAGGCGTGAAATAACGGTGGTATTTCTAACAAAATTTCATATACATGTATATGCAGTGGGGGTCTACTCGGTGTTGAGTGTTTTGCTTATCGCATACTCTTTACATACATGTAGATGTACTGTTTGTTTACATAAGATGACGTTTGCTTACATACAATGTAACACAAAGTACTAACATAACAACATGCTGAAATTAATGTGATACATGTATTTATGATTGGTATAAAACATGGCCGCTGGCAGCCATCTTGGATTTCAAAATTAAATCGATTCGCGTGGTCTACAGGTCATACTGTTCGTCTGATTATCATGAAATTTGTCATGGATGTTAATAATGACAGGCAGATGGGAACGAGCCATTTTGGGGTCGTTCGGCCAAAAAAACATGGCCGCCAGCAGCCATCTTGGATTTTACTCTTTGCATGACTAAATCCTCTGGCGCGGGCTACAGGTCGTAGCTTTGGTCGGATCTTCATGAAATTTGTCATTGGTGTTAACAATGACATGTAGATGGGAACGAGCTGTTTTGTGGTCATTCGGCCAACATACATCTTGGATTTTACTCTTTGCTTGACTAAATCCTTCAGCACAGGCTCTAGGTTGTACATTTGGTCATATCATTATGATATTTGTCATCGCTATTGACATGTAGATGACATGTAGATGTGAACGAGTCATTTTGGGGTAGTTTGACCAAAAAACATTGCCACCAGCAGCCATCTTTGCATGACTAAATCCTTTAGCACAGGCTACAGGTCCTTACTTTGTTCAGATCATTATGAAATTTGTCATGAATGTTGATGTTGACATGTGGATGGGAGTGAGTCATTTTGGGGTCATTTGGCCAGAAAACATGGCCGGCAGCGGTCATCTTGGATTTCAAAATTCAATCCATTAGCACGGGCCACAGGTCGTATCTTTTGTCTGATCATTATTAAATTTGTCATGGATGTTAAAATGGACATGTAGATGGGAAATGAGTAATTTGGGGGTTGTTCGACCAAAAACATGGCCGCCAGCAGCCATCTTGGATTATACTCTTTGCAATGACTAAATTCTTTGTCAAGGGCTACAAGTCGAATCTTTGGTCCAATCATCATGAGATTTGTAATGGATGTTAACAATTACATGTAGATGGAAAAAGGTTCATTTTGAATTCAACCAAGAAACCTGGTCGCCAGCAGCCATCTTGTATTTTGCTCTTTACATGACTAAATCCTTTGACACGGGCTACAGGTCGTATCTTTTGTCGGATCATCATGAAATTTGTGAAGGATGTTAACAATGACATGTAAATAGGAAGGAGTCTTTTTTGTGTCATTTGGCAAAAAAACGATGGCTGTCGCGGCCATCTTGGATTTTAATCTTTGCATAACTAGGCCTTTCAACTTTCCACATTCCTAATCGCTCCATTAACTGTAACACATGAAATTATTCCCTTTCCTCATTGAGCTACAGTGTCATTGACACTTTCATAATTACATTTCAGTCAATTCACATTTTCAGCTGCATATACATGTATACCGGTATGTGAACCAATTTCATCATTACAGAAATTGCAAATTCATCGTTGATTCCATCATCTCAACATTTCATTAAAGTGAGACTTTATGTTCACACATCGATTCATTCAGGCAACATTTTTTTTCCATTTCTACACTGGTCATTGCATTGATCGTCTTCAATGGGAATAATCTATAATTATATATGTATATCATTGTTAACTATTAAAGTGACATTTCTCTTCCTCCCAATCGATATTGCATTAAAATGACGCTTCATATTCATTACACTTCATTCAATAATTTCTGTTTCTACATCACTTATTGCATTGATTGCCTTGAGGTAAGGTAAGCTATGTCCGACTCAAATATTAAAGTGACGCATCATATTCACTACACTTTATTCAATAATTTCTTTTTCTACATAGTTTACACGTATTGCATTGATTGCCTGCAGCTAAGGTAATCTATGTCCGACTCAAATACTACAAATATTAGAGGCATTCCATTTCTAAGGAAACTTCTGCTGTGATATATATATATGTATATATACATACATGGTACTACATTTGCTACACCACTCGGAGAAATGTCTGTGTCATCACACTAAAATACCATGTTAGAACTTGAATTGATATATTCGTAATCGTATATAGTCACCAATAGCCGGGTTACTACCGTAGTACCTGACATTGCCTATCTAGTGAACTATTCAAACCCAACAGGCCTGGTTGATTTCACTGTGGGATGATGGTTCACTTCCATCCTCAAGCTACTTTTCTTTTCTGACGTGCAGGGGTAGATATGCTTGAGGCCCCACCACAGTTAAATTCGCACAGGTTCTCAGCTATTATTATCTTATGTTCGAACTTTACTCATATGTTTGGACTGATCATAACCATGATTTCAATGCTGGGTTTGAATAGTTCACTAGATGGGCAATGTCCGTTACTACGGTAGTAACCCGGCTATTGGTGACTATATACGATTACGAATATATTAATCCAAGTTCTAGCATGGTATTTGTGTGACGACACAGACATTTCTCCGAGTGGTGTAACACATGCAGTACCCTGTATGGTACATCATATAATTATTGTAACGTTGAACTTAATGATCAACTTGGTGGTTGCTCCATTACGTGTCACGTACGATCATATTATCTAAATCCTGGTTCCGCCGTGCATGTTGGTAGAGGAACTCGGATAACAGAACCATGCAGACGACATGCTTTGTCCAGCTTCCGGTAGAAAACAGAGAAGCAAGCGGTCTCTTTGCAACAGTTTGATATGCAGTGAATTTTGCTCAGAGCTGTAACTTCCAAGAGTAATAAGTCCGGGCAAGTGTGGTCGCTCATATTTCCGATTTCAACGAAATGGCTGAGAGTCAACTGAGCATAAGAATATTGCATCAAGGACATCAGTATAGACAGAGTTAATTTCCAGGCGTATTGCATGTTCGACAACATTGTTAATTTCTCACGAACGCGGGGATGATTACAATTAAGGCAGCTCACCAACAAACCACCACGTATTCGAGTCTACGTCTGAATATGACGTCGAAGAATGGTACGTAAAGACAATCAATTTTATAACGTCCTCTAACAGGCCACAGGCAAGTCAACAGTTTGTATATGTTATTAGGACATAGGCCATTCCGGAAACTTCTGTTGCAGAATCCCTGACAATCACATTTGGCAATCACCTGGTTGGTAGTTTAGTTGCCTGCCCCGGTTCTTTGTGAAAAGCAACTACCTGTCAGTAAACTGTGCAACTAATTAATTAGATAACTTTCCTGACGTGATGTTGCTTGAACTCCCGGGCCACACGAATCATGAGCCCGCAGATAAGTTACTTGAACAACGCTATCAAGTCGTTTGGTTACAAACTGCAACGAGCTTTACCAATACACTGCGTCACTAATTCCTTCGCAACCACCCTGGCGTGAACGGTCGAGGTCATAATAACCAGCCCGCCCATATAGGAAATATATACATTGGGGGTGTGTGGATGATATCGACAGTTGGGAACACAATAGTAATGTGTAATGCCAATACGGTATGCACAGTTCCGCCCAGTCTTGTGAAGTATCGGTCGATCAATGGCGCTAACTCTTGTAGAACTCGAAACGGGTGGAGCCACCACGTCTGGAATAAACCTGCAAAAATTCATCTACTAAAGTAACTAACTAATAATTTTATTTGGTTGATTCCAGGAGCGCAATTGTGATAATGTAGGGCCTTCTGAACACCAAATATCCATATTCTAATGTGTATTTCTCTATGGCAAAGTGGCTGCTGCATGTCGTATTTTAAAATGCGTCGAATTAAGTTGCCTTTTGCGACAACGAATACAATCCTCTTACTTGGGGGTTCAACTAATCGATCTCAAATCACAAATAACCTTTCAGAAAACGCGTTCCCGACTCGAGGAACTCAGCGAATTGCTTGACGTGCACAAGGGGTGGATAAACAACCAGGTGGCGTAGACATGGCTAAAATTAGGCACACTATATAGTATATAGGCTCTATGTAGTTTGTTGCAGCTGTTAAGGCATCCACAATAAATACGTAAGGCCATGGATGGAAAGGAAATGTTTCCGTCAGAATTGCCTGATACAAACTTGTATTGCATGCCCCTACATTGAACGAATCTGCTATGACCAAATATTTCATTTTGTGTTAATGTAATAAATCTGCTATGACATATGTGGATGTAATTAATTTAAACACTTTCTATGATATAATAATAGCACTAAACATTCCATTTTTTCTCAACAAACACAAATTGCAGCTTGCAATTCTAATATTTAAATTTGAACTGATTAAATTTGTTTGCATCTTACTCTTACCCTCTGTGACGATGTCATCCATCTTTCTCACATATACTTGTGGATCTATCCATTTTGTACTGTAAGGAGACGGGAGACCTTCGCTATCTCGACCATGACATCTTGAAACCTATAAAACTCCATGTGGGTCTCCAGTGTATGCTAACTGGCCTGAAAGCCACTCAACCTCGCCCGTGTATCTATGATCAACATGGACAAATAAATAGCTTGCAATGGCAAATATGTTTTTGTAGAGTAAATGAATTCAGAAACTTGTAAGTTTTTTTTTCCTGAAATATGTTTTAGAAATTTCAACATCCTAATTCCATCATAGACACTCAACTGACAGCTGTGGACAAAATACTATTTATTCCATATAATACGCTGACATAATATAGTTACATGCACGTCCACTCAACCTCGTCTAGACCCATAATATGCTGGAAAAAACATTAATCAACTCGATATAGAAATATATATTTGAAGAAGAAAGCAATCCTGATACTTCTTTTGCTGAAATATGTTTTGGAAATTTCAGAGACCTTTTGTTACATATTATGTTGGGTATATCCCTAATATAGACGAAAACAACCATGAATCATGAATTTCTCCAAAACATTGAAGTAGATACAAGTTGGAAAATAATAGAACGTATTAAATATATATTATATTGGAGAACTACGTGTATGGAATAAAATATGTTACCTGTACAACTGTCGCGACATATTTTTGCAGTGTGTTGGAAGTGATCCATTTTGGATTTTGACACTATGCAGCCTTGGCAAGTGACTATTGTTTGCCAAGTTTGAGCTGAGAACCTTTCCAATTCGCACAAATATATGTGTTGTCTGCATGTATGCCACAGTAGGTAGGTCAAGAGCATCTGACATCTCATTCGTGAGCAGGATGTTAACTTTTGTGTTCATCTTTCCCTTTGTAAACGTTGGACAAAACATAACAATGAAAGTATCAAATCCAAGATGGGGGGCGCGTTGTGTACCGATTCACCCCAAATAATCTCGTTCCAATATATATACGTCAATGTCAACCTCCATGAACATCTGCATAACGATCAGATCAAAATTACGATACGTAGCATATAATAATATCGATATGTAGCATATAATAATATCGTAATTTGCCTAAAAACAATTTATCATTTTTTTTAAATAAATGTTTCTTACAATTTTTAGGACATACAATAAAAAACATCCATTACCCTGCAGGGAGCCCCAGACATATATAGAAGCATATAGAAGAGTGTCGTCTGCTCATGTTGATCTGGGGCTCTGTATGGGTGAAATTATAAAATTGTTAAAGAATACAAGAAAAAATTATTAAATTGTAAAAAATTGTTAGTCAATGCATTCTCTTATATATGCGAGACGACCTATGGTCGACTCGCATTTATAAGAGAGGGTAACAAAATCCCGACTTACGACTGGATTTATTTACATTATTGGGTAATACTGAAATCCATCATCAATGACGACCAGCATTTTAATGTACATGGCTATGTCCACCGCGACATTTCATCAGGTAATTTCATCAGCGACATTTCATCAGGTAATTTCATTTACATTTTATTAGTTACCTTCCAATGTATTGAACACCGTTTGGATTATCTAAGCATATATAACTAATACATGTAAATACCAGCAGCACTCCTCATCTCATATTTAACCCATGTCTTTACGACTTACCTTCCAAACACTTGTCTTTCAATGGAAGACTGACTTTCCATCAATTCTTTATTTGCTGTATTCTGCCAATTTGACCTTTCCCGATACGAACTAATCAGCAATTTAGGGGCCGCTGCACATAACCTCTTGTTGATGACAATGGGTGTATGACACCTCGTCTTATGACAACTCGTCTTATTGACACTTCGCAGCTACGACAATATGTCTTCTGCGACAGGCTGTCTATACGACAGTTTGCCGGAGGCACACCTGGTCTTCACGTCGCTAAGTCGTAAGACAACATGTCTTATTATTTAGACACGCGCTTGGCAAATGTAAGTTAAGAACATTACTGTGTTATCACCTTGACATACGCAAGCATTCTGAATTATTCGACCCTTGACCTGTATACAGTACGGAGATTGACGAGGTTTTCCGACTACTACCGACTGTATTAAAATATGGAATACCAGAGTATGGAAATCACCGATATGCATGGGAGTGGGTCTGTTGTTTAGTATATACAACACAACATTATTGAAGAATTATTTGAATATTTAATCAACGTAAGTATAACAATGAAAACAACTTATATACAACAATACAACTTCACACAGACATTTTTGCAAGCTCGCGGTTCACGATGGCCAATGTCGTCTCGTGTGAGGCAGATGATATTTTTAGATTCGCCATATGTTTCCATAATATTACCATCAATTGTGTTTTACCGACAATACTGTTACCTGAGGTGTGTTCATATTACATATTACAATTCTTTGATCATGCACATATAATTGTGGAACCCCTGACCTGTTTACCATTATTTACACTGGCCAGTGTTCTCTGTCAGACACAACACACTCGATATATTAAGGCTAAAATGGGGTCTAGGGCAATTTGTGACATATAGTGTACCTACACAATGCTTAATTAATATTGTTGTTAGATACTGAAAACACCAGGAAACACATGGAAATACAGTATATTTTTCGTTTTTTTTGGATAAAAACATGAGAAACAGGGGGAATTATTTTATTTTTTTGCAAAAATGGGGTGGTGGGTCCATCGAGGTCGGAAAAAAACTTTTTGGGTCCTATATGTGCAATTTTTTTCCAGACCCCCCCCCCCTGAACATATAAGTAAATTTATTTCGGCGAACAGTCGTCTATTACGGCGAAAAGTCATATATCTCGGCGACATGTCTTAAATTACGGCGAATAGTCCCGATCTTCGGCGAAGTTGTCGTCAGTTTCCGGCGAACTGTCCCAAATCTCGGCGAAGTGTCCGGAAAATTGTTCCGGCGAAATATACTTCCGGCGAGCAGTCTAGTATTCCTCCTATCTAGCGTTGCCTCAGCAAGGTTTCTCAACAATTTGTATTGAGACTTTATGTTCATCTGGTCCTTTCACCTGGGGAGACTAATATTATCCATCATGACCTGGGTTGTGGGATGGAAAAATCTCACCCGAGGGGCCAGATATTTGGGCCGGACACGAGGCTTGTCCGTCTTCCATATAAACAGGCCTTGTTGACCCTTGGTTACCCACGTTCTGAGATCCTGGAGGATGGTACGTAAAAAATCTATTAATGTTTGCCCAAATCATTAACAAACTCGTCTATTCAGAGCCCGTGGTGGGGTCATCTGTCAATACTCTACCATATACTCATTAATCCTATCTGTCTTCCATATCTGACCCGCCATATCAAATCCAGTCGTAAGTCGGGATTTTTTTACCCTGTACCAATGCATTCTCTTATATATGCGAGTCGACCATAGGTCGCCTCGCATATATAAGAGAATGCATTGGCCTAACAATGTTTTACAATTTTAATAATTTTGTATTGTATTCTTTAACAATTTTATAATTTCACCCATACAGAGCCCCAGACAAACATGAGCAGACGACACTCTTCTATATGCTTCTATATATGTGTGGGGCTCCCTGCAGGGTAATGGATGTTTTTTTTTATTTTATATCCTAAAAATTGTAAGAAACATTTATTTAAAACAAATGATAAAAAATTGTTAGGCCAATGCATTCTCTTATATATGCGAGGCGACCTATGGTCGACTCGCATATATAAGAGAATGCATTGGCACAGGGTAAAAACAATCCCGACTTACGACTGGATTAGATATGGCGGGTCACATTTTGTATTGAGGCTTTATGTTCATCTGGGCCTTGCACCTGGAGAGACAACGTTGTCGTGTCATATCGTCCTTGTTATCAGATTTATGAATATTATGGCGCTTAAACATTTTAGTATTTAAATATTTAATCAATGGTCAGTTATTGTTCGATTATGCAATTTTATTGGCTTCAAGACCAAAATTAAGAACGAAGTTATTATCTAGTATTCCCTTACGGCGAGACGGTGGAGCATATCATGCTACTATTAACTTGTTTTTGGACCTTACAGTGTATCATATGACATTTGTTATGAACCTCAATATAAATATACAAAAGTGTTATGCTCAAGCTCTGAGCACTGTGTTATAGTTACATGTATAGTTCCTTTGAAGTGACCATCCCGGAATGTTACAGTACGAGATGCATTCATGTATACATTAAATTAAAGTTTATATATATAGTTATTGTAGAACTGCATCGAAGCAGAAGTTGTGAATGTTTTTAAATTAAAGTTGATATATATAGTTATTGTAGAACTGCATCGAAGCAGAAGTTGTGAATGTTTTAAGTCCATACTAAACGAAACATGGAGAGGTAGAGCCAACAAGTTTTATTTCAAGTTTAATAATGAGAAACCAAAAAATAATGTTTTTAATATGCACTGTACAAACAATCAAGTCGCCAGACACCAAAGATAGCAAATATTGCGCTAAGAACTAAAGAAGAGGTCACTACAAGCCGGTAGGCTTTCTTCGACCGAAGACCGCAGGTAAATCACAGGTAGATCACAGGGAAATCACATGTCACGTCTGTTAGCAGAAGTCGAGCAGTCCATACGCAGGACGCATACTGGATAGCGATGCTTTATCTCTACACCCAGAGCTAATCAAACCGTGGTAAGTGTTATGCTATGATTTTGGTGAGTCCTGCTGAATTACTATGATGCTGGTAGGGCATACTGATGTTAAGAACAAAATTACCGATATTTCGCGGTGGTTGGCTGATCCGAACGATTTGATAAACATCAGTATCTGTATGAAACATTCAAGAACATACATATGTTAAAATATTTGAATAAAACCTGCGCTGGTGTTGTTATTACATGGATAGCTATTACAATTGTGCTCGGTTTTCAGCGATAAACACAACGATTGTTGCAATATGTGTTCAATTTACATGTTTTTGAGTTACACTGGACGAAACGTGAGGTTTACCAATATGGCGTTATCACGTGTTTTCATGTATCGAATATACGTGACATACAACTCACGTTATTTTAAAATATGTAAACTCCTAAACTTCATGTTTGATATCAGGTAAATACCATATAAACGTCTACATTTGACATCCATTTAACAAAACAATTTGGAACAATCTGACATTATGTTGGCAGCTATAATCTGACCCCGGTGCGTGTTACACACTCAGGTCTCTATTTGTCGCCGCTCTTAGATTAATTAAGCCTTCCGATGTATAACCGATATACACGCTTGTATGAAGAACCGACTTCAATGTACAGTAATCAGATAGGCGAGTATTAAAGTCGCCACACATATTTGGAGAGAGCGATATCGGCCTTATGCGTAAGACTTCGATTTCTTGACAGAAAAATGTTATAAACCAAATGTCGTATGTTTACCTAAATTCAGCCGCTTAGTTGGGTATAAATGGAAGGGACCGATAATTAGGTATAGTAGATGGTGCTATATTGGACGAGGGTTTGTTGGTCCACATTGGAATTTCCAAATGAACACCCATCATTGACACAGGTCGAAAATACCAAGTCTGATAACAGCCATCGCACCCCAGCATGGGTTGAAATTATCCAGCTGAATGGTGCCTCAAACTTTTCAACTGTTAAGATCTAGATGTTCCCACTTCTAATATTTCGGTCGCTGTACCTGTCCAACGCTAGCTAGACAAATCAGGTTCCATCCTTGGTAATCTGAAGTTATAATTTTGCATTTCAAGGGCATCCGATATGCGTGTTTGCCGACCTATTTCGACGAACCGTTAAGAAACATGTAACATAAAACATCTGAACATGGTAACCAGTATTCCACACTTTACCGAAGGCATGAATTTTCACCATGCGAAATTGTGGTCAAAATAACCCAAGTATCGGAAACTAGTCACACATAATGTACATTTATACATCAACTAAATCACTCACCAACTGACACAATTAGGCATTGCCATATCATTCGCATATAGCATTAGAGTAATTTCCCTTGACCAAATCACAAATGTTTTAGATGCGCGTTTAACGAACGGTGGTCGATAGTACTCGATTTGCCGTATTTTGTGATTTACAAGAAATCGCGTAAGCTATTATATTACAGTGGTCTATAGTACTCGATACCTTCTGTACGGCTCAAATAAGCCTGCTATTACAAAAATTGTATTATATAATATAGGCCCCTGGACTCACACAAAGGCTTGTGTGCATGTGAAGTATATTAGTTTGATAAATATCAATTAAGTTTCAAATATGCATATTTATGCATACATTATGGAAATAATACCTTTTCGGGTAGATGGTTGAAAACTGCATGTGCCATGCCATTCATGATTATGATTGGAAGGTCAATTATATATACTACGGTATACTACCCATTCCCCACCCCTCCCCTTCAATGCACGACTGATGGTTTATTTAAATTGATGGAAATTACTGATCGCTGTATATGTAATACTATGTTATGCTACATGTTTGGATTCATATTAGTATATTCACCGAAACACACATCTGGTTAGTATAATGTCGATGGCCTCTGAGACCCAAAGAAACACCGAGATATTTTTAACTATATAAGAGAGAAAAATATGGGATATATTATTTACAGGATGTCCATTTTACAAAAGCAAATGAGAAAAGAATTAGGACAGAATGGGGACATGAGGTCGCCTTTAGTTTGCATACAGGCTCGTTGAGACGGGTTTTAATTTTAATAAACAATAACTTATTTTCAAGATACAAACACTGGCCTGGAAGGTAGCCTCCTTATAATTCGTGCAGAAGTTGAAAACCAATCAATGACGCTCGTTAATATTTATGGTCCAAATAATGATGATCCTTCGTTTTATAAATCAATTCGAGAAAATCTTGAGAAAATAACAGATGGCAGCATAGTCATATGTGGGGATTACAATTTCTTCCTGGACCCAAACCTCGACCGTATAAATTATAAGGCTATAAATAAACCTGATGCGCTCGAAGAAGTACTTTGCATGATAAATAAGCTAGATATTTGGAGATACAATAACCCAAAGGAACACAGATACACATGGCGTCGAACAATCCCATCCAAACACGCACGTTTTGGACTTTTTCCTAACTCTCGAGACCTGATACCAGCAGTAGAAAACTGCGATACCCACCCGGTTATAAAACATCATTCTGCGATACCCACCCGGTTATAAAACATCATTCTGCGATACCCACCCGGTTATAAAACATAATTATGCGATACCCACCCGGTTATAAAACATCATTCTGCGATACCCACCCGGTTATAAAACATCATTCTGCGATACCCACCCGGTTATAAAACATCATTCTGCGATACCCACCCGGTTATAAAACATCATTCTGCGAATCCCACCCGGTTATAAAACATCATTCTGCGATACCCACCCGGTTATAAAACATAATTATGCGATACCCACCCGCTTATAAAACATCATTCTGCGATACCCACCCGGTTATAAAACATCATTCTGCGATACCCACTCCGGTTATAAAACATCATTCTGCGATACCCATCCGGTTATAAAACATCATGCTGCGATACCCACCCCGGTTATAAAACATCATGCTGCGATACCCACCCCGGTTATAAAACATCATTCTGCGATATCGTTACAATTGAAATTTAATAATTTTGAAAAGGTCGGGGGCTTTTGGAAATTCAATAACTCATTAATAAAAAACAAAGATTAGATAGAACTAGTAAATGAGACCATAACTAAAGTTGTTAAACAATACTATAAAAGTGGATGCACTGTAAAGGTAATTTAAATATGAACAATTATGAGTTTAACATCAACGACCAATTAATTTTCGAAACTCTCTTGATGTAAATAAGGGGGCGCTTCTATACCATTTGGTCTCATTTATCTAAACTAAAAAATGTAAAGAGACTACATTAATTGAACAAATAACAAATCTAGAGAATAGTACATGTACAATGAAAAAGAAAGACTAGAAATGTAGAAGCATTACGAGAAGAAACACTAAATGAAATATTTGTTAATTTTTTTATAAATAGAGCATCGCAGGTATACTTCACTATGCGAAGCGCCCACCGGGCACTATACCTGCATAGTCAACTCCAAGCCGTGCTCTATTTATTATATTTCACTGAACAATTAGAACTATCTTCATACATACTACATTCTGTAACCGTATCCTATAATCATGCACTAACTGCGAGACTGTTCAAATTTTATCCATAAGACGTTAAAAGAAATCATGTACAATTAGTTTTACTGAGAACAGATGCACTTTATGATAATCAACTTACCGATAAACAGTTTGAAAGAAACATAATCGTCGCAAAAAATGTGTTGAAATCAAGTTCAATCAACCGAAACGATTAGTATTTAGGTTTTGTTTCGAATGCACGAAAACCAGAAACTATATTACAATTTTCACAGTAATGTTTTTAATAGATTGGGACACGCCTTAGTAACTTGATGGACATTCATACACATATATGTATATCTGTTTTTGAGATTGTTGCCATTGTTCATGGTTGTTTACATGCTAGTTTGGTACAGTAGTGTGATAAATTTAGCACAATACTATACCATAACATTGCACGGCTCTCGACCAATCAGAAGTCGCCATTTCTGGGTGAGGTGAAATATTGTGGTATGTTAATTTTTGAATACTGGTGTATCATTGTGAACGCTCCTTCAGTACTGAGTTCACAATTTGCGAATTTATTTTTATTGAATTATCTCTTTAATAGCAGATTTAAATAATTCAAGGTATAATTGTCTTTTACTGAAATCCCTAAAATAAAGGTAGAAGTATCTTTTCAGAACAAGGTTATACGGTTGAACTGAAAGAGATATACTAGACCGCGTGTTGAACTAATTACATGAACTTTTATCATCATATGACTTCATTTAGACTTGTTTTGTCTTTTCGTCTGCTTTTATTTTATTTTTTTTTATATATTTTTTATTAGAAAATAATTATAATATGACAAATTGTCCAATAATCACAACGAACGGTACCCGTTGGGCTCACGTTCAACAACAATATTATTCTACCCTTCACTTTCGCACAGTCTCTTGCAATCACATTCACATTCACTCAGAAACAGTAACCACTGTAAAACAATGAACACAGCATATATTTAACATATTTTTGAATTCAGTCAACAAAATTTTGTATACACAAATGATTGTTTGCACCCCTTTTCATAGAATGATAATGAGGTCTATGTCCCGGTTTCAATTTAATGTCTTCAAAGAAAGAGATATAAAATTAAGATTATGGAATATTTGTCTATCAATAACCCAAATAGTGGTCCCAAGTCTCTTTCGAAATGGTGACTTTTGGAATTCATATTTGATGCAAACTGCTCTGCCTTTAATTGCTGTATTATCATTGTCAGAGCTCCTTCCGTACTGATTACTGGTCATACATGGTCTGAATTGCAAGTTCATTTGCCCATTTTTTCAATTGGTTTTGTGAACTTTTCAAGATTTCTTGAGATAACATTGTATATATACATTGCTCCTTTTGTGGATTTCAGAAGAATAGCAATTTCTTGCGGGATATAGGATCTGCATGGAATTTTTAATTTATCAATTTGAAATGTCAAAGTCAGTTCTACTTGTTTCTTCATAGAATGCAATGTAAGAACATCAGTGTTGACTCCATACTGGTCATATAGTGACTCTGGTGAATGAAAAGTGCCAACATCTTTGACTAAATCTCCAAGATATAATATTCCATTGGATGTCTGCTTTTTTTTTAACCGAACCGCGCTCCAGATGAACAGTAGGCCATTCCAATGTATATTTTTTATAACTGTGTGGATGAGTTCATTCATTAAACAAAAGGTTAGTTTGTCGACACTGGGTAATTTAGTACCGAACACTGGTAGTAAGACGTGTGCGAACCTGGGTAATTTAATATCCCCTCACCCACCCCCACGATATAATGACAATTCCACACCCACAACATTGGCTGCGGACACACGTACCACAGTATCGATGGCATAGTAGGTGTGACAATTAATTATGGTAGAGTTTGGTGACAATTGGTCAACATAATTTATATGCCATAGGGAGTCGTGTCGCGCGCCGCATATTCGCACAGTGAGTCGACTGACCAATTAACCCATTGAGTTTCACCATGGTTGATCTCTACTCTTTACGTTTAGCCACATTGTATTATCTACGATACATAAAATTGCACGACCGATCGTCCAGAATTGTCTTGTGTGTTAGCATCAAAACATAACATTGCGTGTTGAGTAACGATCAACAGCGCCAAGACATTCGGTTTGATAAATCATTGAGATGTCGATCTCGACGCTGATAGAGCTTGGAAAAGACTCATTGTGTGAATGTGCGGCGGGCGACATGTCTCGCTATGTCACAGGAATATGACGACCAATTGTCACCAAAATTGCACCATAATTAATTGTCACACCTACTATGCCATCGCTACTGTGATACGTGTGTCAGCAGCCATTGTCATGCATTATATAGAGTTAGATAGTCACATATTCATTCACGAATTAGATCATGCCATGAATCCATACTCTGGTTTCGCCCGGGCGGAGTCAGTTCAGAGATGCATGGCATGATCTACACCGAATCCACACTAAGGACAAGAAAACCATAGACAGAAATGGTAACGCCCTCAAGATCATATTATTTGGCATATGTATAAATTAGAATATAAATTATATTGGTTTCATGAATGCACCACCTCAGAATACCGTTAAAACAACTAATCCTTAAAAGTATAACAACAAACTACGGCTTATTACTGCAGGTTTCTCATTCACCACACCAGAACGAATCTATAAATGCGGACCAACAATCTACTAATCGAATTAAGGCACTCAATCCGATCAGCGGGTCCCCATATCATCAAGATACACGCCCGATACTTCGCAATACGACCTTTATTCTACATTCCAACTGGAACATACGTCATCAGCAAAGTTACCTGTTATATTAAGCATTGTGTTCCGCAATAAAATATTCAATAGTGGCCCAGCCATTGTTCATACCTAAACATCGAAAGCAATTAACGCGGTCATAAAAGTTACATACTGCAACTAGAGGGCGATTCCATTAATTACGCTCGGCTACAATGGGTAATGAAATTACAATGGGCAATGAATGGAATGACCCGACGTAAATACGCCGGATTACGCTGGCTACACCTACGGCCGAGTTGGTGTAATTTCGAGCGTATTGTTATGCGACGTCACTTTCCCCGCGGTGATCGGTTGTCAACTAAGAAAGCACATGGAAAATATTTATGTAATGGATTAAATGAATTTTATTTTTAATAATTTGTCATAAATATGTAATATATAATTCAGAAATATATAATTCAATTGAATGACAGTTAAAATTATTTATCCAAAGTTTTAGATACTAATTATCAAGGTTGTTCTAAAATTAAATATATTTGCTTGTTCGATAAAAGTCAAAATTCTCGTTGGTTTCACTGTGAATATCGGATATTTTTGCTCATTTATTTACGTCTATACGTCTGTTCGACACGCCCAATGTGAGTTTTGTCAAATTTCCTCAATAACAAATTATAAATAATATGTTTTGTTCTCAGATGTAACTATGCTGTTTTAGATTACTCGGGTCACCACAAATCATTCCATTCATTTTTGCCCATGGTAATTTACCCACTGTAGCCCAGCGTAGTGAATGGAATCGCCCAAATGAGACATCCGCGAAAACCCGAAACGTGTTGTCCTGCGAGATATCCCCGTCGTTATTGCTCAATTGACACGGCCAGATCAGCCTCACTGCATTTTTCTAAAATAACTCGCATCGCGTGAAACCGGAAATGACCTGCCAGATAGATAACCCCATCGCCCAATAGGCAGTAGCGTAGCAGTAAACCCCCCTAGTATAGGGCGTAATAAAACAAATGACAATATGTAATGCAATGCAGAGTTCGACTGCATTCATCATCGTAGAATTTCCACGAGTTTGACTGGGAAAGTCGCATCTAATTATCCATGCCATCTCCCGGTTCACCACTTCCCCAGAGTAAATACATGGGGTATAATCATACCCCATACATCGTACAAAAATAAAACAGCTACAAATATTTCAGCTCAATGAAAACATTGGTTATGGGTGAATACACACATGCATGTAATTTCTGTATGTAAAATCCGGAGCGGCTTAAAAGATTTTTGAAAAGTAATTTGGAACAACTGCTGAGGCGATAAACATATGTTTTAATTGATAACTAATTTATTTTCGTTAAAGCTTTAACTAAAAACTGTTAGTCTCCGCGAAAAAATGCTGGACCATTTTGATTTTGGACAATAGAAGATAGTATATTTAACCAATTGGTTCAACACTTCTCGTAACGGGTGACAAACCAACCAATTGTTTTATAAGACGCGTTTGATTGCGACGATTAACTTGTAAGGGACACATTAATCAATGTGGGGATTTCATTACTCTTAGGGTGGATACACACATGCATGTAATTTCTGTATGTAAAATCCATTGTATTTTACATGGTCACACCAATCATTGATAGCATTAATCGCCTGCGCGCGATCAGACAATTTCAACAGGCGAGACAAGTGAGCAGTTATAAGCCAGTATCAAACTAACTGCTATCAAGAAATTTCAGGCCAGTCATAAATTATTTCATGGATGCCGAAATGAATAAATCCTGTCTGATATCTGTTGCTGTTTTTCACGAGTTTTAATTCAATTCGAAAAGTGGATTTGAGTCCGTCGAATTTATACTTGATTTGTTTCTCGTCATTTCTGGGTCATCCAAAATAAAAAATAAAATGTGAAGAATATGAAGCTCTTTTAATGCGATTGTGATAAACGAGTGTTTAATTTCCCGTTAGCAATCCAATATGGTTCTCTCATGCAATGGTCTGTCCGGTAGCTTCCGGGATAATATACCCCCCCCCCCCATGTTGGGGGTCATAGGTCCTCCGTTCAGGTAAAGCGGGGGCCATCACTGCTTTAAAAATCAAGAGAAGACTGACAATGATTTAAACAGAAAGTCCAACATTTGGGTTATCGCGCGAACAATTATTTTAAGCGGCCTGACGACTTCGTTCAGGCAACGGCTCTCTGTACGTTTCAGAGCTTGGCTCACTGTGGTCAAACATGGCCGCAATGAGTGGGTTGTCAGCGGACACGTATTACATGGTCTGCATGCTCCATGTAAAACGCCAAATACACGACATTTACAGAGATTACATGCATGTGTGTATCCACCCTATATAGGTACAATCGGGTCCACTAAAACCTGAGTATGGATAAATCAACTTCATGTATGTCTTTCTAAATCAAAATAACTGTGAAATTTCTGGAATCAAGAAATATTAAATTCTCTCTCATTATATAATTGACATAGAAATTATACTCGTGAAATAGTTCAATTCTGCTAAAGTTATCGGTGCCAGAATAAACAAACATTAATTGTTTATCATGAAATTATAAAAAGTGGGTTTATTTCCATTTGATTGGTGGTCTATATTTCCCCAATTCGTTGGTAATGGGATATTGTTTGCGAACCTTGGTAATTTAGTACCCCCCCCCCCCCCCCCACTCACTCAACCAACCACTCCAACGATATATCGACAATTCCACACCCACACTCCAGACAGAGATACTCCCATCGCCCCGATGAGATACCACTGCCACAAGGACATTTAAGAAATATTAAATTCTCTCTCATTATATAATTGACATAGAAATTATACTCGTGAAATAGTTCAATTCTGCTAAAGTTATCGGTGCCAGAAAAAACAAACATTAATTGTTTATCATGAAATTATAAAAAGTGGGTTTATTTCCATTTGATTGGTGGTCTATATTTCCCCAATTCGTTGGTAATGGGATATTGTTTGCGAACCTTGGTAATTTAGTACCCCCCCCCCCCCCCTCACTCAACCAACCACTCCAACGATATATCGACAATTCCACACCCACACTCCAGACAGAGATACTCCCATCGCCCCGATGAGATACCACTGCCACAAGGACATTTAGAAAGGATATCTGACATGATATTGTCAACTGTCGGTGGTCAACATAAGATAATAGGTGACTAAATATAGTTCCGATGATACGTAAAAATAGATGTATCGGTCCGAAAGTACCATCCTTCCGGCAGTGATCTATCGCAGTGAAACGGAGAGGGTGTTGCAGGGAGTTTGTTCCACACCCACAACAGTGTCATGAATTTCAGAGTGAGATAGTAACATATTCATTCACGAATTAGATCATGCCATGAATCTCTACGCCGGTTACACCCGGGTGAAGTCAATGCAGAGATTCATTGCATGATCTACCAAGAATCTAAGAAATTTAACACAATTTAATGTTCTGCACAGTTCTACTGTATTCCTCATCGTAGAATTTCGAAGAGTTTGACTGGGAAAGTCGCATGCAATTCTGACTACCGCCATCCGGGTCACCCCTTCCACAGACCGCACACCAGGGATCGCATCATACTATGTAACAGCCACAATTATTCAGCCCAATGATAAAAAAGAGGTTGTAGGCACCGAGCAGTGATAAATACACAGGACAATTAACAGGTCAAAATATGAGATGTCTTCTTAAATTAAAATAATTGTGAAATTTGTGGAATTAAGAAATATTTAGTTCTCTCTCTCTCACTCTCTCTCTCTCCCCTCTCTCATGATATAAAGGACTTAGGAATTGTACTCCTCAAAAAGTTCAATTTTGCAGAAGTTATTGGTGCCAGTATAAAACTCATTAATTATTTATCATGAAATTATAAAAAGTGGATTTAGTTCTATTTGATTGCTGGTCTTGTATTTTCCAAATTCGTTAGATTTGGACAAACTTGGAAATTTAGTAGCGAACATTGGTACTGAGATATTGTTTGCGAATCTGGGCAATTTATTATACCCACAAAATCACGATATAACGACAATTCTACACCACAACATTGTCATGTTAGTCACATATTCATTCATGAATTAGAGCATGTCATGAAGTGTACAGTGTTAGATAGTCACATTATTCATTCAGGAATTAGATCATGTCGGGAGTTACTGCTTCGGTTACCATGGTTACGCCCAGGCGAAGTCAGTTCAGAGATTCGTGGCATTATCAAACAAGAATCCACATTAAGGATAATAAATTTGACAAACAATTTAATTTAGTGCAGAGTTCTACTACAATTTGTCATCGTAGCTGAGCATTTCCACGATTTTGAGTCTTTTGACTGGGAAAGTGTCATGAATTATCAGTGCCATCGTCCAAGTCACAAATTGCACAGAGTACATACATGGGATCGCACCATATAATAAAACAGCCACCAATATATCAGCCAAATACAAAAAGAGAGGTTGTAGGTACAATCTGGTCCACTCAAACATGTGTTGGGAAACTGGAAACAAACCAAAGTATGAGATATCTTTCTAAATGAAAATAATTATGAAATTTCTGGAATAAACAAATATTAAGCTCTCTCTCACTCCCTCTCTCGTGATATAAAGAATATATACAAAATACTCGTTCAATTCTGCTGAAGTTATTGGTGCCAAAAAAGTCATATTATTGATTTATCATGCAGTTATACGAAGTTGCCTTGTTTCCATTTAATTGAGGGTCTTATATTTTCAAAATTCGTTAGATTTGGACAAACTGCGTAAATTAGTAGCGAACATTGGTAATGAGATATTGTTTGCGAACCTGGGTAATTTAGCAGTCACAAAATCACGACATAACGACAATTCTACACCAAAACATTGTGACGAATTATACAGTGTCAGAAAGTCACATATTCATTCACGAATTAGATCATGTCATGAATTGCCACTTCGGTTGTGCCCGGGCAAAGTTAGTTCAGAGATTCATGGCATGATATACACCCAATCCACACTAAGGATAAGAAATTTGACAAATGTAATGCAGAGTTCTACTACATAGCTCATCGAAGAATTCCCACGAGTTTGACTGGGAAAGTCGCATGCAGTTTTCACTGCCGCCGTCCGGGTCACCACTTCCCCAGAGAACATACGGCAAGGGTACGTTGTTTCTCGTGTAGTAACTGGTTGTGTTTCCAGCACCAGTGTCATATCCATCTATCCACACGCTCGTACCTGAAACATAGAAACGTATAAATACATGAAACAGGTCTAAGTGGGATGTTAGATAGAACAATTCATAAATTTGCTCGCCAAGTATAATAGTCAGGTAAAATAATTAACCGGAAAAGTGAATTATACGGGCATTTCTCTTTCAGAAAGACTTGAGATTTGTTTTTGTAGGTATTTTCTTCGCTGATTAAGAAAAAAAACAATGTTGCCAATCTGGCAAATGACTAGTAATAGTTCAAACTGGCGGTCCAAAATTACCAGCGTAAAATTAAACAAAAAGGAATTTGTGGTAAATGGCGATCTATTTTGAGTCCTACTGACTTTGAATCAAGTTTGCACCATAGTTAATATTTCCAACAAAATCGATACGAAATGTAATGAAAACGTTTGGAGCAAGGCAGTGCAGGAAAAGTTATTCAAGAGATTTCGTAATTTTGGAAAATCTGATTACAAATTCAATTAAATTTCTAATTTGAAATGATATAATTGGTACAACTTGTACCACTTTTGACTGAATTATGTTTCAGATGGTATGCATCTATGTGTTAAACAATACGGTGGCATGTCCATGTATCATTATATACATGTGTGTATTCATTCACATGTGTGTATGCCCACCCCATACACTGTTTCTACTGTTTACCATCTGTGGTCAGCGTGCGCTTTCTAAGCTAAATCACTTCTTAGAAATGACGGGGAGGGATGGGGACAGTTGGTGGGTGTGGCATTTCGAGTATGCAAGTGCAGGGGCATGGATATATATTTGTTTATACGATGGAAGAGCATAGTCATGTAGCTATAATTTTACAGACACGTGTGCCTACGCGTAATACTCTGTGGGCATTCATCAATTTCTCTAAGAAACCAAAATTACCACTTTATGCCATAATCAGCATAATTGCAAATAGAGGACGCTGGCTGGAATGCGTTCTGGGACTTTCATCTGACCGGATACCATTGGGGACCATAATGGATATAAATGATCATTAGACTGTTGTATGCTATCTCCGGTGGAATTTGGTCACCTGATGATCATCAGACTGTTTTGTATGCTATCCCCGATGGCTTTTAGTCACCTGATGATCATTAGACTTTGTTACCCTCCTCCGTCCACCCTTCTGATTGGCTTCTGGTTGGCCCATGTCCTGTCACGTGCCGGGACCAGGGTTGGGGCGATTACATGCCAATGTAATCGATTACGATTACAATTACTTTCGATTTACATGATTACGATTACGATTACTGATTACATTTTTTTCAATGTAATCGATTACGATTACAATTACTTTGGTAAATGTAATCGATTACTTTTTGATTACATCTGATTACAATTGTTAGTTTCCAACCATTTGATCGCATTGGAATAAATAATGAAATAAATCAAATTAAAATTTCAAATTTGATTGAATAAAAAACATCACTACATAGGATGGAAACAAGAAACGACTGAAACAATAGAAAGAAGCAAAGCAATTAACACATTAACTTTTTACGTTTATATCCATTGGTGATGTTTCACCATGAAATTGTGCATCAACTTATTGGGAATATTGTTTTTTGTGTATTTATTTATGTAAATATATATTTTAATTTTCTTACATGCATTGAAACTAACGCATAATATGAAACTATCATTAGAAACAATTATAAATTATTTGCATGTTCTGTTAGATACATTACCCAACACAATGAAAATAGCACTAAGGTTTATTTGATTACCATCCATTGATCTCCTGATGAGGATTAAATGAGGCTTAACTCCATGAGTGCAGTAAATGACAAACCAGATAATTATATCTACCGATGTACATCACACCTGCTTTGTTCAGTTAATTATCCCTATTGTACCAGTGTGACTCTACAGCCATTGTCTGCAGCAGTCACAATAATATTTAATCCGAATTGATGTTGGCTAGCCTATTTTATTCATATCAGAATATTTCATTGTCTGTATCATAAGTTAATTGACATACATGCTGTATTCAACATTTCAGCAATTGTGTGTTGTTATCTGTGTCCACTGTCCGAATGTACACAGTGTACCACAGGAAACAATTGTAATAACTTTCTGATATGTTGTTTGTATCTGTGCATACTCCATAGTACTACAGTGTGAGACTATGAGTATCCAATAGTCATCCATATGGATATTTTAGTAAAAGTAATCAAAAAGTAATCAAAATGTAATCATGATTACAGGTACATTTGAAAGTAATCGATTACGATTACGATTACTTGTAATCAAAAAATGTCATGATTACTGATTACAGATGATTACTCCAAATTTTGTAATCGATTGCTTTGATTACAATTACTGATTACGATTACGATTACCCCAACCCTGGCCGGGACACACTGTCGCCCGCTGAGCCGGGAGACATTGTTTTTGTCGCCCGCCTGATGTTATATTGCAAGAATATCTCCAAACACACACTGCAGAAATTCATCAATTTCACATCACTACGACGTACTAAAATCATAAATCTTATATACCCCACGGATTCGCAAAACACACCAGTTGTGGTGTTTGCTAATTTGCATATATTTAGTGAACACTAATATTCGAACTGTTAAGTTGATACTTTTATCGGACAAGCGTAATTATGTACTTTTTACATGGAAACATCTCGGTGATTCATTATGTCATGTCGACATTATGGTGCAAGATTGAAAGAGTGGATCCCTTGCGGTTGGTTGGTTATTTCACCCAAACCTTGGGTGTTTATTTCACACGACTTTCTGGGATAACCTGTGTGTCGACTGAGAACATGCGTGCCAATTGAGGAGAACACGCGAAGGAGTTGTGTAAATGTTAGCCCAAACGACATTTCGAAGTAACGACTGCTTTGTTGTTTATTTCGAGGAATAATACCGCATCATATGAATTCAGCCCAAATATATTGACAGGTGTCAAGGGTCTAACTCTATACTGAGCAATAAAAAACTAATATAATAAATACCGAGTATATTTAATTTTAACGCCAATGGGTCGTTTATGTGCGTTTAAGAGTGTATTTATGCTTAAAGCAAAGTGAAATAACGATCTTAAAATGAATTGGCCGGTATATTTTATTAGTTATCAGGGTTACCAGGGTCGTAGTTGCATAAATTACAATATATTTTTATGCTAAGATAATTGCGTGGTAATTTGTTGGTTAATGGATTGATCGGTGATCATGTTAACACAAATCCCATATATGGAAAGTGACTTGCGCATGCGCAAAACAGATACAATGGTCTAATTTTCCAATGCCGATGACAATCGAAGCGGACGCGATGTGCATTTTAATTCTTTCATTACGACTGTTTTGGCGTCCTAATCTATTAAAATATTCTTCTATATCTTGGAAGGTGTTCTGGAAGGATTATTTCAATATGTGTATATCGGATTAACCTTCCAAAAAGATGAGTTTGATGCCTGTATTTCTTGGCATGAATATTAACGAGCGCTCGTCTGCAAGTAGGTCATCTGGATTCGGAATTGGCGTGTTTTTGTGAAAATGTCAAATTCAATTTCTTCCATCTAAAACATAATTACGCGCTGGACTCGGTCATTTTAGGAACATATATGTATCACACGCACATACACCAAGTCTCAGCCTAAAAGTTTGAAAAATGACAGTTTTATCGACATAAATCGATGTTAATGGTAAATTCAAATTTCCATGTTAAATTTTATCATTGAAAAAAATTCATTTCTTCCATCTAAAACATAATTGCGTGCTGTACTCTGTCATTTTACGAATATGTAGCTATCCCACCAACACACTCCAAGTCTCAGCTTAAAATTTTGAAAAATGACAGTTTTATCGACATAAATCAATTTTAATGCCAATAATGGCAAATGGAGTGTTAAATAAATTTTAGGCCAATTAGGGCCCTGCGAATGTTTTCTGACCTGTTCTATATTGGTCACTAGAGTTCATATTTGACCGGTTACACCTGATAATTATGCGACAGTATAGTCGCGTTACTTTATAGGTCAACATTGGTCATTATCACCTGACAAATTTATTTTGGTCTATCGTATCAACCCCTATTTTCTCCCGCGCGTAGCCTGACTACCGCTATTCTCAAAGTAATTGACCAGAAAAACGGGGTGATACCCCGGTCATGACCACGGTGATACCGGTAATAAACGGTAGCTGTATCGAGGCGGTCATGGCAGTGGAATTACGGTATTGGGCGATGATACCGCGGTCTTTTAGCGGGCACCGCATTAATTTTTTTGAATACCGCAGTGATTTTCATGGAACACTTTGAGGGGAGGTATTTACTCCCACATACGTTAACAAGCGGTATCAGTACCGCGGTATTGGAGGATACCGCGGTATAGTACCGCAGTATTAACGGGGTGACACCACGTTGCTGGTGGTCAATTACTTTAAGTATAGCGGTAAGTGTCAACATTGGTCATTATCGCTCCACTAATTTGTATCGTTTCATCGGTATGAATTCCATATCCAATTATCCACATATAACCAACCCAACCTCTAATCCCGGTCCAATTTATTTATTTCTTTCATCGGTATATTCACGTAACGTAATATTTTATCACGTGATATTTGTACTTATATGTCTATGGTATTACTATAGTATACTGTATACGTATATCAATTGCTATTCCTATCTATATAATCCTGGTGCCATCTATAAAGATAGATAATTTCAGACTCCTCCCCCCCCCCCCCCCCCCCATTTTACATCATTGCTGCTTTAGTACAGTCGCGATGCAACATTGCTCCACTAATTTATGTCAGTTCATCGGTACAAACCACTTTTTCTCCGAGTCCATATAACCAACCCAACATCTTATAGATGACTATTCTGGCACTATATAGAGATGACTAAGATTCTGACACCCCCCTATTTTATAGCCATGTTGCAACAGTAGAGTTCAGATGCATATTATGTCAACATCGGTCGTTATCGCTCTACAAATTTATATCGGTTCAACCCTTAGTTCCCTGTATCGCCCACCCCTCCCTCAGTTTATTTTTTCAGTTGTATTATAGTCTCATTACGTACACATTTTATCTTTTCTAACTTTTGCTTCAACGCGTTGAGTTCCGCTGCAGACAATATAAAACTGACAACATTTTGAAATGTAAGCAGGCTTCAAACTCATCTTATCCAAGAAAAACTCTAAAAAAAATTTGTGTATAAGGTGTACGCGCATTTGTCGCGTTAAAAACAAAAGGTCCCAAGTCAAGGTCCAAATCCCCAACACACTGATGTGAGGTTTAACTCCATCTACATACAGTAATGTCCAAAGTAATTGATCACTTAACCACAGCAAAATAATGGGTATTTTTTCATGATTTTAAATCCTGAAAAATTACCCATAATTCTGCTGTGGTTAAGTGGTCAATTACTTTGGGCATTACTGTAACCAATATAAGGATTTGAGGTGTAATAATAACTCAATCCTCATACAGTAATGTCCAAAGTAATCGACCACTTAACCACAGCATAATTATTGGTAATTTGTCAGGATTTTAAATGCTGAAAAAATACCCATAATTCTGCTGTGGTTAAGTGGTCAATTACTTTGGGCATTAATGTAACCAATATAAGGATTTGAGGTGTAATGATAACTCAATCCTCATACAGTAATGTACAAAGTAATTGACCACAGCTGAATAATGGGTAATTTGTCAGGATTTTAAATGCTGAAAAATTACCAATAATTCTGATGTGGTTAAGTGGTCAATTACTTTGGGCATTACTGTAACCAATATAAGGATGTGAGGTTTAATGAGAACTCCATCCACATAACTAATAAATATGTGTGAAAATTAAACCAAAACAAATAAATTCCATGATGGCGTCCAATATGGACTGCCTAATTCTGCTCCAAAACATGTATATTGAATATATGGTTGTTTATCAATTGGGGGAAACTGATTATTTCAATGATATTTTCATTAACTGCATGGGATCCAAAACCCGACTTACGGGAGCTCGCTTCGTGCACGACTGTATCTTAAGCATATGTGCATATTTAATGAGCCAACAATTGGAATCCAAATAGAGAAGATTGGCACGTTGACCCTGCGCATAGACATCATTGATGATCTCTATGGGAATCAAAATTGACATTTAATAGACAATTTCGATTAACCGCAATAACTTAAGGAATCTCTAATTATGATTAAGCCCAATGAGAATGCAATAAGACATTTCTTATTACCCTTAACCGCAATTACTTCCCATTGCACTTTAACACAATTAATATCTCTCCCCCCCCCCCCCCAACAGCTTATCAATACCACTCAGGACAGTGGGTGTTTTTCCTCAATTAATTGAATTTCTTGTTAGTGACCATAAATCTATACCTTCGGTTTTGCCGAATAACCGAACAAATGTTGTCAATAGTTTCCACGTTTATTCTCACTTATACCGTTTTTATATCCGTTTTATCCTATTTGTTGTTGTGTATTGCATTACTTTGATAAAGTCTGCGCTTGTGTTATTCTCACAAAAGGTAATGCGTGTTTACATTTCACAATTCCGCCTTACAGTCTGCGAGTGCGACGGAAAAAATTTCCACATGTCCGAGCGCCATTGGCATTGATTCCTTAAATACGAGACTATTTAATCGAATGAGGTCAAATATTCGCATATAACTTGACTCATATGTTATTCTGCACAATTCTGGCCAGTGCCGACTTTCATTTCGCATTACTTTCGTTTTTATCGAAATATAACCGTTTTCTATGGAGATTCCCATGTAAATTTGTTCAACCAAAAAAATTCATAGTTTTGCCAATTTCAAGCTAGTTTAATACTTTATAGCATGGTCAGGGCATAATCTGGCCTATCGAGTGATGGTAGACGTTCCTTCAGTGTGCACAACAAATATTTGGTCCCAACGAAGCAGGCTAAAATCCTGAAATTTGTCAATTGACTTTGAGTGTGAAGAAAATATTCATTTAAACTTCCAAAATTGGTTGAAATATGCTCAACAACATTCAGTTGAATGGTGACATTATTTATAGTCACCGACTAACTTCCACGATGAATAAAATTTGTTTTTATTGATGACAATTATGTCGCGAGTCATAAAAATGTTAATTTTCTGAAGAAAAAAAATTCATTGTTTCGCCAATTTCAAGCTAGTATTGAGCATGGTCAGGGCATTACATATAATGATTAAGATTGCTAAAGAACTGAAATAATGAAATGGGAAACTTTTACTGACATCTGGTAAGGATTGAGGAGCAGATGCTAGAGGCCCCCACCCCACCCCCATGGAAGACGGAATACCACTTAACACAGAAGTTGGAATACGGAATACCATATGGAATACATAAAAATATATGAAAACTTCATTTTTTGGAAGGTCGGCGTACGAATACCGGTATTTTTGGAATACCGAATACCTCCTAACAGAGGGGCCGGAAATACGGCGTACCTCATAACAGGGCATGGAATACGGCATACGAAAAAGGGGGGTGGGGGCCTCATGCTATGGAGCCTCCGAGCCTCCCAATATATTGTCTGCTCCACATCTCAATAGAATTCAACAACATTCAGTTGAATGGTGACATTATTTATAGTCACCGACTAACTTCCACGATGAATCAAATTTGTTTGTATTGGTGACAATTTATGTCGCGAATCATAAAAATGTAAATTTTCTGAAGAAAAAAAATTCATTGGTTTGCGAATTTCAAGCTAGTTTATAGCGAACATGGGAACCAAGGTACAATTTATGCCATTTAGGCACACTTCAGAGTGAAATCTGGGCTTATATTTCGGCGAGAATCCAAATCTAGATTCTCGCAAATTACCCTGGATTCTCATGAAAAAGTATATATGGATTCTCGCAAAATCAGATGAAATATATGCCCTAGTGGAAATATAGCAAATCGTTTAATGCTTTAGAATTTTTTTTTTCGGAGATTTATATATATGTTTAAAGACATATTATGGAATTTTTCGGGAGCGAGAAATTGATAAGTTAGTGCTCAGGCACTTTTCCAACGTGGGGAATCTTATCATTCTACTAACATCACTGAAAATTTCCAAAAAGATCTACCACACCACTTCATATAGAACATCGTCTGAACTACTCCAAATTGTAAATATTTACATCTCGATCCGGGGCGCAACTATCGGCTGTAATTAAACAAAAATCATTTTGCCATCGAGAGTCATTGCATTTAACTAATATATAAGAATGACGTTGTGTAACATCCATTTGGATTAATATTCGTAACAAATAACTAGATTATTCTTAATTTCTATTTATTTGATCACTCTGCCCGGTGTCTGCCGGAGTGTTTCACATCACTTTAATCAAGGAAGACTGTTAAGAAAAACTGCATTTCAAGACCACCAAACAACTTTCCTTTTTAGGGCCACCACATCTTCCAAATATGTACTTCTTCCATTTTGCAAATCAAAGACCGAAAAATGTCGTTAAACTAGAGATCCAAATACCCCCTAAGGGCCCCTCTATCTTGAGATATTAAAGACCGAAAAATGTCGTTAAACTATAAAGACCGAAAAATGTCGTTAAACTAGAGATCCAAATACCCCCTATATCTTGAAATATTATAAAGACCGAAAAATGTCATTAAACTATTAATTGTTGTTGCTGTTGTTTATTAGGGTTTATCGTCATTCTAGCCGCTAGGCCACACACGACGTTGTCAATTTTACGGGTGGAGGAAAGACCACGCAGAGGCTCAATTTCACCGGGAAGTTGTTCCACTGCGTGTAGAAACCACCGACCCCCGGAAAGCAATTGACAAACTTGCCCAGATACACGATTCCGGTCACCCTCCCTATGGTGGGGTTAGAACCAGCTTCGTCAGCGCTGGACGGCCTGGGACGACGTAATACACCTGGCACTCTACCGACTGGACCACCGGGGCCCCTATTAAACTGTTAAAGACCGAAAATGTCGTTAAATTGTAAAGTTTGAGCTATTGCCATGGCTTTGTCGTCCGTGTGTATGTGTGTACGTAAGGCGTCAACAATGCAGGCTACAGGTCGTACCTTTGGTCGGATCATTATGAAATTTGTCATAGCTGTTGACATCAACATTTAGACCAGATTATTAATTTTGGGATCATTCGGAAAAAAAACATGGCCGCCAGTGGCCATCTTGGATTTCAAAATTCAATCCATTAGCACGGGCTACAGTTCGTAATGTTTGTCTGATCATCATGAAATTTGTCAAGAATGTTAATAATGACATGTAGATGGGAACGAGTCTTTTTGGGGTTATTCGGCCAAAAAACATGGCCGCAGCAGCCATCTTGGATTTTAGTCTTTATATGACTAAATCTTTAGCACGGGCTACAGGTCGTACTTTCAGTCTGATCATCATAAAATTTGTCATGGCTGTTGAAATTGGAATGTAGATGGGAACGAGTCATTTTGGGGTCATTCGGACAAAAAACATGGCCGCCAGTGGCCATCTTGGATTTCAAAATTTAATCCATTAGCACGGGCCACAGGTCGTACTGTTTGTCTGATCATCATGAAATTTGTCATGGATGATAATATTGACATGTAGATGGGAACGAGTAATTTTGGGGTTATTCGGCCAAAAAACATGGCCGCCAGCAGCCATCTTGGATTTTACTCTTTGTATGACTAAATTCTTTAGCACGGGCTACAGGTCGTACTTTCAGTCTGATCATCATAAAATTTGTCAAGAATGTTAATAATGACATGTAGATGGGAACGAGTCATTTTGGGATCATTTGACCCAAAAACATGGCCGCCAGCAGCCATCTTGGATTTTAATCTTTGTATGACTAAATCCTTTAGCACGGGCTACAGGTCGTACCTTTAGTCTGATCATCATGAAATTTTTCATGGCTGTTGAAATTGGAATGTAGATGAGAATGAGTCATTTTGGGGACATTCCGACAAAAAAACATGGCTGCCAGCGGCCATCTTGGATTTCCAAATTCAATTCTAAATCTTTCCATTCATTGCTCATCACACAAATTTAACTTCTTCTCAAAGTTGAGCTACAGTGTCATTGACACTTTCATTTGAGACATTAAAGAACGAAATATGTCGTTACACCATTAATGATCATTAATACATAATTTGTGTTTATGAAAGTCTGGTACAGACAGTTTGTTTCCAGTACATATTCATTGGAACGTAAACAATTATTCTCTGACAAATCATGTTAATATTGCCTTTCGTTACTGGTTTCCTTGACTCACATATCTCTCACTTCTTAATACTTATAATTAAAACAATTGTTCTGTGTTTTGTGTCACTTCTTAATAGCATTCTGTATTCTGCTATTGAAAAGAAAAACAGTTGTAGTATACCTTAAAGGTATGAAGGCCTTGGTGGGTATCATGTGAACATATTTCCACCGCTACAAACGAAATAATATTCAAATATAGACAGACTTTGTTAATATACAAATGAGAAATATCTCATAAACATTATGTTATAGTCGTAAATTTGCCGACTGTTATGTAAACAAAGCATAAAAAGTTACTTTCCTGGTGTTTCTTTATATTATGATGGTAAACATAAAGAGCGTTCTTTGTTGCTCAATTCCTTATTTGGAAATAATAAAGAGCGTTTATACCATTTGTGTGTGATTAGCCAGTAGCATTATGCTGCCTTCTATAACACAATCAGACTCTTGTTTAGGTAAAATTTAGTAGGTCTTTATGTAAGCATGATGTTTAAGGGATTACAGTGCTCATGAAACAACAAAACTCTATCGGAAAGCCACCCCTATTAAGCCGAGAAATAAATAAATAATACCGCCACCGGTTGTCGGCTATCTCCGTCGCAAAACCTCGCATGACGTCAAGCGAGGTAAACTAATTAAAAACACGGAATCGGAGTTATTTGTGTCTACCTATATGACGATGGAAAATCCGGAATAGACATCAGCTCGTGAGCGTGATGGAATTACTGCGGGGCATATCAATAGCATTGTGTACACATGGTTAATTGTCATCGCGCGGTGAGTTATATTCACTTGTGATTTGTCTTAAGCGCTGTTTGGAAAGTTATTGTTTTGACAAAAAAACTATAGAAGGCCGATTGAGCGGGGTAGGTAACACTTTCGTGTCAAAAATAAAGCTTATAAAAACATGAGCAGGCATGTGAACTCTATTCGGGCGCGTGTTCACGATGTTGTTTTAATTTTCCGTATATATGCCCCGAGTGTCCCGTATTTACAATCATTCATTCGTAACATTGCCATATAAATGCAGTGTTTTCGGCTGTGGCCGGTCTAGTGACTCTCAGTTAGGTATAATGCTGTATTCATTTCCAAACGATGTTCGTTTACGTGCCATTTGGCGGCATTTCTGTGGGAAACCCGTTGCGCAATCATCAGAAACCGATTACATATACCAAATAAAGAGCGTTTAATTTGACAAGTCAGTCATGGTTACGAATACATACAATTGCAGTTAAAGTGGAGAGTATGTTGAATAAATCACGATAACAACTATTCTTAGTCGATTCCCCATTTCCTTCACCATGGCTCCATAAAGAGCGTTCCATGTTAAGAGTTTTCCTAATATGGTACGAATAAAAAGAGTTTAATAAAGCGGAAATTGCTATGACTTGGAAGGATATATAAAGCATGCATATCGGAAGTTCGTGTACATGTATTGACCTGTATTGGTGTAATCATTAAAAAAAATCACGATGACAACTGTTCTAAGTCGAGTCCCTTTACCTTGACGCAATAAAGAGCGTTCACTATTACGATATATTGCGAATAAAGAGCACTTGAATATGTGATTCCATATTAAACCGGATTATTATCCCTCCTTCAAAAAGTGTTATATATGATTGGATGTTTATAACCCTATTGTTATGCGTAATTGCCACATAGAGGTCGATTTATGACCTGGATATTCAATAGACCGCATCGCTAGAGTGCTAATTTAATAGGTCAATAACGATGCATAGATGTAGTGAATTTCCACCAGTGACAGTCGGCTAGATTGTTTTGGGGTGGGGGAAGCAATATTCCGAAATATATATAAACACCATATTGCCCAAATAATTACATGATTCATAACCAAGGAAAAATGAACATATCATATTGGTAATGAATGACTTGATTATAATTGATTAAATCCGACAGCAATAAACCAATTGTGTGTTGTTTTACCGCGTTACGATAATTAAAACGAAACGCTCTTTATTGACACACGACTAATGTCATCTGGAAATTGGAATGTTTACGAGATGATAATTGCCTAATAACTGTGCAAGTCTTCGCGTATATATGCAATCTTGATATGCATATATAATATAACTTGGACTATTCCGGTAACGAAAAAATATATATAAACACGAGCACGCGTTTATATAGATAAATGCGCGCAAAACTGAATAATATACCGGCATGGCTTTATAGTAACAACACATCGCGATACATATAATAATAGTAATAATAACACGATAAAGATCGACATTTAATTACGAGAAAGGCGATGTTTCGGCGAAGTTTTGCATTCGCAGTGTGATAACGCGACAATCGTCAAAGGCCGCGATAGACTACATGCAAACTTAAAATACCGCCGTCGCGTATCTATGCGTTGTCAATGAGTTACCACGTGATCGATCACGTGCTATGCTTCTGTTTACATGTGACAATCACGTGATCGGGCTGATGATCACGTGACTTCGTCTACAACAAAATCTTCGGCTAACTTCGGAATTTTTTTGAATCGTTATAAAAATAACGATTGGCGGCCGAATATTAGATTATATGCGCCCAATGGACATTTTATATATATATTATCGGTATATTGAAAGAAAATAATATTGTTTTTTTCAGGACCGTATTCCTTTAAGGGATAGTGATCGTATATTTGAACCAAAATGTATGCGTTTTAATATTGATCTGTTTACGGTGTTTGGAACAAATATTTTCGACAACTAAACCCTCTCGTCCCTTTAATATAATTAATATAACATCCCTCATCCAATAATCTCCAAATTGCATATCTATTTTCAATCCTAGTTACACATCACACCGCCCCTCATCATTTGCCAATTGTACACCCTTTTTTGCTGCTTCTGTTGCAACTGCTCAATTTCTTTAAAAATTATTGAAAAAATGGTCCTCCGGCCTGCGACATTTACCTCCGATTTAGTTTTT
The DNA here is from genome assembly GCA_032622095.1 of Siphonodentalium dalli. Taxonomy (NCBI): domain Eukaryota; kingdom Metazoa; phylum Mollusca; class Scaphopoda; order Gadilida; family Siphonodentaliidae; genus Siphonodentalium; species Siphonodentalium dalli. The sequence continues at coordinate 155,134,736 of CP136068.1, read as the reverse complement.
TCGATCATCGGTCCACACCAAAATTGAGCACACGTCCCTATATAATATACCTATTTAAACCGAGTATACACGGTGGTGTAATAGAAGAACCATTAATTTAACCGTAACCGTAGCATATTCCCACGTATACGTGTACGTTTTCACGACAAATCCCCGCTGATCTGTTATTAATGAACCAAACAATTAACATGTCAACACACTCTGGCCCGCCAATGCTACAGTGTATAAACGTAACGGGGCAAATATGCATATTATATTGACAGCTAACGAGAACATTCATCACCAATAATCTGCTCACCCCTTTCAGTCGATACGATAGAAACTAAACGATTTGTTACTTCTAATTACCCGTACTTAATTACACTACTTGCGTGTTAATAAAGTACGACACACCCCCCCCCCCCCCAATCACAACTAAAGGTGAAACATGGGATTTAGAACATTAATATTCACTCTTACACAGTTCCACATTCAAGGTGTGTCTTGTGTAATCGTATGTCAGTTGTAACGTTGTGAAACCGCAACCGAACTGAATTATTCTATTGCTAAATAGTTCATGGGTGACCTGATGCATGCATCTTAGTTTTCTTGTAAATGTTTGCTGGTGGACAACGTAATGCATACGTTTGTCGCGAATGAATTGTACTCTACGCTTATCCATGATATCAGACCGCTCCGAGACGTCTGTAATGTGATCATAGAAGTATTTTTGTGTGAGGATCGCCATGTACTTGGGAGCACTGACACATATGAATGCACATTAATGAAATCGACAACTGCCTAATAGCTTTCGGGGAAGACCGTTACGAAATGAACATCGCGAGTAAATTCCGCGCACAAGACGACATTGAATATGCCACATTGCAGAAGGCGTAACATACCTATATGGCTTATTGATTTACATTGCATGGACCGATATTGACGTTGTAACCACCGTAAATAAACGCTGATTATCGAACGCTTAACGGCTTGACTATCGTTTATGGAACAGAAATCCTAAAGGACGATAAGTAGTTACTGAAAATATACATAATCGGGAAAGAAAGCACTCGTGACTCAGTGCAACATCGTGCATGTGGATGGCAAGGATTTTTTCTGTGGTATAATCGGATAACAAAACAGTTGTTGCCCTTCTTCTCGGGAGACATCGAGATTTGTCACCCGCTCGAGAACGGAATGTCGTTCTCGAGCGGGTGACAAATCTCAATGTCTCCCTCGACAGCGGGCGACAACTGTATAGTGTTTTGTATGCTATCCCGATGGCATTTGGTCACCTGATGATCATTATACTGTTTTTTGTATGCAATCCCCGATTGCCTTTGGTCACCTGATGACCATTAGACTGTTTTTGTATTCTATCCCAGATGGCTTTTGGTCACCTGATGATCATTATACTGTTTGTTTGCATGCAATCCTCGATCATTAGACTGTTTGGTATGCTATCCACCGATGGTTTTTGGTCACCCCCTGATCATTAGACTGTTATTATATGCTATCCCCGATGGCTTTTGGTCACCTGATGATCATTATACTGTTTTGGTATGCTATCCCCGATGGCTTTTGATCACCTGATGATCACTAAACTGTTTTTGTATGCTATCCCCGATGGCTTTTGGTCACCTGATGATCATTGGGCTGTTTTGGTATGCTATCCCCGATGGCCTTTGATCACCTGATGATCACTAAACTGTTTTTGTATGCTATCCCCGATAGCTTTTGGTCACCTGATGATCATTGGGCTGTTTTGGTGTGCTATCCCCGATGGTTTTTGGTCACCTGATAGTGCTCAAAAACTTCTTTACAGAGCTCATTATTTAGTAAAACCCGTGATATTTATACTTGCAGATACATTGCCATAATTACATATATTCTACATGTAACTAAACTTCACTACACTGCACATTATTCACGACAATAGAACCATACAAATATGGATATCATTGGAACCGGCTCCTTGACCACATTGTGATAGTTACAGTTATGCCCTGTGCCAATGCATTCTCTTATATATGCGAGTCGACCATAGGTCGCCTCGCATATATAAGAGAATGCATTGGCCTAAACAAAATCTTTTTTTAACACTTTTTACCATTTTTTCTTACATTCTTTAACAATTTTATAATTTGTAATGTGTTAAGCCAATGCATTCTCTTATATATGCGAGGCGACCTATGGTCGACTCGCATATATAAGAGAATGCATTGGCACAGGGCCGTTCTGTTGGGTAAAGGGTTAAATTATTGAATGATTTACTAAATACTATTAGATATTCACAGTTTTTTTTAAAGCTATCGCTTGTACTTCTTATTTTATTTGTATTGTTGTCTGTTTATTGTTATGGTTATCGAAAGACCACTAAAATGTATCTTACCGTATTAAGGTATGTAAAATTCATTGATAATAGTGGCCACGATGGTCGCTCGAGCGTCAATATATATTAGTGAACGGAGTTGGATTGGGCATCGACGATACTAGGAAAGCAGCTGACGGCAATATTGGCGCGTAGGAATATCTAACATTGAAGCGGTGGGCTCGAGCGTCAATATATATTAGTAGATTATCTGCACTCACTAGTATTTGCCACGACCAGCTGATTCTTGATGTACGAATACATTGCTGAGTTAGCAAATTCGACCAGATGACCGCCATCAGTTATACAGGCTGTTTTCGCCTGACTCCAGGTTTTTTCGGTTGTTCTGTAGTGTTTGGTGCAATAGGCTGCATCGTATGCAGCGAGGCAAACTTGAAATATATAACATTTTGGACACTGTCATGTCACTCAGAGACACAATATCAACATATAAACAGTCAAATTATCACCTGACAATTTTCTAGCCCCATTCTGTGTTTTTGAAGTTGCTTTCTAATGTTTCGTGCAATACGGTGCATCGTATCCAACAGGACAAACTACAAAATAAACATTGGAGACAATATCCACAAGCAATAATATAATCACTTGGCACATTTTAAAGATAGTCTATCTTTTCTCAACCCCACGTCCATAACAACAACAACAACAACAACGATATATAGGAAACTTGTGTTTAAAAAAACTGTTGCATTATGTTCCTGTCAAAATATCTACAATGGGGAGGGTTGCGTTTTGAGCGCCGTTCGAGTACTATACCACATATGGTCTTTCTTGTGGAATAATTTGATGGGATATTAGCTGTTGTTTCCAATGCTATAAAACATGTGGCCACTTCATGTATCAAAAATAATTATGTGGGTGTTTAAATGAGATCATTTGACTGAATTGATGGATAATTTCATGACGCGTCCCAAAATGCTTGCCGTCGTGACATCATGGTTGTATTGAATCTGGCGGCAACTGCATGAATGTCAAACTGATAGAGTGACAATCGGCCAAACGGAAGAACACCAGGTTTGTCTTTTTTGTTTGAATTTAATGGTTTTTTTTTACATTGAATAGGAAGCGGCGTGGTGTCATCTCAAAATGTAAAATTGTCCGATGGGTAACATTGGAAAAGTAAAATAATTTTATTTTGCGTCCTGTTAGGGATCGACAACATCCGGGTTCTCAAATGTAAATAGTTCAGCCTCAAGAAAATTGTGGTCCCATAAATTATGTGAGGCGGGGGGGGGGGGGGGTGGGCATCCATCTCCTGTGGTGGCTAGACTACAATGTTAATCGAACCAAACCACTTACTTACTATATAGTATCAGAATTCAGGAGTAAATACATTCAGTCGTCTTTACATACCTAAGGTCTCACAGTGTGTTCCTATGTAGTTCGTGGGACACGTACATGTATATCCATTCACACCATCGTTACACGTCCCTCCATTCTGGCATGGCGATGATGAACATTCATTTATGTCTGTCATAAAATAAATTAAATGTTAGGGTACGTTCATACTCTGCAAGTTTGCACGGAATTTCACAGAAAACTCGATGGTGCCAGAATATGAACGGCAACATGCAAAACAATGCGTTTTTACCACACGAGAAGTAAAATATCGGAAGTTCCACAAGTAACGGTGCTACTAAAACGTTGCCTTAAAGATACTTGATCCGAGTAAACACCCCTAATCTACTATTTCTTTGCTTCGGGGGTAAACAATATTTGATTCGAGTCGAGGAACCTATCCATCAAAGCTCATAGTGTTCAGATATCGATTTTTGAAGTTTGTTATTTCAAATGTTTGTGGCCCAGAAACACGATGTCAAAAGGATGGTCTCGGTCAAAATTGCGGATGAAGATGGATAACTCTAAAAACAAGTGGTAAAACGGCCAATTTTCGTGAATACTCATCAAGTAATAATACGGCCATATTTCGTTGAACAAAATGTTGATAAATAACACGTTTTTGGAAAATGTGATACCATAGTTGACAGTGGTTATAATTATTTTGTTGCAATTAATCGATTCTGATAACTAAAGCGTATGTTGTTGTTGTTATATCTTGATGATATGGGGACCCTCTGATCGGATTGAGTACCTTTAAAAGTGTTATATATGAATTGATTCTCGCGAGACAATTGCATGCTATTTACAGGGACATTTCGATTGAATCGTTACTAGTAGAACTACATAGTGTTTACTTCTCACGTAGTTATCCGTAGTGCAAATGCATTGTTGCATTCGGTTTCTGACACATGGTAGTGCTTCTATAACAATACGTCACTTGGCTTGTTTCAAATTGCATTTCAGAAATATAGATAACTTGGAGTTAAATCAGCCGGAAAAAAAATCTTAACCCTTTCAGTGCCAGGTCCGATTTTTGTATCAACCCATAACCCTGTGCCAATGCATTCTCTTATATATGCTAGTCGACCATAGGTCGCCCAGCATATATAAAAGAATGCATTGGCCTAACAATTTTCATCATTTGTTATTATTTTTTACAATTTTTTACAATTTTAATAATTTTTTCTTATATTCTTTAACAGACTTATTTTGTAGGTTTAGTGCCAGGGAATCTTACGTTTGTCATGGGCATCAAAATTATTACTATGAATACTTGGGGATAGTTTTGAGTTATAACATGCCCCTAAGATTTTATCCAGTTTGTTTTTAAATTCGCTATAGCATGCTTAAGCACACCCCAAAAAAATTCAACACATAACAAAACATTTCAGAAATATAGATAACTTGGAAAAAAAAACGCTTAAAGATGGCCTATCCATTCAGCGCCAAAATTACAACGACATCATTTTTATAAATCCCAATTCCATGACTACAGATAGATATGTTGTAAATGAAATACAGATCAAAATGAAGATTGGGTATAAAATACAGATCAAAATGAAGATTGGGTATAATATGTTGTCTATATGTAAAGGGATAATAAAGTGGTTTATTGCGATCATTAGATCGTTGTAAAATCTATAGTCGAACTGCAATATGCTGTAATGGACCTTTCCACAGCTGTCAATTAAATAATTATTAGCGGATATTTTCGACCAAACAGCGACTGAGTCGGCCAATGGTTGCATTGAAAATTTTGCTGCCATCCTTCTTCACCATAATTGTTGGTATCCATGCATAAATTCAGTGTTAAATCGGCTATATTCAAACAATTTTTTTTTTGTCAAATCATAATATACTGAGATTTATATTTATGGCATGATGTTATAAATTTATCCGTGATTATAACAATGTTTTCACTTAGCATGAAATTTGTCATCATTTTCACATTTAATGGCAAAACGAATGTGTGTTCTCTTGTTTAGATATATTAAAGAGTACAGTGATATGTCTGTTCTGGTCTGCTTCCAGAGCCCTTAATCGATTTCAACCAAATTTGGTGTGGTGCCTCGGGGTACACCGGAAGATGTTTTAACGGCCTTAGTTTTCAACAACAACAAAAAAAAAAAAATTATTTTCAAAATTTAAATTTTTTAATGCAAGATGTTTTTATCTAAAAATCTAAAAAGAAAATTTAAAAGGAAAATTAAAAAAAAAATTAAATTAAATTTAAACAAATTTTAAAAGATTTCATCTTAAAATCTAAAAAGAAAATTAAAAACTTAGAACATTTTTTTAAAGGTAATTTCAATGGGTTTTTTTAAATTAAAAAAAAACAAATTTACTATGTTTTTTTTAACAGCAGATCAAAGTTCAATCTAAAAAAATAATAATAATAATAAGAGAAAATGCAAAGCGTCTTCAATATAAAACCCTCATTGACAGTGGGCTGCCTTTGGCGTCTGTCGTTAAAGCTCCAGAATAGCCGGTTGCCACTAGTGACATTAACGGCTCTCTACTGGCAACAACGATGTTTTTCACTCACGTGTTTAACTTCCAATTTTAATAAAAAATTATAAATTTACAATTTATTAATTTTCCGTATAAAAACGACCTTAGTAAAAATTGTTTAGTATCGCGAATGAATCTTTTGCTTGAGGATACTATAGTTTACTTTACCTGTTTCACAATGTACCCCTTGAAAGCCGGCTGCGCAGGCACATGCATATCCGTTAATGACGTCATTGCATACACCGCCATTTTGACAGGGTGTCGACGCACACTCATCTGTGTCTAAAATAGAGGACGGAAATTTCACAAGCTCAAGTTCATGAAATTTTAGTTGTTGAAATCCATGCTCAACAAAAGAAATTAAAATAGGACACTCTTGTTTTTTTCATTGGAACAAAATGTGGAAAATCCATTACACTGGATTGAACTGACAGGAAACCATGTTAACAAGTTTGATGAATTTATTATCTGAATATTTCCTAAAGGATAACTACTCGTCAATGAGTATTTAGTAAAAAAAATGGGGGGGGGGGTTACATATTCAAGGTTGATTTGAATCTATTTTGTTATATATATGTGTATACACAAGGTTACAACCATGGGCATATAATGTTTAAAAATACGGGCAAAACGTTTCAGACCCTTAAATATTCGGTCGCCCGAACGGCTATGTGGTTCTGTTGACAATAGTAAGTGGACAATTTGCTTAGGAAATTCTGAACAATTGGTGTGAAATATGAGTGGATCTATAAGCCTTTTTTCAGAGTGGGTTAATTTAAATTGAGGATAATGTAGCTACTTTACCTGTTTCACAATGTATCCCCTGAAAGCCGGCTGCGCAGGCACACGTATATCCGTTAATGACGTCACTGCATGTGCCGCCATTTTGACAGGGAGTCGACGCACACTCGTCTGTGTCTACAAAAATAAAAGACAGAATTTAAGTTCCATAAAACCGGGAACTTATTTCTGTATTGGATGTTCATATACTTGCATTCCATGGAGTATGTGTAAAATTTGGTGTCATTTTACGAAGCTGACATGAAGCTCCTAATATGTTTTAATTGGAACCAAATACGACATGCACTGGACTTATAATACAAAACAACGCCAATTTGTTAGTGAAAACTCTTCACAAATAATTACTGGTGTCCCTTTAAAGAAGGTGAAACTATAGGAAATGGATAAACAATTCAATATAAAACAAAACATTTCATGTGGCGTTTCTTATTCCAAATGTGTTATTTTATACACAATAGTATATCTGAATAAAAAGTCAAACGAGCTTTGTACAACTTGTCTAGAATCGCGAATGAATCTTTAACTTGAGGCTACAGTGGTACATTACCTGTTTCACAATGTATCCCTTCAAAGCCGGCTGAGCAAGCACACGTATATCCGTTAATGACGTCACTGCAAGTGCCGCCATTTAGACAGGGTGTCGACACACACTCATCTGTGTCTAAAAAAATAGAGGACGACAATTTCACAAGCTCAAGTTAATTGAATTATAACGGATGAAATATTTTCTCGACAAAAGAAAGTAAAATAGTATACTCTTGTCTTTTTTTGTATTTGTTTTCATTGGAGCAAACTGTGGAAAAATTCATTAGGGTACTTTCATACACTGGCAAGTTTGCACGGTGTATGGTTTGCGGGCATTTCGTCGTAGAAAACGGTATTATTCCAAAATATGAACGGACACATGCAGATAAAATGCATCTGTACCACAACTAACTGAGAAGTAAAATATCTGTACTTCCATATGTAGTGATCGATGCTACCGGAATTTGCCTGTAAATAGCAATTATTTCGCAAGATTCAACCATACAGGAATATAGATATAAATATAACAGATAGGTTAATAACAAGCTCACGTGACGTCATTAATTATTAATAGGAATTGTAATCATATTTATTAAATTTTGACTTCTTGCATCACATTGCTGTGTATTTGATGGATCCATGTACATATATACACGGATCGGTAAGGTATTCCAGGCCTAATGGGCTTAATAACCTTGGTAGATCATATAATAAAACACTTATTGCTATTAGTCCAGTGCATTTATGAGAAAATAGGGCTGAACCTCAAAATAATTGCAACACAAAAGATTTTGTTTTATTTTGGTTGAGAGCATCATAGAGTATACTCAGCTAAAAATCAACAAAAATCTGAACATGCGAAATGGCCTTTTTGAGGCAAAAAGTGGCGAAAATGATGAAAAATTGTTGAAAAATGGAGATTAACATTTTTTGTTAATAACTCTTGATGTAAACATACAATTGTTATATTTTCACAATGATAAACTGTGATACAGTTGTATCCAAGATTTTGTATCATTTTATTGTATAAATATTGATTAAATTTTCGAAATTTGGGTAAAAGATTTGCCAAAATTCAGTGAAAACTGGAAGTCAACAATAACTCTTGATGCAGTTGTAAAATTGTCGTAACTGGGCTTGGAAATATTGTTATATAGTTATATCCACAATTGTGGGGTTTTTTCATGTTGTTACTACAAGCAAATAATCAAAATATTTTAGGGTGAAAAGATGTAAAAATGACAAGAAATCAGAGAAAAATGGAATTTCACATTACATGTTTATGCATTAGAAAATTGCCATAGTTGTCGAAAGGCTGTGTGTTCAAACTGTCAACACCTTGGCATTCCCCACAAGACATAGAACACATAATTCCATGTTTTCAACATGTGCACCTATTGCTTTTGCAGTCCGTTTTACATTTACAACTAATGATGTTCAGTAGTTCTTTTGGAGCTGGTGGTTCCTCACATTTGATAGGATTAAGCCGCCCATCCTTAACCTGCCATTCCCAATCAGTTGGTTCCAAATTAAGCCCCTTCCAACACTGCAACTGGTGATAGTATATGTAAATGAAATCATTTTCTACCTAAAAGTCTGACACAGCAGGTTACATCACCTCTGGTCGGCGCTTTGGCAACAGTGATAAGCCTCTGAAACAAGAGTTGTGGGTCGATGTGTACAACGTCGTTGTCGAACTTGACAGACGGAGCACTCATTATTATTGCTTGGGATGTTCGCTTGAATACATAACTGATAACATCTTTCCCTCCCATGTTCATAAGGATCTTCGTGCCTATTAGTGCATTTATGAGAATAAAGTGCCAAACCTCAAAATAATTGCAAGACAATGTTTCTTAGCAGGAATAAGTCTATTAACCAATTATAAACAACATACTAAAAATATAAAAGGATCAAGAAAGGCGCGAAATTGATAAATTTTGTGAAATAAATTTAGTAAAATTTGGTCAAATACCCATTTTATAGCTTTTCAAGGATGTTTATAAAAAACTTCATTTTACATATCCTTCCATTTATATATCCATTTTGTTGAGTACACAATCCTGATAACAGAACAGAAAACATTTTCGAGATACGTTGAGAATTTTTCGAGTTATGTGCCTCCAAAATTGGGAGTTTGTCTAATTTCGGAGCCTCAATTTCTGAAGAATTAGCTAAAATCCATAGTTTAGGGTCTTGTATTTTAAAAACTAGAGAACAATGAAGGGATATCTTACTGTTGTATTAGTTGCCTCACTATATTGTGCACAACAAATGATTTATTTATGCATCTATGATCGAGAAGACAAAAATATTCTTAAACAAAATGTGTATTCCATTGTATGGACTTAGCCAAATTTGCCTTGTGACACAGAACTGGTGTGATGAAATACCATATTTGAGGTCATACAACTCAATAAATTGATATCCATATGGCCTGTATTTCTCATAACCTCTTACTTATACTAGATTAAATACACTGTGCTGGAATTGCTAAACACATATGTGCCATAATCAACTTATGGCCCTATGAATCCTTTGTATTGACTCTTTTCCAAATATGCCATTTTGGACTGTTTTGTGGTGTTTTTGTCCATTTTAAAGTTTTTTTTGTGCACAAATAGTAAACAACAATGAATACAATTAGTGTTTAATGTGTAAAATCATTTGAACGTTCTTCCTAAAACACTTAGTGTTGGAAAAAATATGATTACATTGGTTATGCCAATCAACATTCACTGGATTTCACATATTTTTTAAGAAACTGACACCAAATTTGAATGTTGATAATGGGGTAGGTGAAATTACAAAGGCTATGATCTTGTCACCATATTCTAGTCATTGGAGACAAAGGGTTGTTTTATTCCAGTTTGTGCAGATTATTCTTGCATGGTAAACAGTTTAGTGCTTTAATAATTATTAGATGTTTATTTAGAACTTTATCAGCATGTTATATAGAACCAGCCCGAAATAATGATTCGCCATTTCGCCATTGAGTTACAACAAAAAGGATTGTAACTCTAAATATGACCACCAAAACAGGAAGCAGTTTACTCTGTATGAAAGAATAAGGTTTGTATGAGCTGGGTATGTTAAAGTTTTATGCATCAAGGTCCATATTTTCTATATTTTGTCAATATGGTTTCCCCTACCCCATTTTTCAGATATTCAAATTTGGCATCAGTTTCCAGAAAAATTAGTGAAATTCAGTGACATTCATTGACATATCCAACATAAGGCATTTATTTCAAAACTTAAGTGTTTCAGGAGGAAAGTTCAAATGATTTTGCACATTAAACATACATTTTTTTTTACAATTTATACACAAAAACCTTTAAAAATGAACAAAAAACGCCCCAAAATGGCATTTTTAGATGATTCAATTCTAAAGATTCATAGGGCCATAATTTGATTTTCTACACCATGATTTGGGAAATTCATTTACAATGTGTTTAACGATGTATAATTAAGTGATTATGAGGAAGACAGGGAATATGGATATATAATTATTGATTTGTATGACATCAAATATGCTATTTCATCATGCCGGTTCTGGACCACAGGCAAATTTGGCTGTCCATACAATGGTGGAACACACATTTTGTTTAAGAATATTTTTGTCCTCTCAATCATAGATGCATAAAGAAATCATATTTTGTGCACAACCTAGAGAGGAAATGACTAAATCAACAAGGAATCCCTTCATTTTCTTTATTTTTTAAAATACAAGACCATAAAAAATGGATTTTAACTAATTTTGAGAAATTGAGCCTCCGGAATTAGACAAACTCCAAATTTTGGAGGCACATAACTAAAACAATACTGAACGTATCTCGGAAAGGTTTTCTGTTCTGTAATCAGGGTTGTGCACTCAACAGAATGGATATATAAATGGAAGGACATGTGAAAAGAAGTTTTTTATAAACATCCTTGAAAAGCTATAAAATGGGTATTTTACCAAATTTTGACAAATTTATTTCACAAAATTCATCAATTTCGCATTTCTTGATACTTGTTGATTTTTAGTATATTATTTGTGATGGGTTAAAGTACTTATTCCCACTGAGAAACTTTGTGTTGCAATTATTTTGAGGTGAAACCATAAATGCACTGGACTATATTGTTCGCTGTTGACGTTATGGTCATTTTCCAATTGGAAACTTTTACGGGAATTCCACAAGAACCATAAAACTGACTCAGTTGAAAGGCTATTATCGTTCTCAATCGTGGAACATCATACACTGTTTGAAACTTCGAGATACAGTTATTCTGATGCTCCAATCTCTGAGTTCCAGTTATGTATAATGACCTACTGCTAGTGTGCCGAAGTAGGTCCGAGTACCTACGGACCATGTAGCACACGGCGTGCACTTTTACTTCTGTACTAGTTACGGACCTCATAGCAGCGAAGAGGTTAAAATGACTACCGGCGGGCACGATATTTTATCCAATTGTTTTGTCTGGCCAGCATAATTTTACGGCTCAAAACTTTATATCATTACATATCGGGTATCTATGATACAATGGTTCTGATTTTGAAGATATATCACAGAGGTTCTATCACAGGTCCATGGGTCATGCCCGTTCAATAGTTCAAACTACCGTTCAGCAGTTCAGCACACACATTCATGTCCCACTTTTAGCAGAGGTCGTACATGTACCCTTCATCTCCTAATTCTGAAAGCATGCATACCCACAGACTGTATCCCAACTTTCACTGAAAGTTACCGCTGACCTTTCGACATCACCACCTATCTATGCAGACATGGACAAAGCTGTATTAACCACTCCCGTTATTTATAGACGCACTGCCCGATTTAACACTATAAAATCTCCACCAGTACATGTTCTATATTAGAAAATAACTGACTCGTGAGCCAACTAATACAATACATGAGGTTTTGATGGTCAGACGTCGACTTTCAAGATAATAAATAGAGTCCATGCTTTTGCCCCCCCCCCAAGCAGTAGATAACTAAGAACGTTCTTAATTATCAGCCTTTGTGATCATTTCGATGCGTGGCACAATAAACCCCACCACATCAAAGAAATATATATACAGTATAGGGACAAAGTAACAACATTGTATTTTTATATCAGATGACCTAAATGCATGGTGTTGTCAAGCTGTAGTTAATATATTTTGTATTATTATATTTTATTCACAATATAAGCCTTGTTTTGTCCTCGGTCGGTTGATTGTATCAAAGGTTACAGGCATCGGAAAAATTAACTTTTGGCCAAAACATCTGGTCGGATATTTACAGGGCACACCAAACCCCTATATATTCGGGCGACCGCACGGTTGTTTGGTTTATTTGTCAACAGTAAGCGGAAAATTGGCTTAGGAAATTCTGAACAATTTGTGTTAAATCCGAGTGGACCTATAAACGTCACTTTGTTTTTGAAAACTTTGCACATAATGTCCACCTGAAGAAGTTGAAACCATATATGAAATGGATAAACAATTCAATATAAAATATAACCGTCTTTTATGTAGCGTTTCGTATGTCAAGTGTGTTATGTTTACATATTAATCTGAATAAAAAAGATAAACGGGTTTCCTCAAATTTTGTCTAAATTCGTGAATGAATTTTTAACATGAGGCAAATCTATGTACTATACCTGTCTCACAATATACCCCTTGAAATCCGGCTGCGCAGGCGCACGTATATCCATTGATGGTGTCACTGCATGTGCCGCCATTTTGACAGGGAGTCGACAAACACTCATCCGTGTCTATATAAAAAGAGGACGAAAATTTCGTAAGCTCAAGTTAATGGAATTATAACGGATGAAATCCATTCTCGACAAAAGAAATTAAAATAGGATACTCTTGTTTTGTTTAAATTTTTTCATGTGGAAATCCTTTACAATGGACTGAACTTACAGGCTACCATGTTATATGCCACCACAAATTATGCATAATGCGGGGGTTCAAAAGATGTCTCTGATCATTTTGCAACGTAATACATTGAAAATGAATTACATTAAAATTATATCAACTCAGCACAACAATTCCCAGAACCTATTCAAATAATTAATGAAAAAATCTAAATTCATTTAAAGAAATCCTATATAGGCAGTCTATCGTTCGACTAAATTTTCGGCTGCAATTCAGCAGAACAAGCTTATGAGAAATTTATAGGACAATATATATCAGCATATGAGCAAGCCTTTCCTCTCAGATACACCGAACAAAGGAAAAAATATATCAAAATGGAACCATGGATTACAAACGGTTTATTGCAATCATCATTGAATAGAAGTAAGCTATTCATTAAAAAAACTAGCACAGCCATCGACAATCAAGATAGATAAATATAAAGCATATTGTAAAATATTCAACCAACTGAAAATGAAGAGCAAAAACCAGTACTATAACTCAATTCAATATTAAAAGATGCTCTTAAATTATCACATAGTCTTCCAAAAAATCTAAAATTTTGAAACAGAACAATCTCAGATCCGGCAACTATTGCGCAATCATTTAACGAATATTTCGCAAAAAATAGGTCAGAAAACAGCTGATAAAGTGGAGAAAATTCAGGATATACAACCTCTTGATTATATGTCTGAAAAAAACCCAAAAGAACTTCTTCCTTTCAGAAACATCATTGTCGGAGATTGTAGATACATGCACCAAAATGTCCAATAAAAGTTGTGTAGACTTTTCTAATATATCAATGAAGCTAATGGGAAGTACTATAAATGAAACAGCAAACGCGCTTTCATACATAATAAATTTATCTTTCAAAAAAGGTGTCGTTCCTAAAAAAATGAAAATCTCCAGAGTAGTACCAATATACAAAAATAGGGCCCGTGAAAATATTGAAAATTATTGACCAATCAGTATTCTTCCTGCTTTCTCTAAAATTATGGAAAACCTTATGCATAAACGTTTAAACTCGTTCTTAAAAAAATTTGATATCCTCCACGAAAACCAATTTGGATTTAGAGCAAACCACTCAACAACCCACCCATTACTTCATGTATTACATCATATTGCCGAGAATAACGACAAAAAGACACGAGACTCTACATTAGCAATCTTTAATGACCTTTCGAAGGCATTTGACACAATCAGTCATGACATGCTCCTCCAAAAGCTTGACAATTATGGTATTAGGGGCATAACCAAGAAATAGTTCATGGGTTACTTAAAGGGAAGACAGCAATATGTTGAAATCGAACATGAAAAATCAAATATGCTCAATATTAGCTGTGGGGTGCCTCAAGGATATATTTTAGGACCGCTACCTTTTCTGATATACGTCACCGATATGCCCGAAAGCACGTGTTTGAATATACTTTCATTTGCAGACGACACAACCCTCCATATATCTGGAAATGACCACCGCCAAATTGAAAAACAATTTAATTCAGAATTGAAAAAAGTTCACAATTGGTGTTGTAGCAATACATTGGTTATTAATATAACAAAAAGTAGGTACATGTTACTACACCCAACTAATAATGACTTTAAATGGAATATTCTTAAAATAAAACTGAACAACGAGCCACTAACACGAATTGGAAACGTTAGACCGGAACAATGTATGAAATTCCTCGGAATTAATATTGATGAAAATCTCACCTTCAAATATCACATATCAATGATAAAAACAGGGATATCAAATGCAATGTACTGCATCAATAAGGTTAAACGTATACTTCCCAAAAACTATTTGAAAACCTTATACTTTTCTCTAATCCACAGTCATCTCATATATGGGTTGCCAATTTGTTTGATTGGACAAAAGGAAATCTTCCGAAATCATTTGATAATTCGTTTGAATATACAACGGCTATTACTCGACAAGCTGGAAATTTGAAAGCATTAACCCCGAGAACGACTTTTACTTCTATATTACCCAAAACACGCGTTTCCGTGCACATGGAACTCATTGGATAAAAATCTCAAAAATATCAGATTTCGAAATATATATAAAAAAGAATTAAAAAATAAATAATATGCGACAAAAGTTAAATGCAACAACTCATTTTGTCAAGACTGTAATGTGGCTTAATATAGCATTGACGACCCTTAATCCTCCCATCATTGTAGTCATTGTAATGCAGTCTGGTATGTTCACCTTAACATTTTGGTGGGAAGAAACGAGAAATTGCTTCCTACATATCGATATATTAACTCCTCGATAATCTGAAACAAACACCTGCTTCGGCAACAACGATCTTTCAATGTATTTGATAATCGGAAGCCATTGTTTTCTTAACCAGTAAAGAATCGAAACAGCCCCGGCCATACCACCCGTCATTATTGACATATTTATTATAAGCAAGCCCATGAATACAACCAATACATATGTATTAACACATATACTTGTAGATGCATCCCATAAGTGGTTTGGATACTTTATTTGTCTATTATGAACTACATTCTATCCTTTTCATTATCATTTCACTTCATTAGTTGCCACTTCATGTTTGTATACGTAGGGACGACAAGAAGACGGCCCATCTGGGCCATGTCGCTCCTGTATAGTATCATTTTTGTTTGTTTATTAACACCATTGCCATAAGCTTGTAAATATTATACAAATAAACAATCAATCAATCACAGATCAGTGCCCGTTTTTAGACTTTAGACCGGTGGAGTTCTCCTCTACCAATTACAAAGCTGGAAGAATGTGCTTATCTCCTGATTGTTATAGGCCCATATTTGTGTGCCTTATTTAAAATGCTTATTTATAAAACAAAATTGGCATAAAATTTATCGCACAACTGCGCCACTAATAGTGTCGAGTGGGCTCATCATTTAAAATGTAATGCAATTTATCGCACAACTACGGCGTTAATAGTGCCAACACATTAGTGGTTTCCTAATTTAAAATGCTAATTTCTAAAACTAATGGCATGGATGTTATCGCACAACTACGTCGCTGAAAGTGTCAAATGGGCGCTTCATTTAAAATGTTTAGTTCTCAAATGTCATGCAAGTTATCACACAACTACGTAATTAATTCAGCAGGATACATCCGATCTTTAAAATGACTGCCGGTGGTCACGATATAAAGCAGTAGATAACAAAAAGCGTTCATGTTTTGTCCCCGCGCAAAGCAGTAGATAATTAAGAAAGTTCCTAATTATTAGCCTTTGTGATAATTTCGCTCCCTGGCACAATAGACCCCACCACATCAAAGACATATATACAGTACAAGACAAGGTAACTGTTTTTATATCAGTTGACCTAAATACATGGTGTTGTCAAGCTGTAGTTAATATAGTTGTTACTATTATATTTTATTCACAATGTAAGCCTTGTTTTGTCCTCGGTCGGTTGATTGTATCAAAGGTTACAGGTATCGGAAAAGTTAAATTTTGGCCAAAATATATGGTTGGATATTAACAGGGCACACCAGACCCCTATATATTCGGGCGACTACACGGTTATTTGGTCTGTTTGCCAATAGTAAAGGAACATTGGCGTAGGAATTTCTGAACAAATTGCATTACATCTGATTGGACATATAAACCTTTCTTCACAGTGGGTTAATTTAAATTGAGGATAATGTAGCTACTTTACCTGTTTCACAATGTAACCCTTGAAACCCGGCTGCGCAGGCACACGTATATCCGTTAATGGCGTCACTGCATGTGCCGCCATTTTGACAGGGAGTCGACGCACACTCGTCTGTGTCTACAAAAATAGGAGCCGCCAGTTCCATAAAACCGGAAACTTAGTTTCGTAATGGACGTTGCTTTACTTGCATTCCATGGAATATGTGTGCAAGTTGGTGTCATTTTTTTGGGTAGAACTTCGGAGGTCACGATATAAAGCATACAGTAGATAACAAAAAGCGTTCATGTTTTGTCCTCGCCCAAAGCAGTAGATAATTAAGAAAGTTCCTAATTATTAGCTTTTGTGATCATTTCGTTGCTTGGCACAATAGACCCCACCACATCAAAGACATATATACAGCATAACTTATAAGACAAAGTATTTATGTTTATATCAGATGACCTAAATACATGGTGTTGTCAAGCTGTAGTTAATTTATTCACAAAATAAGCCTTGTTTTTCCCTCGATCGGATGATTGTATCAAAGGTTACTGGCATAGGAAAAGTACACTTTTGGCCAAAATATCTGGTCGGACATTTACAGGGCACACCAGACCCCTATATATTCGGACGACCCCACGGTTACAAGGCACACCAGACCAACTATATATTCTGGCGACCGCACGGTTATTTGGTTTGTTTGTCAGCTGCAGTAAGCGGAACATTGGCTAAGGAACTTCTGAAAAGTTTGTGTTAAATCAGAGTGAACCTATAAAGTTTTTGTTCAGAGTGGGTTAATTTAAATTGAGGATAATGTAGGTACTTTACCTGTTTCACAATGTACCCCTTGAAAGCCGGCTGCGCAGGCACATGTATATCCGTTAATGACGTCACTGCATGTGCCGCTATTTTGACAGGGAGTCGATGCACACTCGTCTGTGTCTAGAAAAATAGAAGCCGTAAGTTCCATTAAACCGTGAACTTATTTTCGTAATGGATGTTTCTTTACTTGCATTCCATGGAGTATTTGTGCAAGTTGGTGTCATTTTTTTGGGGTGGAACTTCTCATTTCAAAGGTGTTAAATGATACTCTAAAATCTTAATAAGAAGTAATTCTGACATGCTTGAAAACCGGTATACGTTTTAACTGAAAACAAATTGGAACCTAAATGCGACATGCTCTAGACTTAAAAATAAAAAACAACGCCACTTTGTTATTGAAAACTTCACAAATAATGTCCTTCTGAAGAAGTTGAAACTATATGTGAAATGCACAAAAGAATTCAATATAAAACAAAACAGTGTCTTTCGTGCGGCGTTTCTCATGGGAAATGTGTTAGCTTTTACAGAAGAATCTGAATAAAAGACGAACGCGTTTCGTAAAATTTGGTCTAGAATCGAGAATTAATCTTAAGCTTGAGGCAACGCTATGTACTATACCTGTATCGCAATGTACCCCTTGAAATCCGGCTGCACAGGCGCACGTATATCCATTGATGGTGTCACTGCATGTACCGCCATTTTGACAAGGAGTCGACAAACACTCGTCCGTGTCTAAAAAAAAAAAGAGGACGAAAATTTCGTAAGCTCCAGTTCATGGAATTATAACGGATGAAATCCATTCTCGACAAACGAAATTAAAATAGGATACTCTTTTTTTTACAATGGACTGAACTGACAGAATACCATATTATATGTCACCACAAAGAATGCATAATGCGGGGGTTCAACAGATCAGTGCCCGTTTTTAGACTTTAGACCGGTGGAGTTCCCCTCTACTCATTTCAAAGCTGGAACAATGTGCTTATCTCCTGCATTTTATAGGCCCATATGTGTGTGCCTAATTTAAATTGCTTATTTTTCAAACAAAAATGGCATAACATGTATCGCACAACGGCACAGCTAATATTTTCAAGTGGGCTCATCATTTAAAATGCTTATTTCTCAAATGTAATGCAAGTTATCGCACAACTACGTCGTTAATCGTGCCGTCGCCCGAATAAACTTATCGCACACTAGACCCCACCACATCAAAGACATATATACAGTATAAGACAATGTAACAATGTTTATATCAGATGACTTAAATACGTGGTGTTGACAAGCTACAGCTAATATATTTTTTATTATTATATTTTATTCACAACATAAGCCTTGTTTTGTCCTCGATCGGTTGATTGTAATAAAGAGCGTCCATGTTTTTGCCCCCAAAGCAGTAGAAAATAAAGAGCGTCCATGTTTTTCCCACAAAGCAGTAGATAATAAAGAGCGCCCATGTTTTGTCCCCAAAGCAGTATATAACAAAGAGCATCGACGTGTTTCCCCCAAAGTAGTAGATAATAAAGAGCGTCCGTGTTTTGTCACCAAAGAAGTAGATAATAAAGACCGTCCATGTTTTGGCCACACAGCAGTAGATAATAAAGAGCGTCCATGTTTTGTCCCAAAAGAAGTAAATAATAAAGAGCGTTCGTGTTTGCCCCCAAAGCAGTAGATAACAAAGAGTGTCCATGTTTTGTCCCCAAAGCAGTAGATAATAAAGAGCGTCCATGTTTTTGCCCCAAAGCAGTAGGTAATAAAGAGCGTCCATGTTTTTGCCCACAAAGCAGGAGATAATAAAGACCGTCCATATTTTTGCCCACAAAGCAGTAGGTAATAAAGAGCGACAATGTTTTGGCCCCAAAGCAGTAGATAATAAAGAGCGTCCATGTTTTGCCCCAAAAGAAGTAAATAATAAAGAGCGTTCATGTTTGCCCCCAAAGCAGTAGATAACAAAGAGTGTCCATGTTTTGTCCCCAAAGCAGTAGATAACAAAACAAAAAGCATCGACGTGTTTTGCCCCCAAAGAGGTAGATAATAAAGAGCGTCCATGTTTTGCCCCCAAAGAAGTAGATAATAAAGACCGTCCATGTTTTGTCACCAAAGAAGTAGATAATAAAGAGCGTCCATGTTTTGTCACCAAAGCAGTAGATAATAAAGAGCGTCCATGTTTTGTCACCAAAGCAGTAGATAATAAAGACAGTCCATGCTTTTGCCCCCAAAGCAGTAGATAATAAAGAGCGTCCATGTTTTGTCACCAAAGCAGTAGATAATAAAGAGCGTCCATGTTTTGTCACCAAAGCAGTAGATAATAAAGACAGTCCGTGCTTTTGCCCACAAAGCAGTAGATAATAAAGAGCTTCCATGTTTTGTCCCCAAAGCAGTAGATAAGAAAGAGCATCCATGTGTTTGTCCCCAAAGCAGTAGATCATAAAGAGCGTCCATGTTTTGTCACCAAAGCAGTAGATAATAAAGACAGTCCATGCTTTTGCCCCCAAAGCAGTAGATAATAAAGAGCGTCCATGTTTTGTCCCCAAAGCAGTAGATAATAAAGAGCGTCCATGTTTTGTCACCAAAGCAGTAGATAATAAAGACAGTCCATGCTTTTGCCCCCAAAGCAGTAGATAATAAAGAGCGTCCATGTTTTGTCACCAAAGCAGTAGATAATAAAGAGCGTCCATGTTTTGTCACCAAAGCAGTAGATAATAAAGACAGTCCATGCTTTTGCCCCCAAAGCAGTAATAAAGAGCGTCCATGTTTTGTCCCCAAAGCAGTAGATAATAAAGAACGTCCATGTTTTGTCCCCAAAGCAGTAGATAATAAAGAACGTCCATGTTTTGTCACGAAAGCAGTAGATAATAAAGAGCGTCCATGTTTTGTCACCAAAGCAGTAGATAATAAAGAACGTCCATGTTTTGTCACCAAAGCAGTTGATAATAAAGAGCGTCCATGTTTTGTCACCAAAGCAGTAGATAATAGAGACCGTCCATGTTTTGGTCATAGTTTATGGTGTAAATCGGACAGGGAATCTTTAAGATAAACATTGAAAACAGTTCTTCTCAGCGACCCACATTTTCCCTAACATAAAGTGGTTGGTTTTATCACATATACTAAATAGTTTGAAAAGGTGTAATTTAACTTGCCGACTAGGAAACGCGATACCAGTTTGAATGCATCTTAATGAAATATATCGCTTTCATAACGTTTATGTTTTGGTTTCTTTCAAAGAAAGTGCTCATTATCTTAGTATGCTCTTCGGGTATCTATTATATATTTTGGAAGATCTGTGTGTGTGTGTGTCTGTGTGTGTGCGTTGGTTTACCTTACATTATATAGTAACCAAAAGTACCTCACTATTTCAAAAAAAAATTCTCTTAAGGGGACGGAAATTTGTATTTTGTGAAATTTTTGAAATTTTTTCGTCCGCACTAGGCGGAAATGCTACTACGCACGCGCTACAAAAATTCCCGTTATTTCGTTAAAGGTGCCCTCCTTATTTGGATATTTTACGAAATAACGCGGTACCTCGCTATGACGGTATTGTTTCAATTTCTAAAGAAAGTACCTCGCTTTGTTGGGTACACCTGTATGTGTGTGTGTGTGGGGGTGTGTGTGTGTGTTCGCGATGAACTCGAAAACGGCCGAGCCGATTTCGATGAAACTTGGTATGTGGGGGTATTTTCGGCCAGGGGGTGGCATGGGCATATTAATTTTCAGATCCGATGTCAACTTTTCACGTGCCGAGGTCAAATCTGTTTTTACGCTGTGTTATGGGACTTTCATTTGAGTTCGGTGCTTACAAATCGATTCGAAACAGCGCGAATAATAAAATGACAGTCATATTAATGACATTATGAGAACCTTTCGTGTTTCCTCTTTCCAACGATATATAATGCGTATGTATCCGTTTTAGTTATCTGCCTCAATTATCAAGAATAACTGGTACTATCTCCCATCAGGATAAAAACTATGCGTAACTTTTATGACGTCGTTAGAGGTCATAACGTTAGATCACGTTAACGCTTAACCGGCCTATGCATTTTACTGTTTCAGACGTCTTGGTGATATCTCGGGCACCGATGGTAATTTATCTTTACGTTGAAACTTGATAATTAATGAGCGTGTGTATATGAGGCGCGTTTATATACTTGAGTGGAAATCAAATCGGGTTAAACTGGCGGATTTTTACGGACGAAATTTGATGCATAGGGTATCTCGGTATCCGCTGGTCCGATTTCTCGGTATCCGCTGGGCCGATTTCCACTATTTTTCGGGTGTTGGTGTTGGACCCCACCTGGCCTTGACATTCAAAATGGTCAATTCAAGGTCAAAGCCCGGACAAAGTCGGGTCATCTTCTAGTCTATTATATATTTTGGAAGATCTGTGTGTCTGTCTGTGTGTCTGTGTGTTCGCGATAAACTCGAAAACGGCCCACCCGATTTCGATGAAACTTAATGCATATTAATTTGTCCGTGCGACGTGACCTTGACCTTGAAATCGGGTCATTTCAAGGTCAAACTCCCGAATATCACGGGATTTCGATGAAACTTGGTATGTGGGAGTACTTTCTTATGGCGAGTCTCATAAGCATATTCATTTGCCCGTGCGACGTGACCTTGACCTTGAAATCGGGTAACTTCAAGGTCAAATCGCCAATTTTGATGGGATTTCGACGAAATTTGATACGTGGGGTTACTTTTGTCCATTGATTGTTTTGGACGGGTCCAGTCGTGACCCCGACCAGACCTTGACCTTCAAAATGATCAATTCAAGGTCAAATCGGGTAAAACCGGATGGATTTCGACGGGCACGTTTGTTGAATTCCGTTGAGTATAAAAGGAGATAGTCCCATAAATGACCCAATTTAGTGGAAAGTACCCCATTATAGAAATGATACACCAAGGTCGAAATATATTCCGGTCCTTAATGAAGTAAATATACAACTAGATGAGTTATCCGTATAGTTCACCCGCTGCGTTCAGTATCAAACAGTTTTAGCTGAAACAATTATCACAAGAAACTGGATGTACATGAGATACATAATCGCATCTATAATTCTATTACGACGTTTTATTAACCCTTTACCCAACAAAACGGCCAAAAACGCCTAAATAAAGCTTCAACAGCCTAAAATATCTTCCGTTTGTCTCAATAACACCATACAAATATGGATATCATTGGAACCGGTTCATTGACCACATTGTGATGGTTACAGTTATGCCCTGTACCAATGCATTCTCTTATATATGCGAGTCGACCATAGGTCGCCTCGCATATATCAGAGAATGCATTGGCCTAAAAAAACACTTTTTACCATTTTTTCTTACATTCTTTAACAATTTTATAATTTTTTCTTACATTTTTTAACAATTTTTATAATATTTTTCTACATTCTTTGACAATTTTATCATTTTTAATATGTGTTAAGCCAATGCATTCTCTTATATATGCGAGGCGACCTATGGTCGACTCGCATATATAAGAGAATGTATTGGCACAGGGCCGTTCTGTTGGGTAAAGGGTTAAACCGAGTAATATCATTTCACGACAATAACAAACGGACTTATTATTTTACGACATCACAAATCAGTGTAATATGGTTTTACGACATGCCGTATAATTACTTTACTCGATAACGTGTAGATATCAATTTCTGTGACGTCACTCATTTGAAAGAATTGTCAGTTACTAGGCGATCTACTTAATAAATAGGGTACTATTGTATTTGGTTTGATACATGTATTATATGCCTGATATCAGCCATCTATAACCTCATATCAGCATGAGACTGAAAGTCACCGGCTGATATGAGGTTACCTCGTGCTGATATCGTGCCTGATATCAAACCAACCAAGTAGTCTTTGGAGGATATTACTTGATTAGTTGGATATAGACCGAGATATCAGCCCGAGGTAACTTCATATCAGCCTGAAACCGAAGGTAGAATGCTGATATGAAGTTACCGAGGGCTGATATGTATCGGCCGATGTCCAACTAACCAAGTAATAACATCGTTATGAATTAGATCAACAGTATTATGGTAATACCATCACTATCCATTCCAATTTCAGTTCATCTGTGTAAACATAAACTTAAATGGACAACAGATATAATATAAACGAAAATACTAATTTTACATATTAAATGCGATGTTGAAGAGTTTTTGTGTGGCCACGCACGTTATATGTCCGAGTAAATATTCACAATTTGCATTTAAATTACGGAGTAAATACCAGTTCTAAATGGTATGAAACCAACCATGAAATGCAATTACTTCAAGTCCATTTTTAAAATTTCGTTATACCGGTCAAGCACTGTGACTGCATGCCCGATTGGCTGTTACGTTGGATGTAAACACTACGCTTCGCTCGGTGACGTCACAACTGATATCAGTCGAGTTTAGTGGGTTATCAGACGGACGAGGTCAATCCAGTATTAGTGGAGTCCCTTAGGGGTTTAATCGTGACTTTAGTGACTAAAGCATGAAACTTTAAAGATATGTTCCTTATTCACAGGGGAAACCTTTTGGAGGGGGTGCCCGGGTGGGGGGGGGTACTGTGTCAGGATAAAATAAGGTTTCCATGGCAACGGCATCAAATATTTGGAGAAAAGTTGAAAAAGGCCACTGTTAAGAACCAACGAGCCTGTTATTTGAAGAAATGATGTTAACACATAGTGCCAATAATGGTGCATCAAACGGACTGAGCCACTATGACATATAGGGTCAAGGTCAATTAATAAGGTCAAGATCATTGAAACAAATGTGATATTTTGGTCTATGTGTTATAATTGTCTCATATTCCGCTACCCCTATAGTGACTTAGTCTTAAGAGCAATCCCCACCATAATACACAAGAAGTAGGGCGAAATCACGTGTTCAATTTGATATATGATGCATTTGGTATACTATAGTAACTGTCAACAGATGACAGCGTTTTTTGATACATAATCACATTTTAAGTGCTAATTTTAATGTATTTGTGACAGTACGAAATTCACGATACATTACCCTGAGACCATCAGACCAAATAAATATGATTTTGTGACTTTATCACTAAAACATGACACTTCACCATATGTGTTTCTTAGTTATAGTTGAAACGTTTTGGAATGGGATGCCTTGGTGAGGGATCATGTATCAGGATCAAATCTGGTTTCCATGGCAACGGCATCAAATATTTGGAGATAAGTTGGAGACAACCTGATGATCCTTGTCTTTGAAGAAATGATGTGAAGTCATAGTGCCAATAATGGTCCATCACATGGACTAGGCCATAGTACATATAGGGTCAAGGTCAATTGCTACGGTCAAGGTTATTGGAAAAAGGTAATTGTATATATATTTATATATATTTCTCATATTCCGCTACGCATAGCACATGTGTTAATCATAAAATCAATCCCCTTCATAATACACAAACACTTGAACACCATCACCACGTTCAATTCGGTATGATATACTTGATGCAAGACGATCACAGTCAACATGTCACAACATTTATAGTTTATATTTAATCACATTTTAAGTTGTATAGTAGTTGAGGCAGTACTTAAGTCACGATGCATTACCCTTTAGAGACATCAGATCAAAATAAACACGATTTTGTGACTTCAGTAACTAAAGCACTGTACTTCACAAATATGTTGCTTAGTTATTGTGGGAACTTTTTGGATTGGGGTGGCCTCATGTGTCAGGATAAAATATGGTTTCCATGTCAAAATATTTGGAGAAAAGTTTAAAAAGCCTACTGTGGAAACCCGATTAGCTATTAATACAAAAGTCACGATCCAACTCCGAATTGAGGGACCATCAGACCCAAATAAACACGATGTTATGACTATATGTTTATGTTTATTCTCAAGCATGAAACTTCACATATTGGATGCTTAGTTATAGAAGCACTTTTGGAATGTGATGTCCGATGGGGGAGTTGTATTTCAATGTCAGAGGACAAAGGTCAAAGACCAAATGCCATACTGATATATTAACTGTTGTTTCGTTGTCGCTAAATAATGTGATTGATACTATATACCCCACAATACCTTTCAACTATCGTAAATCTGCATATTAGTGACCTTAATATGTTCAGCCAATCAGGATAGTTCGCATGGGGGTAACTAGCTAGGGTTCGATGGGTTCGGACGAACCCGTCCTGAGAAGGACAATGCTCTATTGTGCGACCATGCACTGTATATACTATGCACGTTATCGCAACATACACGACATTGTGTGTTACCAAAATTACATTAATGTCGGACATATTCGAAAAATGTAGCAAATACTAATGGCGGTTTTATATAGCGCTCAGTAATATTGTTCTAAGACGCTTTTAAATATTGCACTATTAGCCCAGTCATGTGTACAAGCCAACCAATGCACCATCTGAAGCCATGATATTGTGTACATGTTCTGCTATAGTTTGATAAAAACGAGATCTGACACTCAACAGTATGACAAGCTGACTGGTACTGGTACGAGCGACCTTCACAGTGGCTAAACCGTAACAAGTGTTAGCTTCGAGTTGAACCTCTTGGTAAGTTGGGTTGGAATTTTCCGGCAGAGACCCACAGACATACGATTGGAGAAAATTACCCCCAACATCACCCTGCCCATTGGTAGTTTGAATTAGATTCATATTGAAAACCAAAACAATGGGGGTAGATAGCGCTCGCACATCATAAAGTCCCTGGATACAGTACTATATATGCCCACATTTTAGACACAGTGTCTCCAATAAAGCCACAGATGTGCACACAAGTAGACTTGGCTAAGATGTGTGTGGATAAGACATATTGTGTCACAATTGGGACGACATTATCGAAATTGTCAATGTTCGTTAACTGGAGATTTAGACTGTATTTTACGGTTCACTGTGTCTTCTGATCATAATATCAATCTAAAAAGGTGTGTTATGCACGGAAGTACCCGTTAAGAGAGATGTCATGCTATGTCGAGTTTGGTTGTACATGCATATTTCAGTTTCCTGTCGCTTAAAGACTTGAGGTTTTATGTGTTTCAATAAGTTTAATTCTACATTATTATATTATGTTTACTTAATTTTATTTGAAATGCTTTTGGTACTTATATTGAAAATATAGAGTTTCATCTCTTGAGTCACCGGAAAACGAGACGTAATATGCATGATATGTATACATGTAGAGCAGAAGTATTCATGTAATTCAATGTCATAATACATTTTAAAATAGATTTCAAATACAATTAAAGATTTCAGCACGGTGTCTATTTATACATATAGTTACGTTCGGTGCTTGGCATATAAGAAACAAATTTGTCGATAAATCGGGAAATGGATGTGGAAGGGAACAGTACCTTCGTCGTGGGACTGAAGGTAAATAATGACAATCGGGAGGTGTAGCATGTCTAATATGGAAACCTAATTCATGGTTTCGTCTTTGCCCACAAATCCCATCATCACAACTTGGCGTAAATAGCTTTGACAACTAGTGGTCAGCAACTTAAAACAACTAGGCGTACAGAGACTGACGAGTGGGGTGTCCAAATAAATAGCCTCTACTTTCATATTTTAAATACACTCCAGTCAAGGTAATGTTAATATATGCTGCACACACAACGGCATTTCGGTTGCAATATAGTGGGATCTCCGACATATGCTGTATATGTGTTAAAATGACATTTGAAGAGGGAATTTTTGCGAGAAAATTATTTTATGAAGTAATCAAAGGCCGTTTTTATCTATAGAAAAGAGTCCTTCGCTCAAAGGGAGCCCGATTGCGATCAGCAAATGTGCATGCACAATTTATACTGACGTGTATTGCTGTTGCGGAAACCGTTTATCCGGTCTAAAGACAAGTTTTTGTGGTGTTACTTTGATTCTTCTGTTGAATTTATTTTCTAAAAATAGAATTTTTCGTCTTGGCGAAAGCAACTTCTGATTATATGTTTGTACGGTTTAGCCACTGTGACCTTGCACATCGCTCAAAGCGGCCAATCCGATGTTGTGTGAATTCACAATAAACAACCGGCAGGCTGCGAACTCATTCCTCTGTGTTGACAGCGAAGACACGCTGAGCACTGGACCATCGTGCTCCACGTGACATATTTCCGATTTACGGAAGAGACAAAAACATTATCTGATTCAAGTTCGAAGCAGTTTGAGTTTTCTCTTAGGACGCTTAATCTCAGTAGGGAATCGCGCTGAAGAATCGACAGGAGACCAGAACCTTTCGTACTGAACTATTGGGGAAAAATATCCAAGTTAGAACAGTTGGAGTCTATTCTTGTGATGCTTGCGATTAGTTGGGGGTCGCGATATTTGGTTCGGGAACTGAATAATCGACAGGCGTCCAGAACCTTTCGCGCACACTGAACTATTGGCGTTAATCCACTTAGACAATACTTGAATAGCATATACATATGTCGCACACGAACCACCCGTGCAGTGGTTCGATTATAGCTCATGGGAGGGAAATGAACGTTAATGGTTGATAAGGTTCGTCTTCAAGAAGTCTGAACGTTTTGTTGTGCGATGAGTCCGTCACCAGGTCATGCTGTGCTATCGCCCCATCCAATGCGGCCCCCACATAAATTTTACCGTTGCAACCACACGACGAACCCGCCTTACGGAAACACTGGCTACGCCTATGATATTCAACATATGTCAAGGCTACCAACGGGGGGAAATGGTTTCTGGGGCCAAATTAGGATGTATTTTATAACACAACCACGCAGAGCCAATATTACAGAGAGGAATTATCATGCATCTTTACCCTATTCTCACATCTATAACTGGGATCAATGCACATTCCTAATCCTTACACATAGCGGCGACCCTTAAGAATCACATGAATCATGACGATAGTATCTAAAGCATACATTTGGCGTATTGGTCGAGTGACCTTAAGCTGAACATTGTTGGAGGTTGTTATCCCGATGGGATCAGATTGATCAAGGTCAGGTCAACATAATCTATGTCAACATTTCCCCCTTATACTTTTATCATTTGTAGGCATTTAGTTGAAATATGTGATATATTGAACTTTCTCCGACAGCATTTACCATTTACAGAACCCGGCTGGCAAATAACTTGAACAACCAAAATTTTGTTTATGTTTTCCATTGTCTCATTCAAATACCCACGCAAACCATGGAATGCCACAACAAGACAGTGGGATACGTGTGGCAAAACGGCTGTGCTAGTAGGCAGTGTGTGTTATTATGAATATGAAGCGGCATATGGCACCACGGATTGAAAGAATATGATGCTTTGCAACCCTTAGGATTTGGCGAAAATGCTACTGGCTACTCGCCTGACTGTAAAGACCGAGAATACTTGGACTCTGAAGATTATGATTAGAATATGTCAAAATCACTTAAGTATTTCTAAACAGGGACGTCGCTATGTGGTCTCCGTTGTGCAGTGAGTATTAACTCCCGATTGGAGCAAACATACTACCAAGTTCGTAAAATTCCTTTGCACATCCCCCTTAGATTGGAAATGATGCCTCCAACCTGACATGCCCTCTTCCTTTAATAATAGCCGACCCCATTCAAGCATATTGGATTCCCAACTTTATATGTATAATAAACACCAAAATGCAATTGCTTGACTGGTCGGACCCATTTTAACAAACCTAACCTTCCATACTATATATATAGGCTAAACAGGACAATACATATGACTATCTGTTCTTGAGAAGATGTTGGCGGATGGATGAGGAGCGATAAAAAGCCTCCACCCTCATCAAGTTTCCAATATGTAACTACCCAATAACACAGGTATTTATTATTAATGGCCTAACTGTCAGATCCACACTTGGGGGCAACAGTCATATCTATGAATATACCAATATTGATCATTTGGATTGAAACAAATTAGTTATCATACACTATTCTAAACATTCAACAGGGCTGTCACAATTTCAATTAAAGCTGCTATGCACTGTTTTGTTAAAATTGGAGAATCATTGACATTGGAATCTCATTTGTTGAAACCTGCTAGCTGGCTGGCTGGATTTAGTTGTGCAAAGAGTAAAATCCAAGATGGCTGCCGGCAGCCATGTTTTTTTCTTCAAAAATCGTTCAAATTCGATAACGTCCATCCAAACATGAACCTTAACATGACTGTAAATTGTAAGAAGATTTCTCCAATAAGGTTGGCTGCAGAGTGCCGATGGATTCAAATTTGAAAATCAAAATGGTTGCCATATTTTAAAACTAATTTCGGGGGAAATATATTGCTCCCATGCAGAGATCACCACGAATACACACATATAGTATGTTGATGATCAGATGAGGGAATTGGCTTGTAGGTGCAAGTTGAGCTAAACAGAGGGGAAGGTGGGGATTGTTAAAAAATAAGCAGAAAGGTATGACAGGGTTGTTGTGGGTGTCAAAGTAGCCAATTAGGACCATGGCTACATATATTAGAGGTTATCCACCCCAGTCATGTTGTACATTGTACCACAAGGCATTACAATCTAAGATTCTCAGACTTTTCGGAGGTACCTTGTCCAAAAAGGTAATACAATAGTTGGATGGAATCATTTGATAAAATGTTCATTTGGGACAAGTTATTCTATGATTACATATGCACATATTTGACAAACAACTAGAAAAACGATGTCTTACATGTGAATTCCGTTTTCCAATTTTAAGTCATGAATGTCATTCGCATGGACATAAATTACAGAGTTCTATAGCTAAGCTACGGTCATTGAGTAATGGAATATATTTAATCATATTTTAATCATATTTTCATTCTCATTCAGCTGGTGATAATATTTCGTTTACTTGTGATCCGGTTAGCTGATCAATCAAGAATTTGAGACCTTATACAATTACCATTTCGCAGCAATCTTACAGACATATATCTTGAATAATGTGGTATGCATCATTGTCGCGAAATTCTTCTGTGATTCTAACCATAAACAAGCAGATGTGTGTGAATGAAGTGAATATTACCTATTCCCTTTGTGAACAGAACACTCAAATGTGACCAATTTGATAACATTTGGAACAGTTGTATGGAAACATGAACATTCTATCCACCACTCAACATGGATTGTATTCCATTTTTCTGAACGAAATTGGGATAGTAGTAATACAGCAAAAAGTTCACTAAAATGACAATTTGGACAGTATTTGTGCTAATGGTTGCTATGGAAACGAGATTATATACTATACACCAGTTTTTGACATTAATTTCAATTGAAATTTTACAGTTGGCATGGTAACAAGATTGTTTTAATCAGGAAAATTAAAATCCAACCTAAAAATATAATAATAAAATACATTCGCTTTATATGTATGTTATATGGCTCTTTAAATGTTTTGTTCATAAAAATAAACTTAACAATCACCTTATTTATCTTTAACGAATTATGCAGGCCGTTTTGCCACATTTACCATAAACAAATAGTACTATAATTATAGTCTTGGAAGAAATGAATATTGTTAAGCCAAAATTGTAGTACTTAAAATGTGATTATATAAATTATTGATGTCAAATGTAGACAGTATCCATCTTAAAGGAATATGGTACTGAAAAAACAATAAATTTTCTTTCAATATATTTAAATATTACATGTAAGTACTCTCCTAGATCCCATTATTACCTCCAATATTACATGTAAGTACTCTCCTCGATCCCATTATTACCTCCAATATTACATGTAACTACTCTTCTCGATCTCATTATTACCTTCAATATTACATGTAAGTACTCTCCTCGTTGTCTACTCGTTATTCGTTATTTTTATAACGATTACAAAAAAATCCGAAGTTAGCCGAAGATTTTGTTGCAGACGAAGTCACGTGATCATCGGCCCGATCACTTGATTGTCACATGTAAACAGAAGCATAGCACGTGATCGATCACGTGGTAACCCATCGACAACGCATAGATATGCTACGGCAGTATTTAAAGTTTGCATGTATACAGTCGATCGCGGCCTTTGAAGATTGTCGCGTTATCACACTGATAATGAAAAACATCGTTGTTCTCGTAATTAAATGTCTTTATCGTGTTATTATCTATATATATAAAACCCGTCGTCTGTGTGTGTGTGTGTATGTATCTGTGTATTGGTGTGTGTGTGTGTATAACTCGGTCACGCTTTGGACGCGTTTATAACTTTTTAACCACTAATCCAATGTGGCCCAAATTTGTACCACGGACTATAGTGTGGCATAAAAGATGACTCACCAAATTTCACGCCGATTGGTCCAAGCAAACCTGAGATCTAACATGGTCCCCAAATGCAATATCTGCACTCAAGTAGACACTATTTCTTATGACGTTTGTCCAAATGACGTCATTGACGTCGAACGCAAACCAACACTTGCCTTGCTATTGTAGGCTAAACCAAAGCGTTGTTGGAAATAAGCGCTAAATTAATGTGTCAGTTCAGTTTCATTGTGAATTTAGATAACGAATGTTGATTTTGTCGCGGAAGTGCATGTATAGTGGGGTGTAGTCAAGACTCGAACGTTCTACCGTCGTTGGGAATGGGTGGATGTAGTGGGGTGCAGAGTCAAGACTCGAACGTTCGTCGTTGGGCATGGGTGCCAATATGGTATTTTAATTCGCCAGTTGGGTTTGAACATAAGTAAATAATGCTGTCTTTGATACGAAAGTTGTGCATTGAGTGTGGTGTCGAAGGAGTACCGGTATACACGGAAGATGGCGAATGGACAGTCTGACCTCCCGCCAGTGGGTACCGTGAACTCGCCAAACTCAGTTAGAAAAATCACATTCACGGGACAGGCCTAATAATAGGGCCAGCAGTGTAAACAACACTGCCGACGCTAATTAATGTTCTTTTAATCTTTCGGTTGAGTGCAAATCTGATAAAAGAATAAATGTTTAAAAGATCACAATGTGCGCGAAGCGCACGCAGTTTAAATTCATATAATGTGCGCGAAGCTCACTAAGGGGCTGCAGCCCCCGCCCCCCCCCCCCGCTAAATAAAGATAAGATTCCGAATAGAGCCTGCTTCAGTTAGTAGGCCCTATAGATAAAGTAAAATATCTTGATTGTTGCGTTCCATCTGTGCCTGCATATAAGTGGGTTGGGGAGATGATGGTGGGGGCAGAAATATAATTTTATTGAAATAAAGTGTTCATACAAATGGGCCGCGCAGTGCAGGGCGTGTGATCATTATAGGCTGCATGCTGAATACAGCTTCCAAAGGGAGTCCGTTTCAAATGTGCTGCAAGCTCCCTATATATATGTGCACGAAGCTTACGCAGTTTAAGATCATATAATGTGCGCGATGCGCAGAAAGGGGCTGTAGACCCCTCCCCGCTAAATAAAGTCTCCCGAATTGAGCCTGTTTCAGTATAGTTAAAGTACAATATTTTGATTGTTGCGTTCCATATATGTACATGCATATACATGGGTTGGAAGATGGGGTGGGGGTAAAACATACAATTTTATTGAAAAGTGTTCATACAAATGGACCGCACAGTGCAGGCGTGTGATAATTAGGCGGCATGCGGAATACAGGTTCCAAAGTGGGTCCGTTCAAAATGTGCAACAAGCTCCCGAATGAAGGCTCCTGAATTGAGTATGTTTCAGTAGGTGCATAGTAGTATTTAAATAATATACTGATTTTTTTGTTTCGTTCAATATGTGCATGCGCATATGTAGACTGGGTGCGTAGAAATACAATTTTAGTTAAATAAAGTGTTCCAACGTGCATCCAGTAACAAAAACAGAAAAGCATGACCATTCGATGTATCCATGAAAGCGGACACTAGAAAATAACAAAGCACATGTATATACCCGTCATTTTGTGACGGGCAACCCCCTGGTAGATAATAATAATAATAATAATGTTTTGCCCCCAAAGCAGTAGATAATAAAGAGCGTCCATGCTTTGTAACCAAAGCAGTAGATAATAAAGAGCGTCCATGTATAGCCCCCAAAGCAGTAGATAATAAAGAGCGTCCATGTTTTTGCCCACAAAGCAGTAGATAATAAAGAGCGTCCATGTTTTGCACCCGAAGCAGTAGATAATAAAGAGCGTCCATGTGTTTGTCCCCAAAGCAGTAGATAACAAAGAGCGCCCATGTTTTGTCACCAAAGCAGTACATAATAAATATCGTCCATGCTTTTGCCCACAAAGCAGTAGATAATAAAGAGCGTCCATGTTTTGCCCCCAAATCAGTAGATAATAAAGAGCGTCCATGTTTTTGCCCACAAAGCAGTAGATAATAAAGAGCGTCCATGTTTTTCCCCCGAAGCAGTAGATAATAAAGAGCGTCCTTGTATTTGTCCCCAAAGCAGTAGATAATAAAGAGCGTCCATGTTTTGTCACCAAAGCAGTAAATAATAAAGATCGTCCATGCTTTTGCCCACAAAGCAGTAGATAATAAAGAGCGTCCATGTTTTGCCCCCAACGCAGTAGATAATAAAGAGCGTCCATGTTTTGCCCCCAAAGCAGTAGATCATAAAGAGCGTCAATGTTTTTGCCCACAAAGCAGCAGATAATAAGAGCGTCCATGTTTTTGCCCACAAAGCAGTAGACAATAAAGAGCGTCCATGTTTTTGCCCACAAAGCAGTAGATAATAAAGAGCGTCCATGTCTTGCCCCCAAAGAAGTAGATAATAAAGAGTGTCCATGTTTTGCCCCCACAGCAGCAGATAACAAGAGCGTCCATGTTTTTGCCCACAAAGCAGTATATAATAAAGAGCGTTCATGTTTTGTCACCAAAGCAGTAGATAATAAAGAGTGTCCATGTTTTGCCCCCGAAGAAGTAGATAATAAAGAGCGTCCATGTGTTTGTCCCCAAAGAAGTAGATAATAAAGACCGTCCATGTTTTGCCCCCAAAGAAGTAGATAATAAAGAGCGTCCATGTTTTCGCCCACAAATCAGTAGATAATAAAGATCGTCCATGTTTTGTCACCAAAGCAGTAGATAACAAAGAGTGCCCATGTTTTGCCCCCGAAGAAGTAGATAATAAAGAGCGTCCATGTGTTTGTCCCCAAAGAAGTAGATAATAAAGACCGTCCATGTTTTGCCCCCAAAGAAGTAGATAATAAAGAGCGTCCATGTTTTTACCCACAAAGCAGTAGATAATAAAGAGCGTACATGTCTTGCCCCAAAGAAGTAGATAATAAAGAACGTCCATGTTTTTGCCCACAAAGCAGTAGATAATGAAGAGCGTCCATGTCTTGCCCCCAAAGAAGTAGATAATAAAGAGCGTCCATGTTTTGCCCGCAAAGCAGCAGATAATAAGAGCGTCCATGTTTTTGCCCACAAAGCAGTAGATAATAAAGAGCGTCCATGTTTTGTCACCAAAGCAGTAGATAATAAAGACCGTCCATACTTTTGCCCACAAAGCAGTAGATAATAAAGGGCATCCAAGTTTTGCCCCCAAAGCAGTAGATAATAAAGAGCGTCCATGTTTTTGCCCACAAAGCAGCAGATAATAAGAGCGTCCATGTTTTTACCCACAAAGCAGTAGATAATAAAGAGCGTCCATGATTTGTCACCAAAGCAGTAGATAATAAAGACCGTCCATAATTTTGCCCACAAAGCAGTAGATAATAAAGAGCTTCCAAGTTTTGCCCCCAAAGCAGTAGATAATAAAGAGCGTCCATATTTTTGAACACAAAGCAGCAGATAATAAGAGCGTCCATGTTTTTGCCCACAAAGCAGTAGATAATAAAGACCGTCCATGTGTTTGCCCCCAAAGCAGTAGATAATAAAGACCGTCCATACTTTTCCCCACAAATCAGTAGATGATAAAGAGCGTCCAAGTTTTGCCCCAAAAGCAGTAGATAATAAAGAGCGTCCATGTTTTGCCCCCAAAGAAGTAGATAATAAAGAGCGCCCATGTTTTGCCCCCAAAGCAATCGATAATAAAGAGCGTCCATGTTTTGCCCCCAAAGAAGTAGATAATAAAGAGCGCCCATGTTTTGCCCCCAAATAAGTAGATAATAAAGAGCGCCCATGTTTTGCCCCCAAAGCAGTAGATAATAAAGAGCGTCCATGTTTTGTCACCAAAGCAGTAGATAATAAAGAGCGCCCATGTTTTTTCCCCCAAAGAAGTAGATAATAAAGACCGTCCATGTTTTGCCCCCAAAGAAGTAGATAATAAAGAGCGCCCATGTTTTGCCCCCAAAGCAGTAGATAATAAAGAACGTCCATGTTTTGCCCCCGAAGAAGTAGATAATAAAGAGCGCCCATGTTTTGCCCCCAAAGCAGTAGATAATAAAGAACGTCCATGTTTTGCCCCCAAAGCAATCGATAATAAAGAACGTCCATGTTTTGCCCCCAAAGAAGTAGATAACAAAGAGCGCCCATGTTTTGCCACCAAAGCAGTAGATAATAAAGAACGTCCATGTTTTGCCCTCGAAGAAGTAGATAATAAAGAGCGCCCATGTTTTGCCCCCAAAGCAGTAGATAATAAAGAGCGCCCATGTTTTTGCCCCCGAAGAAGTAGATAATAAAGAGCGCCCATGTTTTGCCCCCAAAGCAGTAGATAATAAAGAGCGCCCATGTTTTGCCCCCAAAGAAGTAGATAATAAAGAGCGCCCATGTTTTGCCCCCAAAGCAATCGATAATAAAGAACGTCCATGTTTTGCCCCCAAAGAAGTAGATAATAAAGAGCGCCCATGTTTTGCCCCCAAAGATGTAGATAATAAAGAACGTCCAAGTCGTGCCCCCAAAGATGTAGATAATAAAGAACGTCCATGTTTTGCCCCCAAAGCAGTAGATAATAAAGACAGTCCATACTTTTGCCCACAAAGCAGTAGATAATAAAGAGCGTCCAAGTTTTGCCCCCAAAGAAGTAGATAATAAAGAGCGTCCATGTTTTGTCACCAAAGCAGTAGATAATAAAGACCGTCCATGTTTTTGCCCCCAAAGCAGTAGATAATAAAGAGCGTCCATGTTTTGTCACCAAAGCAGTAGATAATAAAGACCGTCCATACTTTTGCCCACAAAGCAGTAGATAATAAAGAGCGTCCAAGTTTTGCCCCCAAAGAAGTAGATAATAAAGACCGTCCATACTTTTGCCCACAAAGCAGTAGATAATAAAGAGCGTCCATGTTTTGTCCACAAAGAAGTAGATAATAAAGAGCGTCCATGTGATTGTCCCCAAAGCAGTAGATAATAAAGATCGTCCATGTTTTGTCACCAAAGCAGTAGATAATAAAGACCGTCCATGTGTTTGCCCCCAAAGCAGTAGATAATAAAGAGCGTCCATGTTTTGCCCACAAAGCAGTAGATAATAAAGAGCGTCCATGTGATTGTCCCCAAAGCAGTAGATAATAAAGAGTGTCCATGTTTAGTCACCAAAGCAGTAGATAATAAAGGGCGTCCATGTTTTGCCCCCAAAGCAGTATATAATAAAGAGCGTCCACGTTTGGCCCCAAAGCAGTAGATAATAAAGAGCGTCCATGTTTTTGCCCACAAAGCAGTAGATAATAAAGAGCGTCCATGTTTTGTCCCCAAAGAAGTAGATACTAAAGAGCGTCCATTTTTTTGCCCCCAAAGCAGTAGATAATAAATAGAATCCACGTCCCCCCCCCCCACAGCAGTAGATACTAATGAGCATCCACCTTTTGTCCCCCAAAGCAGTAGATTATAAAGAGCTTCCATATGTTTGCCCCCAAAGCAGTAGATAATAAAGAGCGTCTCTATGTTTTTGCCCTGCGCTAATGTTCTTAGTTATTGTTATCGTTTCGATTTATTAATTTTGTTATCGTTTCGATGTATTAATTTTGTTATCGTTTCGATGCATTACTTATTGATAATTTGTGTTTAATTGTTCGCGTGATGCGAATGCCGATGATTGCAAGTATTTTCATTTTCATGCGTAAATCGCTTTGATAATTCTGAATTAATTGTTGCAAACTCGGACCATGGGTCTATAAACGTTTTACAAAATGGGTTAATTTAACTTGAGGATAATGTAGGTACTTTACCTGTTTCACAATGTACCCCGTGAAAGCCAGCTGCGCACGCGCACGAATATCCATTATAGACGTCACTGCATAAGCCGCCATTTTGACATGGAGTCGAAGCGCACTCGTCGATGTCTATAAAGAGAAGACGAAATTTCCATCAGCTGAGTTATTTAAGGAAATGTATGCATATTGATTTAATTGCATTCCAGGAAATACGGGTGGACGTCGGTGCGACAATTTGCGTAGAACGCGTTTTCAATCGTCTCACACCGAAAATTGTCATATTATATGTTATCATATTATATACTAGCAGGGTTACCCGGTGTTGCCCAGGTTAAGTGATGTGAAACCCTCTGTAGATATTTGGTGAGAATAGAGAATACTGTTGCTCTCAACGTGTTACACATATTCTCATGAATTGTATATCCAAATGGCATCACCAAACATGATTCTTACACATGGAATATAAGTAGTGGCTCATCTTGTCAGATCGGAGCGATTGTCATTTTGTTTATCGCATTTAATCCGTCCCACCAATAAAGAAGTATTTATTTATTTACAACTGCGTATACTTCAGACGTTATAGCATGAAACATGAACACCATAAACACATTAGTACGAAAAAACAAAAGACGACAATTGTGTTTTACATAGAGATGTATCAATCAATCAATCAATCAATCTAGTTTATCATATCTGCATGAAGATGCATATGTTTTAAAGATATGTCCAGGTGCTCCTCTGTTCTGGTGCTATATACTGGCTAATCATTTTCAGTTTAAAAGAATTGATGTTATGCATGTATAGCAACTACATGTGCCCGACACAGCGAAATTTTGAGTTGTTTATGTTAGGCGATGAGTCAGTTCTAAAAAAAAATAAGAAATCCTCTGTATCGGGCAGATACACCCTTGTCATATGTCAATATTGGAGGATCCGGAAAAAGTCATGTGCTACGGACTGTGGTTTCCTTTATCTCAGAAGTAACCATATTTGACTGCACACTGTGACTACTATTTTTGAACAGGCCTGCTCTACATTTCCATATCTCTTGGCAATTCTAACATTTTTGTGTGGAAACTATATTGAATGGGACGGACTCAATCGTGTTATAATATATTCATGAGCCATTCTAATATGCAGTTCTCTGACGATTCAAGGTCCCTCTGTTTGAATGAATATATGCATCTCTTAAATAGATTGATATAAATATACTTTTAATGCTTTATTCTATGTATATGTGTTGCTTGATCATTATAAGAATGCCCTGATTTCCATCCCCATATAAATATGACAGTTGAGAAGATATAATTGTTCAAGTGATTTAGTTCGGTCACCATTTGTCGAGATTGTGAAATTGGAATGCCAAAAACTAATTAGAACGACATGGAGATGGCCTGGGAGATGACTTTATATAACTTTGTTGGATATCGGCGAATTGAACAATTTTATAAATGCTAGTGAATCTTCTCTCGCCTTCCATGACCCAAACGACCCCAAATATGATTTAATTCATCATATCATTAGAGAAGAACATGCATGAGTTTGGTGGAATCAGTGCTAAATATATTTGTATCAACTTTGGTTCAACTCCCCTCATGCATGACTTGATACGCGTCACTTTTGTCGTATTGAAACCACGACTATTAGACTGGTGCATGCAGTATATAATGGAGACGATTATATATAAGTTTGGTGGTAATCGGCAACTAAACAAATTCTTATCATAGTTATTACCCCCCCCCCCAATCTCTCACCCAAACGGCACCATTTTCGCGTCTGTAAATCACACGTTTATACTCCTTGTATCACGGAGAAGAATAATATATCAATTTGGTCGAAATCTGTGCTATAAATAGCCCATCCCCTGACACCAACAACGTCACTTTAGAAAAGTTTAACCCGCACCATTATCTTACTCGTAAAAAGTTACCCCTGTTAGACCGCCTTGGTGCCATCTCGATTGTACCCTTAACGTTATATATAGAACACAGACAGATATAAAATTTATGAAGATTGGCGAGTATACAAATTCGTATCAAATTTAGGGCCACCATTGCATATCTCTCACACAAAAGGCACCGATTTGGCGCATTTAAACCACACGAGTAGAGTATTCGTATCACGGAGAAGAATATGTATCAATCAGGTGGAAATCGGCGCTAAACATATTGTTTATCAATGTTTGTGTCCCTCTCACCCTCTAGGCACCCCCGACTCGAGTGGCTCCACATTTGACATCTTTAAACCACACAAATAGATATCATGTAGATTATTATTTGTAAGTTTGGTGCTAATCCGCGACTAAACAAATTTCATCAAATTTAGAGCCCACCCCACCCACCCCCATCTCTCACCAAAGCAGCACCATGTATGACGTCTTTAAACTCACACGATTAGAGTCCTCATATCATGGATAAGAATGTGTATCAATTTGGTGGAAATTGGCGCTAAAAATATCGTGTATCAATTTTGGTGCCCCTCTCCCTATCAGTGCACCCCTGAATCGAATGACGCCACTTTTGACAGATTTAAGCCACGCCATTAGACACCTAGCTCATACCATGGGGATGAATTTGTATAAGTTTCGTGGCAATCGGCGACTAAACCAATTCTTATCAGATTTAGTACCCACCCACCACCACAACCCCCAAAATCTCTCACCCCAACGACACCAATTTGGCGTCTTTAAATTACACAATAAGATTCCTTGTATCATGGAGAAGATCTCAGAAGAATTTGCATCAATTTAGTGGAATTCGGCGCTAAAATTATTTTTATCAATTTTGGTGCCCCGCTCCCATTCCGGGCATCCCTGACGCGAACGGCGCGACTTTTGACATATTTAAACCACACCATTATATTCCTCATATTATGGGGATTATTATATATCAGTTTGGTGGCAATCGGCGACAATTTTGTGTCTGCCCCTCCCCTTTTCTGCCCCTGACAACAACGGCGTCACTTTAGAAAATTCTAACCCTCGCCATTATCTTTCTCGTAAAAAGTTACCCCTATTTGACCCCTTTTGTGCCATCTAGGTGGTCCCCTGTGAATTTCTATAGAACACAGATAGACAGACAGCAATTCGCAAATTGCGATATAGATTCACACGCAAATACCATTATAAAGGAGCATTTTCAAAAATATCCATACGGATACAACGGACATGTATTGCCGGTAGAAATAATGAACAAGTTTTGCTCGTGTAAACCCCCTGAATTCACATGTGTATAATACACAAGCTTCGTACAACTCGCCGTGTTTATATATACTAGCTGTATTCACATGAGTAAAACAATTAAATGTTAAGCAAACATACCGACCATAATTTGTTTTAACCATAACAAGATATCTAACTTTCTTTGGATCAAGGTTTCTAACGAAGACATGATGAAATATTATCAGGTTTGATGCGATGCAGCCATTGTGTTGGTCATGCATCATGCACGGGGCAGTGTGGGGAGCTGACTTTGCAGTTGAGTGATATTTTTTGAACAACCGTTCAAGCTTTGTGCTGAAATTTATTTATATCAAAAGTGTCTATACTATTGTGTGTACATCTCCTATTTTGTAAACTTCAGCTTTACACGCTACTGTGCATGGGCATAGATCTCTGATACGGAGGTAAATATTTCAACGGTAACTCGAGAGTTAAACGATTGTAACTATTGTAGGACTACTCCACTCAGCGCCCTGTATGTTAGCACTGCCACAAGGGTGGTACTTTGCGGACCGATACATCTATTTTTGCATATCATATACTATACTATACTTAGTCACCTATTATCATATTTTGACCACCAACATTTTGCAATAATGGCATTACTTTCGGTATTTATAAGAATAATATAGACTGAGCGAGACATAAACAATTTTAATGCTAAAACATAAGAACTAAGAACACGTAAGAAATCCTTACCAAATGTCCTTATGGCAGTGATATCTCAGCGGAACGATGGGAGATAACTCTGCCTGGAGTTTGAAGACTACGTCGTAATTCACCTCTGCCGACATAAATTTGTCGAAAGTTCACAACTTCAACAAACTACAAGGACGGACATTCCCGTAATTCTAAAACTGTGAACATGTGTGACTTTGACAATTGGGGGATGTCTCCAATTGTTTAGAAACAATCAAATTCAAAACAATAACATATATTCATTCGCCACCGTTGAATTTTAAGTGACAACAACCTTGTCCCGTGCTGCATGTCCATTCGATGATTTATTTTAAATATAAGTTGGTGTCGTTCCAATCAAATATAGAGATACTATAGCTTGTTATTGGTATTTGAAATGGAGAAGTGCAAAGCTGAATGATAAAATTGATCAGCTGACTGATGGCCCAGATATTAGCAAGTCACCGAATGACAGACGTATGTCGTAGGTGGGCTTCCAAAAGGACACACGCGGGCGCTCTTTTCTGTTTCATGCCGGACACATAGTTGTTGTTTATTTTGGTCCCAAACAGCGTGTTCAATGTTTATTATGGCTTAACTGTGCCTTTCTGGGACATATACAATGGCCATAGAAAGGTAGTTCAAGAATTGCGCGACCTATTTCGATACCGCAATAATTCAAAAGTGAATATTATTAGGTATATGTTCCTAACACAAATTTTATATAGTGCCCTGAGTATAACATGATGTATATGAATCGAAGACCAAATATTGATTTGAGTTCGAAATGTCTGGTATAATGCAGGCAAACAATTTCATAGTGTCTACGGTTCGAGGAAATGTTTGGAGCGTAGCAAGGGAGGAATTTTATCTCCATCTGAAATCGCCTGAAAGATTCATG
Organism: Siphonodentalium dalli; assembly: GCA_032622095.1. Lineage (NCBI taxonomy): Eukaryota > Metazoa > Mollusca > Scaphopoda > Gadilida > Siphonodentaliidae > Siphonodentalium > Siphonodentalium dalli. The sequence continues at coordinate 155,092,143 of CP136068.1, read as the reverse complement.
ACGGTCTATTCTAAGAAAGGTAGCGAAATATCTTCCAATTAATTATAGCATTGTATACGAAAATATCTATATAAAAATAATAAAAGCGTTTTCGGACAGGTGTCTTCGACACATTTTTATTATTGCACACCCCACAAACTGAAAAAATAAGTACTTAGGAAGAAACGATCTATCCTCAAAACTTAGATTATCGTGGGACACGCACCCCATCGGTAGTTCAGTATGGGCACATATTCATTGGGTTTACATCAGACAGAAAAGTATGTGGTGTCAACATGTACTAATGTGATTCAAGTTTGGGGTCAATAACATCAAATTAGTGCGACACAACCGAACGCAGCTGGTGCAAGTACATTGAAGTACGCCAAGGGGTCCTGGGCTATGGTCCGCAGGGAGATTTTGAAGAACAAACTAGGTTAAATTTGGTGCACTTTGGGTGGTTTTGGAAGTCACAATGGAGGCGGAATAGATTCAAAATTTAATCGTATATTAAACTATCTATGAGGTATCCATAACTGGTGGAAATAAGTGTGGAGGCACATGCTCTCTGTGTGTACGTCGCCGCTGACTAGATGTATCATATGTATAGAAGTTATTCTGGCTAGCACCGCCAAATAATATTTGTTTCAACTCATTGCCATTTAGATTAGTACCAGCGGTTTGTTTCACATGATCTTGACGTGGAACAACCCGGATCAATCATTAAACAATAGATCTGGCAGCCAAACCAAGCCGGTAATTCACTGAAATGAATACCCGGGACAGAAAAAGAAGTGATCGTTAAAACAATATAACATTCTTCCAATTTGTGCAAATATGTTGACCTGACCAGAACATTCAAAGTTTAAAGCTCTCCAATGAGAGCATGACACTTGAAGTACTAGTCGAGAAGACTTTACTTTGAAAGCCGAGTACATTTTGATATCCAGCTGCGCGTCTGCCTTTTGTTATCGATAGATATTTATTGGTGCACTTTGGTGGTTTTAGAAGTCACAATACAAATTCCCGACGTATTCTCTCTCCGAGGTGGTAATTATTTTTCAGTAAGTAAACTTGAAGTGTTATATTGTTATAAATTAAATTATATTGTTATGGTGTCGGGGGCGGCTATTGTAGAGTTGACAATGTTGAAAAAAATGCCAGACTGGTTATCGACTAAGATACATGTATACGTCTTTCTTCAGAGAAAATAATATGGTGCCATAATTTGCACCCACAAACGTTTATAGGTTAACCAATACACGTAAGAGCTGTCAGATGAATCGGATGACGTAGTTTAAACTACGGAAGATAAGCCATTATAATCATGGTGTGACTGAAGAGGATTAAGGTTTTTGTTCTGTCGACGATCGCCACCAAATATGTGACCCGCCATATCAAATCCAGTCGGAAGTCGGGATTTTTTTACCCTGTGCCAATGCATTCTCTTATATATGCGAGTCGACCATAGGTCGCCTCGCATATATAAGAGAATGCATTGGCCTAACAATGTTTTACAATTTTAATAATTTGTTCTTGTATTCTTTAACAATTTTATAATTTCACCCATACAGAGCCCCAGACAAACATGAGCAGACGACACTCTTCGATAAGCTTCTATATATGTGTGGGGCTCCCTGCAGGGTAATGGATGTTTTTTATGTTATGTCCTAAAAATTGTCAGAAACATTTATTTAAAAAAAATGATAAAAAATTGATAGGTCAATGCATTCTCTTATATATGCGAGGCGACCTATTGTCGACTCGCATATATAAGAGAATGCATTGGCACAGGGTAACAAAAATCCCGACTTCCGACTGGATTTGATATGGCGGGTCACATATATGTTATGACTAATTTGATGGCATGTGTGATAAGCCGACTTTCGACCTGTCTATTGTATCTGTTGTTGCCTTCCATTTGTTTCCAGATGATTAGTAATTTTAATTAATTAGCGTAGCATGTCGTAAAGTCACCATAAATAAAAAATATAGATATCATCAGATTAGTCGTAAAACATTACCACTATTAAGGTACGATAACGGAAAAAAGAAACATATTCTTAACATCGAATTAGCAATGTTGTTATAAACAAAAACAACAAACTGTTTAATGTTGCTATACATAATATATTGCTTGATCTTCTGGAACATGACGGCAGACTCTTTAGATATATTTACCAAACCGATTTTACACTTTGCTAGGTTTGGTTTGATATGGTAAACTCTGGCACAATTATTAGACAGCCAGAAAAAAGACATTACCAACACTTTTAGAGACCAATTCACTAATCATTGGTTGTTAGATATAGAATCGTCGCCACGGGGAATAACTGACAAAGAACTGAAGTCAACCACACGCTTAGAAAACTATATAATTGATTTTCCCTCCAGTTTGAGAAAATATTTGATAACAATGCGTAATCAACCACGCGATTGCCTTCTCACGCTACTTCCACTAAGCTTCAATGTACACCAATCTAACCATGTTTTCGGATACTCGATTAACTCTGTAACTGCTGACATTAATTATTCATTGTATCTCAATAACTATATTTATATTTTAACTCGATTCACTAGAACAAACATAATTTATAGAACAACAACTACGAATTCAAATGTATAACATTTGTTGTTTATAATTTGAATATATACAGACAACTGGATAGCTTCAGAATGACAATACAATTAATATAGAGATTATAAAGTTAGAGTTTGCCAATTTGTGATAATCAGAAGAAAATACAAAAACTTGATTCAGCCCGATCGTGATGAGGCACAGATTTCAACGTCCAACGCATGGGGTATCGAACGCCTGCTGCTGGTCAAATATTTGTGTATGTAACCGTCTTTCGCGCTATCGTATTTTCAATTACCGTGCTTTTTGAAAACCCCATCCTCAATTCCTGGCAAACTGCCGTTGTGACACCACCTGATCTCAGGCTATGTAATCCAAATGTTTTCACATCTAAACCAATACATTTAACCCTTTACCCAACAAACCGGCCAAAACCGGCCAAATAAAGCTTCAACAGCCTAAAATATCTTCGGTCTGTCTCAATAGAACCATACAAATATGGATATCATTGGAACCGGCTCCTTGATCACATTGTGATAGTTACAGTTATGCCCTGTGCCAATGCATTCTCTTATATATGCGAGTCGACCATAGGTCGCCTCGCATATATAAGAGAATGCATTGGCCTAAAAAAATTCTTTTTTTAACACTTTTTACCATTTTTTCTTACATTCTTTAACAATTTTATAATTTGTAATGTGTTAGGGCCCTTCTGTTGGGTAAAGGGTTAAAATGATGCAACAATAATTTCTCTGGTCCTACTGTAGGACAACGGGCTGTTCCTTTCAAGAGAAATGAAAGTATTTTTCGTGAATACAATTCACCGAGTTATTTATTCATCAGAATCCCGCAAGACGTAAAATTATATGTTAAGGACAGTCCCTGTTCTTCAATCTAGCGATGACCACTCTCGATCCTTTATTCTGAGCATTGGTTTTTTTGTTCTTGCTATAATTCCAAATGAGAATCATGGAAAATTATGCAAAGTTCTTGTAAACGCTACAAATTCACATATCTTTAAGAAACCGGCAACACCGACGATTACATACATTTCCAACGTACGAAGGTCGTAAAAATTAGCATATTTTCCGCTGAATCTCACAACATAACAATTACAGAAATATGCTCTTTTTTTCACAACAGATTTTCCGAGAATCCGAACCGCTGCTTCCGAACCGCTTGCACCTACCCTGAACAGAAATGGATGATAGAAATATGATATACGTGCCCAACTACTGCCATAGAACGCAGACTCAACAGCAGAAACACTATAACTGAACCTTGAATAAGATGGGCCAAGCTCAGGTTGCTAGCCCAATCCTTCAATCGTTAATAGCTACACATATTTACGTGTAGAGTGGTCCGAGCACGACTATATCAAGATATCCCTCCAATCATTTTTCATCTTAACGAGTACTGCATGCACGCTTCCGGTTTGATGAGTATACTTGGAACACCTGAACTGTTTTATAAAATAAGGATGTACAGATAAGTATATGTGACGATATCGTTGAACTTTTACCTTTCACTTCCTGACCAAACGCTATTGGGTTTAACAATAAAGGCCTGTGGTAGAAACTCCACCAACAAATGGTCAACTTAGCGATATTCCGCCAGCATTCGGACATCTAAATACGCTACTTCTATGCTCATCAATGGCATACGGAGAAGCACTTGACTGACTTGTTTGGTCACGCATGACTGACTGCATGCCTCACTTACATTACAAAGTTCTGTTCATTTCTTGTTGAAATATGACTAGAATCCCAATTGAGATTTTTTGTGAGATTTTATACCACATTCTGTAAAATCGAAATTTGAGGGATCGGAAGGGGCTATGGCCCCAGTAATTGCATATTTAATTGCACCAATGATCAGTTAATATACAAAATAAAGTCAGATTACTAAACCAGTTCCAAGCAGCATGAACTGATCTAGAAGATATTTGTGAAAAAAACGTCATATCAACTTCCGGTGGCCATTTTGGTGGCCATCTTGGATGGTGAGTTTCAAATTTGGCCCCAAAAAAGTGTCGTTATGTCTTAGCTTCACGAAAATATATTCATTTGTATACATTTTACTAGATTTTCCGCTATAATTTGCATAAAACTGACTTAGTGTCTGGTCTGAAATACGGCGGCCATGATGGACGCCATCTTGTCTGGAGTCTACACGGCCACGTTTTTTCTTGTTAACATTGCTTAAAAGTTGAAGGATATAATAAGGAACAACATGAGTGGGGTGAGGTTAAGTCCCAGGGGGTGTAAGGGTACCCCTATTGGCTCCCGGACTACAGCTAAAGCTCGGCCGAAATCGAATTTAGTGCACTCGGTTAATATATTTCGTATACCATTACGAATCATTAGAGTTTCTATATGTATATATCGAATATAACATGTCCTGCATGTTGGCTTATTCGTATGTCCCATGATACATGTTTATCTGGTATATACATGTATGCACATTGTGTACATGTATATATGTACGTCTGCGCTGAAATTCCAACCAAATTTAATAAAAACATTAATCCAGCTAGAGTCTGAACATCTGAAAATATCATACTTGCAGACTTGATTTCCGTCATTTATCACCAACAATATGCAATATAATATGACCATATGCTAGCGTAATTAACGAACCAAAGCTACTGCCATCAGGATATATGTGGCTTTTTTTTAAATGTTAGCAAATTATATTTCCACCAAACAGGATTCACATAACAGTGGTTATTATAATTTAATTACACGTTTCGTAGACATAATCGATCATATATAATCGTACTTCGTGTATAAATCGTAGATCTTACCTCCGGGTATCTGAGAAATCCAATATTATGAATGTAAACAAACAGCTTCACCGCCACATATATTTTAAAACTCGATAAACTAACACTGTATGGTCAACCTAAAACAAACTTGAACTAAGTTACCAAAATCCCCTAAATTCGCTTTGAGCATTTTTTTGTAACTCAAGATGGCGTCCATGACGGCAGTTATAGAGCAATTCTGAATTTATGTGGTAGGTGCACCAACTATTACCACAAACATTGATTATTCCTAAACCATATCAGTAGAATGTATGTACCAAAATGGCCGCCAAAATGGACGAAGTCGAATGAGAATTACAATTTGAGGAAAATTGAATAGCTAGTCCAAAACGATTGAGCTAGCTCTCGCATTTTGCAAGGAAGAATGATTTCAGTGCATAAGGGAAACTTTTGAAATGAGTAGTACGAATTATCGCTAATGTACATCGAGAGAGAGCAAGCGAATGTAGGGTCTCATACAACGGTTAAATCTGGACTATTCTGGCGCCCAGAAATAGAAATATATCGTAGTTTTAGTGTCGGCGCATACGATCACGGTTGTCCCCGGTTTACCCGGCTGCGGTGTAAATCGGGCCCGATAAAATCGGGGGGTTCAGCGCACACGAGTCCGATTTTCACTCCGGTCATATGCATGCTATGCCTACGCTCACTGTAGTAAATAGCCAACTGGTGTGGTCAGCCGATCTAGACATTTACTATAGCTAGTCATGGTGACTTATATTAATATGTATTTCTAAAGACTAATATTTATTAATAATAAACTGAATGAATATATAATATTAATAATAATATATTGAATTTGAGGTCACGGGCAATACTGTGAATACTGCCAATAGCCGTACATTGGCGTAAACTACCTTTCCACAGCTACCGCGTTCTTGTTGCGATTACTATATACGGGCACCTATTTTCTGCCCATAGGTCTACCAGCAGTTGTTACTTGTCGATGGATCACAATTCTTGACATAATTTTCGAATAGCGGTCGCTGCTAACTATTCCGACATTTTGAATGATGTTTTGGTCATGTGACAAGCAAAACACGCGCGTTGCCATCGTCACGAGCCGGTTTTTCCGGATGAAATCAAACTCAGTTTGATCGGTCCGGTTAAATCGGATCCGACAAAAACCGGCCGTGATCGTGTGCGCCGACACTTATATTTACTGTTTATCTTGAATAGTGTGATATCTATGTAATTAAGCAGTTAAATGGGATTTATTAGGGATGTATTGATTCAGTGACCTTTTTCTAGATGTAGAAATATATTTACTCAGAACAGTCTCAGGAATGTGACCGATCATCATTTGTTTTATATCACAACATCAAATATATAGCCAAGTGATCATAGAGGTGATGATAAGTGGACTGAGTTTGGTGTGGCAGACTCATCTGCACAATCTATTTTATAAACATATTGCAACAGTACGGAAATTGCAAGCCCGACGGAGCATCACTTGGCAATTTGGGGGGAAATGTCATTGATTTATAATAGTTTTATTTTAAAACCATTTAGTCTTCCAGTTGGCCAACGGTAGACTGTATTTGTGTGCATTTGTGTAAAATATTTAAAATTAAATAGCCATAACTTGGATGTTTTCCTATTATTGCGGGTTGGTAAATTCAAACCTGCAAATTTAAGTCGGGTTCAATCACGATTTGCAAGTCAGAATTCCCAAATTGGACACCCCAAGGGTGACCACCTAGCCACGTCACTGTTCCAATTGCCGAATAAATATTAGGGGTTTTGGGGATTTAAACCACTGGACCTACTATAAGGGGTTTTTTTCTTTCTATAACTGTACCGGTATACACAAACAAAACTCGTGGAAGCTTTACCTAACGTGTTGTATTATGTAACCAGTAGTCGCGTCCATTCGCCGGAATAAAACCACGTTACATGTCGTTAAATCAGCTATGGAATGTCACACGAGTTATGATGCTTCCACCTGGCTCTTTGTAATTTGGCACTTACGGTCACTGAAAGGTGTGAGTACGCAGTAGTCTAGAATTTGATATTTTAGCCTCATCCGCGTTCCAGTTTTGTATTCGTAAACATCAGGACATGTTGTGTCATTCGTCTTGAGCTTTCTCTATCGAAATTGGGATAAATGTGTTTAAGAGACCTGTTTCTCTTACTGTTTTGATACATGTGCACTATTGATTACATTTCCAAGATTTATTTCGAAGCAATGCGTTAAATAGGTAAGAATATTTAAAAATGATAACTTTGTTAATTGTAAACGAATGGCCCAAATTCAACTCTATAGATAAGGTAAGATAAGAGTTGGATATTTAACTAAGTATGAAACTAACCTTCAAAACTGCTATCTGAATAATATCTAAACCCTGGTTCATCGGTGCAGCTTGGTAGAGGAACTCGGATAACAGAACCATGCAGACGACATGCTTTGTCCAGCTTCCGGTAGAAAACAGAGAAGCACGCGGTCTCTTTGCAACAGTATGATATGCAGTGAATTTTGTTCAGAGCTGTAACTTCCAAGAGTAATAAGTCCGGACATGTGTAGTCGCTCATATTTCCGATTTCCACGAAATGGTTGAGAGTCAACTGAGCATAAGAATATTGCATCAATGATATCATTATAGACATTGTTAATTTCCATACGTATTGTATGTTCGACAACATTGTGAATCGCTCGCGAACGCCGGGATGATTACAGGTAACGCAGCTAACCGACAAACCACCGCGTATTCGAGGAATGGTACGCAAAACAATCAATTATATGACGTCATCAAACAGGCCACATGTAAGTCCAATAGTTTGATATATATTATTAAAACATAAGCCATTCTGGAAACTTCTGTTGCAGAATCATTGACAATCACATTTGGCAATCAGCTGGTGGATAGTTTAGTTGTCTGCCCGGCTCTTTGTAGCAAGCAGCTACCTTTGTCAATAAACTGTGCCACTACTTAATTTGGTACCTTTCCTGATGTAGTGTTGCTTGAAGTCCGAGGCCACAGATAAGTCTGCAGATAAGTTACTTTCACAACGCTATCAAGTCGTATGGTTACAAACTATACAAGTAGCGTTACCAATACACTGCGTCACGAATTCCTTAGCGACAGTCCTGACGTGGTGTTTCGTGAAAGTCGAGGTCACAACAACCAGCCCACGCACAGAGGAAATACGGTGTGTGGGTGATATCGACAGTTGGTTACACGATAGTAATGGGTAATGCCACCACGTTAACACAGTTCCGCCCAGTCTTCTTAAGTATCGGTCGATCAATGGTGCTATCTCTTTTAGAATTCGACCCGGGTGGCGCCAGCACGTCTGGGATGACAATGCAAAAATTGATTCATTCGATAAAAAGTAACTAACTTATAATTTATTTGTTTGATTCCAGGGGCGCAATTTTGACAATATACACCAAATATCCATGTCATAATGTGTATTTATCTACTGGCAAAGTGGCTGCTGTCGTTTTAAAATGCGTCGAATTACGTCGAACTCCTAGATTCTATCAAGATATGTACATCATTTATTTTCGAAGACCAAACTCACATAAGTTACTGCAATTATTGAATTCCCGAAATGAAAAAGAACCACCAGGAACCTGTCGATTCTCGTCTGAAAGGTTTTCGACTTGTTTAAGTCCGCTTGATGTGTGAATAACATAAACCCCGCTAACTTTACAACATAGAATCAATATATTACTGGCAGTATTATTACCATCTATGAAAACAACAAACATATAAATGACGATATATCCCATATATACACTATATTATATTTTATCTTACAATTTAGCTATATTTCCTCAAATACCGCGAAAACGCCTAGGCGGTTTCCGATCTTGTATCCTGGATGGAAACAAGATTATCGTGGATGGCAACAACGAGTACACGTGCGTTTTGACAACTGGCTTCTTTTCAAAACAAAGCGTCTAAATAACAAAATTTAAAAGCCGTAAAATAACACCAGCGTGCGCTAGACGTAATATAATAAATACTTGTGTTAACAAAGTGGAAAAATGTGTAGAGAAGACAGGACAGGACCGAAAAAACAAAACAAAACGCACCGCAAAATGTTTGGAAATTAAAAAAGCAACACATTGTTTACAGCGCGTACGAATACGGACTATTTTGACAATTTCTATTATAAGCGAAGTAGGGAATTCCCCGTAATTCAGTACGGTCTTGATCAGAAACTGCTGACGGCAATTTTTATTCGATAAAATACAGAAGGGAAATTGAAATAAAATTATTTTTTGTTAAGGATACAAGAGAGATTACTTACGAAAAGTCCGTAATTTCATTGCATTTCTCATGAATTAATTTTAATGGTTGATTTAGATGCTTTTAAAGCGTCGTCTGCATTTGCAATTTCTGCAGAGTACACAACGTAAATCTAGCGATTCTTGCGAATATACGTAAAATAAATTTAAAACAATATGGAGTTTAACGAGGTATCATACGATGATCTGATGTAGCTATTTCGAGAAGATGACGATTTGCATGATGTTGTGAGCAGAATCGACAATGAAAACAGTTCTAAAACTAGTGAAAATGTTTTTTGTTGAAAGTCAGTGTACTACTACTACTTCTCAAATGTTGTCTGGATGCCACGATTATGGGTCCTCAGTATCCACTATGGGGATGGAGAAGGAAGAACAGTGAAACTAACAACATTATCAATACAACTGCAAGTACTTCAACTGCTATTATAAATACCACTGATGTTAGTGTTACATCACCACAGTCACAGACAGAAGTAAGTGCTCAGCAGAGACCAACAATGGCAGATAGTCCCTCGTAATAAGTGGCCATCGTGTTGGATCCTGCAGTAGGTACTGCTTAGTTGGAACATTACGGGCTGAACTAATTGTGGTAGTAGATTATTGGCAACATGTTTAATATGTCTGTCATCGTTAGCTCACAACCGAAGTGTTGTTTCGGCTTTCCTCTGAGCAGAACTTATATTTCGACAATTTTCGGTGGCCATTTTGGTAGCCATCTTAGCATTTTGAATCGTGATTGGCTACTCATACCCACATAAACATTGATTTCAATCAATGATGTGTATTGGTGCCGAATTGGCGTTTTGTCGAGTGGGTTTTCGTGAATAACTACATATTTGCCATTTTCATTATTATTGGCGACCATGTTGGACGCCATCTTGAATTTTGTATTTTCCCCAAAGCGGATTTTAGCGGATTTTGGATATGTTATACACGAGATTCTGCCGCGTCGAATGACAACAAAACCGCTTCTTTACCAATTTCTTCTGGGTCTAACCCTCTGACCACCATTCGTAATATCTGCCATTTTCCATATTTTGACCGCCATTTTGGCAGCCATTTTAAGACAAAGCGCCAATTTGGGTTCTATTGAATTGGAGTATTTATAGATAATGGTATGCCCAACTTACATTGTACAGTTCTGTCCATTTCTTGTTGATATATGACTGGAATCCCAATGGCGATTTTTGTGGAATTTTATACCGCGTTCTGTAAAATCAAATGTTTGAGGGTGTAGATGAGTCTGGGACCCAATTTATGGTATCTTTCATTGCTCAAATGCTGAATTAACATGAATATGACTAACCAATGTCGCCAGTCTGAACCATTATCAAACAACAGGAATTGATCTTTAAGATATTAGGCAAAAACTTTTCGAGTTTAGGCCGCCATTTTGGCAGCCATCTGGGCGAGGGGTTCCATTTTTTCTATAGATATGTGGCATAATACTTTACCTTCGCAAAAATGTTTAAATTTGTATAAATATGGCAACATGTGTTCTCATTGTGTCGAATTAATCTCAGTCAGAATCCCTTTTGACTAAAGGCGGCCATGTTGGACGCCATCTTGGATCCTGGATTTTGCCCAAAGCGGATTTTAGCGGATTTTGGATATGTTGTAGCAGAGATTCTCCCGCGTTGAATGACTCCGAGATCGCTTCTTTACCAATTTATTCTGGGTCAACCCCTTTTTTTGCGTACCACGACCACACTATCAGTGCTAACGTTTTAGCATATACTGTTGGCAATATAAATCTTGGGTCCAAAATTTTCTTTAAATCTGAAAATTTGACATTTAGGGAATCTTTCTAAACCAAAAAATCATGTCTTTCTAGCAGGGAATTCGTGTTTTCGTAACTGCTGTCAGAACCGCATAAAAAATACTGTCATATTTTAGACCACAACACAAATTTCAAACTTCACTACAAAGGGTTCATTCCTGTACCAATGGCTATTTTACCTCTGAGAAATCATAGGGAAGAGGTGTAATGATTTTTTTTATGCAAAAAGCACGCAAGGCTATTGACCAATCAGGGCCCAGTGTCTATTTTATTCTCTCCTATATATTCATCCCGCATCCGCTAGATGTCACTCCGAACCCTATTTACACCAGTGTAGCCCAAAGTATGACAGTTGTATAACTATGGGTTTTGTTAAATTGCAGAAATGTGTTTATAATTCATCTTTTGAAAGCCATTTCTTTTGTCAATTTGTTTGGTCCGATACCATTGCCTTACTCTATAGAAACTGTACTGCATCGCAATTTTTTCAATATCGGGTCATATTACAGTGAGAAATAACAGTAATATTCGAATTTCGCCCTTTATTTAATAAATTCTCATTGATAAGTAGTTCAGGAAATGTTCAGATAATAAGTTAAACAATCGGTCATAGGCCGTGTTATAACCTGCTATATAATACTTTCGCAACAATGAGAAGGAATTCTTCTCCTCTGATATTATCTGAGATCTGCTTAATTTTCCTGAATACCAATCCAGACGAATAAGTAAACCATTTATAAGTTATACTTTTACAACTGAAGGGAGAATCCATTTAGTAGAGGAACGGTCAAATTGTACATGTGTGTCGGTCAAATTGTACATGTGTGTCGGTCAAATTGTACATGTGTGTCGGTCAAATGGTACATGTGTGTCGGTCAATTGGTACATGTGTGTCGGTCAAATGGTACATGTGTGTCGGTCAAATGGTATATGTGTGTCGGTCAAATGGTATATGTGTGTCGGTCAAATGGTGCATGTGTGTCGGTCAAATGGTACATGTGTGTCGGTCAAATGGTGCATGTGTGTCGGTCAAATGGTGCATGTGTGTCGGTCAAATGGTGCATGTGTGTCGGTCAAATGGTACATGTGTGTCGGTCAAATGGTACATGTGTGTCGGTCAAATGCGAATTACATTAATTGCTTGCCGATTGATTGGAATAGTACAGACACAACCAGTCACCCATGGCTATCGCGATGACTGATTGATTAGCGAATAACACACTGGGCTATACATAGGTCTGAAGTATAAACTCACATCACATTACTCACCGCGACCAGATGCACGCTAAATTGGGCATATTTGTTGTCTGTCACGTTATTAAAGATGAGGGGATATACGAAATGTCAGTCGTTGCATATCCGATAAATACATTGCGGAAGTTTGTCTAATTGTGCTACAAAAGGTTATCGATGTGTTTATTCGTCGTTAGTGTATGGAAGGCCGTGATCACGTCTATTAAACAAATGGACTTAATCTTAATTGAATTGTGATTAAGTTAAATTAATTGCGCCATATTAGTCGTGCATGGATAAATTAAACTGAATTTAAGCGGAATTATTGAGCATAAAAAACAGTACCCATTAATTCTTATACAATAAAATGCATGCGGACTATCGTGGCCTTAATTATGATAGAAAAGTCGGTAGTATGGCTATCAGTCGACATTATAATAATCGTTCAATCAGCCTGTTCTCTCGAAAATCAGAACATGATCTGCTTATAATAGAACTCGTTTTAGGTAGATAATCTGCTTAGAATCGCCTCATTTTGAGTCGACAATGTGAACATTTGAAATGAAATTTGAAAATTAGAACATTTTAGTCACAGTATAGACTCATAATGAGGCGATTCTAAGCAGATTGTTTGCGAACAATGACAGAAATAAGCCAACTCACAACTGTTCAGGTGTCCGCTCTTTAACGGGTGATTTTACTGTGGCCGCGCCGTGCCATAAACGAAATGATGGGAAAGCGTCCATTACTTGACGTTATATATATGTCGATTATGTGCGTATATGCGCGAGGATATGTTGGTTCAATGGGCATATCCGGAAATAACATAAATTGTGACAAAATATAAAATAATCAGCCCACCTTAATCGCCGACCTCTTTTGGTCTTCGAAAAGGTGAATTTTGTTTATGGTTATTGCGCTTAAGCACAATTGTATTATGCTTAAGTTGACTTATTAATACATGTGAAAACGGCTACCCATTTTAGTTTACATGGCTTATATAATCGTCTGCAAAATTGAGGGTGAAAAATGATGTTGGTGATTACATGTCACCTGTCGCATACGGAATTCTCGTTCTATGTTGACAAAGTGAAATTCCACCAGATCGTCCATTTCAAAAATAATACAATATGATGTACTATAAAGTGCAATTGCTTAAGGGTTATTTCCCATTTCTATAGGAAAAGGATTTGACTCTTTTTTATTCATGTTCAACATATATATGAAAGAATATCATTTTGTAATTGAACAACTAACAAAATAGTTCGTGGTGTCTATCTAAAACATATATGCATCCCCATTAAATAGTTGGAAATTACCGCAACGTAAATATCGCATTTAGTGTCTAGACCGACAGTAAATAAATCATTTTGTTATTCAAAAATGATATCTTCATTGTCGCTTTTTCAATGCACGATGGAACTACCTGTAAAATGATAAAATAAAGACTTGTTTACACTGAAATAGTCTTATTATTTCGTGATTAGAATGTCATCTTATTGTTGCTTGGAATATTAAATTGGTATCCGTCCATAATTATTTGTCGCTTTTAGTTATATAATTTGTGAGAACTAATTTCTTTAGCGGACGACTAATTACTCGCCACTTGAAAGTTTGTTGGCTATATTATTTCATGAGTGGCTAGCAGTGGAAATATCAATTTTCAACTCGCGACCCGCTGAAAATTTATATTTACTCTCTATAGCCACTCATGAAATCCAGTTAAAACGTCATACCTCGCTTCTATTACATACTGGTAGACAAATGACAAATGTGCTGTTAAATTGTTAATCCTCTAGTTGAACACCACAACCAGCGATTATCGACTCTCTTGGACTAGCATGCACCTGTTAAATCAATATGTGTGTCTGACAGGGAAGCGGTTGGGTGGTATACTGATGTAATTCGGACACAGAAACAAAATCGATGCCAATTTGAACGACTTTGGGGAAAAAATGGGATTGAAGATATTCCACTTCTATTGGATCTACAATATATTAGTGATAAAAAACATCATATTTTCCACTTTAGCAGCCATTTATGACGGGGCTTTCCAATTTCGCATTATAAGGATGGCATTGTGTCTTAGCTTCACAAATATATATACATTATTTACATACATTTGACAAGATGTTCTCACCATAATTCGCATCAAATTGACTTAGTGCCTCGTCCGAAAAAACGGGGTAAGAAGTTTAGGGGCAAAAAGAGTAAAATCCATAATGGCTGCTGGTGGCATGTTTTTCATAAAAATCCCGTCCTTAGGTAACCAAGGATATATTTAGGAAGTTTACAGATGGTCTGATGAAAGATGTGACCTGATGTGTGCCAAAGAAAATTGTTGATGGACTCACATACAGAAGCTCGGCGGACAACGGGTGGCAGCACTTGGCAATAGCTGAACGTTGACACCTAAACATCGGAGCCAGCGTTTTCTTCAGAATGAAACAATGAACAGCGTTTAATTGTACGGTAAATGTATTTCCGAAACACGGTGGACACATATACCGAGCGTCTGTCTCACTTTGTGCTGACAATTGAAACCAGCTGGTAATTTTCGAGAAATGATTTGTTTGTCAAGGTCATATACACGGGTTGTCAGTCTATATAACGGTATCCCATGTAGGCCTATTTGTCGACACTAGACTACACTATATACCCAATTACGTATATTATATGCGCATTTTTAGTTTAAATTGAGCCATGTCCGTTTAATTATTAAAAATGCATATGTCTTCCTATTTTCGTCAGCGTGTTTTCCCAAAAATCCGCACATTAACTGCTTAGAATATAACTTGTTTTAGGTATATAATCTGCGTATAATGGCCTCATTTTCAGTCGATACTCTGACTAAAATGTTCTCATTTTCAACATATTATCGACTCAAAAATGAGGCGATTCTATACAGATTATCTACCTAAAACAAGTTATACTATATTGGGTTTCGGGAGAACAGGCTGCACTGACGATACCATTAGGAAATTCTGATATATGGTTTAAAAATCTTTGTATTAGTTTTTAAATTTTCTAACGCGATATTGCTGGTTATATCAATTTTCAACTCGCGACGCGCTGGCGCTTGTTGAAAATTTATATTTACTCTCTATAGCCACTCGTGAAATAGTTAAGGTATTCACTGAAAACAATAGCTATCCTCTATGCACATTACGTGCAGCATTCTAGTTTTCTATGATATATGTGCATCACTAATGAGGGACTTACTAGCGCTTACATGCATATAGGGACGAGATCCAGCGAACATTCGATGTTGCTACTCGTCAATTCAATCGCTGTCAGAGGTGGCTGGATTCTAAAAGCGACCTTGCAGTAGGCTGTCCTGTTGCTCAACTGAAGCATTTATTATAATTTATTATAATTAATAATATTTATTAACGCTGTTCACGTTCTCGTGTCCGGGCAACTGTGCCTGGTTTAGGAATTCCTGAAACATGGCGAGTCTGCGACTGGCAATAACATTGTGAAAGTAAAAGAATTCAGGGGTCAAGTTCACACTACCACCATTGCAATTCGCACTTTCACGTTTGTTTTAAAATCAAAACTTTTGTTTGAAAATCAAAGCTTTGTTTTAAAATCAATTTTTTTTTTTAAAGGGTACTGGACACTAAATCCGGTCATTTATGGGACCATCTCCTTTTATACTCAACTGAATATATGCATATATATATACATATTGTATATATTTTGTTGAGTATAATAACAGGGTCCCATAAATGGCCGGATTTAGGATAAAATCCCCTTTACAACAAACCTATTGGTACAGACAACTAATAATTGAGGTGCTTCTTCGATGATCTATCGGATACCTATTTACATTGAATTTCTCAAGCCATCATTAGTGAACTTTATTGTCGATTATTATCAATCAATCAGCAAGCCGCTCAAAATATACTACCAGTCTAAGACTTAAATGACTTGATTTTTGGAACTCATTTTATGAATAAAGTTGAAAAATCGAGTACAAACACACCAGGTAAAATAAAAAAGGGTATGAGCACAGGTCCCCTGATTAGACAACACTGACATGAGTATATACCTTAATAAAATGTTTATATCTATCGGACCTGTATTGTGCATAGACTCACTTGCGATCAAAATTCATCAAAATCCCCTGTGCAGAAGATACTGCCATATACCCTGTTATGTAGACCCTGAACATATTCCCATCAAATTTAGCAGAGTACATTCCAGTTGTCACAATGATTCACTGTGTGTGGTCCTGTGTGTGTGACGTCAGCTGTATAAATTATGTAGTACACGGGGATGCATTTCTAAATGAAACAACAAGATTGATGGCCAACAAAACGTTATCGACAGCTTTCAATGCCGCTCGGTGGATTCAAAAGGGTATCAATCGCCCTGAAATGGAGACGCGGTACTCACAAATTGTTTGCGACGACAACTGATGCGTCAAAGCGACACAATTTAGAGTCGCTCGGTCACTCTTGAAAACATCCAAGTTAAGAGTTACTGTCAACTCAATAAGGACTCTGACTTTCCGTTAAAAGGTACAAGTATTTCAGCCTGTATGCTATTTAGTCAGGCTCTGACACCATCAATCTAATCCCGCGCCGTGTGTATATCTGTCCTTGTTCTTTCTCATTCCGTTGATACTTGACATCGTTTCGCGCTAAAATGAGTTGCTTTCCATTTGCTGGGTGTATGCGTCCTTGATGAGGACATGAGTATACTATAGCAGGGTCTTCACGATGGGCCGAAAAATATACTGGCACATTTATTTTGGAGTATCTCCCGCATTGGGAGATTACTTAAGATATGGTAGCAATACACGATTTCATGGGTTGTAGGAGGGCTGAAAAATATGAGTTTAAGCATATAAGGGCTATAACTGTCAGTTTAGCCTCTGTTATACCTGGGAGTAATGGTTTGATGGTTTAATTATTTTATAAAGGTACCATAGTATACAAAATGGGATGATATTTGAATACGAAGTATTTTTTTTAAATCTGATGTCGGCCAGCTCTGTGTGGTACTCCACCGGAAAACAGCTCGATTTCTCTCCCTTGAAAACAGTCGTCTGCACTTCTGAGAAAAAAATTTAAAATTGCTACGATAACTTTTTTTAATTTTTCAATATATCTGACATATATCTCGGGTCTATCAGCTCATAAGGTGATTATAGAGTGACATTCGCTCTGTCATGGTTAGCTATGCGACCGAAAACTGCCAATTTCGGTAAAAAAATGGCTAAAATGAAGATTTAAAAAAATCAGTCTACTTGTGATGATGCAATTTTTTTCCAAAAGACAGATGAATTATTCTCCGACCATTTCTGTATCTTGTAACCAAACACTCATGTGCTGTTTATCAATGACCATGGTGCAGCAGAAGGTTGTAATACAGTCAAAATGGTGAAAATGGCCAGAAAATGGCCAGAAATCGTGTATTGCTACCTATATATGAATATGTACAAAATTTTGAAATCGGACAAACCATTGAACAGATTCCCGTCAAATTTAGAACGAACGAACGAACGAACGAACGAACGAACGAATATTGTATTATAGTGACATGTGTTTATAGTTTATAAAAACATATCACATACAGGTGATAACAATGTAGAGTTACTAATAAGTACACACCCAGCCAATAAGGCGGTCGGTCGGTTTATAGATTGATTTTTATTTATTTAAAACCAATAAAAATGAACTTGGGTCGGGGGGTTTTGATGACGGTCGGTCGGGTTACGGGAAACACACATCATTTTTTGTTTTGGCCTTATTCAGCTGCTTTCAACAAGTGGACAATTTGTCAATGAATAATAGCTTGAATCTTTATTCTACATGTGAAAGAACGGCGCCTGAAATATTTGCTGCCAAAATTAGATTTGTGCCTGATGACTCCTTCAAGGTTACATGTACACAGTACAGTACATACAGTGTGGTGAACGTTTTTCGCAGTGGCATTGTCGATTGTGGACGAGTACCCCAAGTTGAAGTTCATTCCGGGCTTGGTTGGTGATCGAGACTGTTACCTGTTCGATTGCGGACAGTTGTTAAAGACGGTCTGATTTCGGTTCCTTTGATCAGTTTGATAACCGGACAAGTTTAAATTCTGCGAAAAAAAGGCTTATTAATCATTGACAATTTCCAGTAGATTCATCGAGAGCAGAGATTTATGCCAATTAATCGATGAATCATGGCATGATCCACTCAATCGAATCAATGGTCTGACTTCATTCAGATGAACACAAACTTCGATGTCAAGCAATAGTGACAATATAACAACGACTCAATGAGGAGCTATTGTTAGAATGTTAGAATGTTGAAAATGCATTTGACAACTTGGCAGTGTTCAGAATCTGATTCTTTCAGAGCACATGCATGTACAATTACAAGAGAGGATATACGTTTACTAGTACCGTACTGTGCGCACCAGTGTAATTCACAAGAGCTTCAATGTCAACAAAAACACCGTAAACAATGAAACTGATGCCGCGTAGTGTTGGGTGATCACATATCTACAATTCCAACTTTACAATTACCCCGACCAATTCATCCCGTGTTCATCATTGTTCGCTGAAACGTGTGGATATGAGACATTGTCATTATTCGCCATGTTATCGTCAAGTTACCGGTATCACGACAATTTACAAGGAGTACACTATTATTGGTTGGATGTTCTTATCAAACTATCTTCGGCTGATTCACTGATATTTCATGGAAAATGTGCGACTACATGAGAACATTGTCGCCAAGTCATTGCGCACAGTTACATGTTTGTGGGATCTACTGTTGTCTTGAAGGAACCAATCCCAAATAGCTGTTATTGATATATACAGTAGTACAGTACCAGTCAAAAGAAGTGGTATATTAAGCATGCTATTTTCGCAAGTGGAAACGCTTATAAGCATGTCGCTTGTGATATTATTGCAATAATTTGCGCTTAATATGGTGACACTTTGCGCTCAAAATTGTGACATTTAAATCAAATATTGCGAGGTTTGTTTCCGCGATTCACTCAAAATGTGACCGCAACAAAGCGTTCATAATTGCATGCATTTCTGAAAACAAACATTCATTTGTTCAGTTCCACACATAGTGGTGAAGATATTTATCATACAATTTTTTTCTAAAAAAGCTCTTCATTCCCTCCGATTTAATCTTCTATGTTGGTCGCTCGTTATCAATTTAATGTAAGCATAAAATTGTGTTTCAATTTGAAACAATTATCAACCAGATATTGAATGTATATTCAATGCTTACTAGTATTCGGTGATGAATACTTTTCTTTCAAGATAAAACATTGTTTATATTGTCTAATTGTTTCAATAGTTAATAAAATTTATGTTGATACATGTAAGTCATTATTTTCAGTTATTTTAATCTGCAGTTGCGATGTTCAGCTGAGGTTGCAGGGCTATGATACACCCAATAATTAGGCCCAATTAAATGTACTAATGGATACAGTGATGACTTAGTCAAGCCTTAGTTATTTCTGACTAAGGCCTTAGTCATTTTTGACTAAGCCCTTAGTCATTTCTGACTAATGCCGTAGTCATTTCTGACTAAGGCCGTAGTCATTTCTGCATTAGTCAGGCATTAGTCAGAAATGACTAAGGCCCACCTTTATTCATTTCTACCTAAGCTAAGTTAGTTAGTTTTGAGACGGGGTTCTGACTAAGGTAACTTAGTTACTTTTGACTAAGTTTTTTTTTTCAGTGTAAGTCACTTTAAACAAAATAATAAAGACAGTTGTTGTGCACATTCATGGGATAGAAAAGGTTTTACTTAAGAAGATCTTGAATTTTGTAGGCGCTTTTAGAAATTTAGCTACTTGAAGAGGATACCGATTCATTAGCCGAGTAAGCAAGCCGACGTCACTAAATTGTGTCTGTCCGTTTTCAATCGCGATATATGACATCAGTTTTGATCGTAAGTGTTTATACGCTTGGCGGTTAAGGAGAAAGTGTGTCTCGTCTTCAATAGTACTACTGCAGAATTAGAGTTGTCACAATGATTCACCGTGCGTGGTCCTGTTTGTGTGACAAATATAAGATATAGCTGTATAAAGTATGCAGTTCACGGGGAATCATTTATAAATGATACAACAAGATCGATGGCCAACAAAATGTTATTGACAGCTTCCAATGCCGTTCTGTAGATTCAAAAGGGTATCACTCGCTATGAAATGGCGATGCAGAACTCAGAAGTTGTTTGCGACGACAGCTGATGCGTCAAAGCGATACGATTTAACACAGAGTGTCGTTCGGCCTCTTGAAAACATCCAAGTTGATAGTTACTGTCAACTCAATAATGACTCTGACTTTCCATTAAAAAGTACACGTACTTCAGCCTGTATGTTAGTTCGTCGGACTCTGACACCATCAATCTAGTCCCGCGCTATGTGTATACCTGGTTGCTATTTAGTCCGGCTCTGACGCCGTGTGTATACTTGACCAAATATATGTCGTTGTTCTTTCTCATTCCGTTGATACTTGACATCGTTTCGCGCTAAAATGATTTGTTTTCCATTTGCGGGGTGCATGCGTCCTTGATGAGGACATTTTAGGTTACACTGGTGTAAATGTTTTCCATAGGCCTCAGTGCTAACGTTTTAGCGTATGCTGTTGGCAATATAAATGTTGGGTCCAAAACTTTTTTTCAATCTGAAAAATTGACATTTGGGGAAACTTTTTACACAAAAAAATCATCTCTGTCTAGCAGGGAATTCGCCTTTAAATCTTGTGTTTTCGTAACTAGTGTCAGATCTGCATAAAAAAATACTGTCATATTTTAGACCACACCGAAAAATTCAAACTTCACTACAAAGGGTTAATTCCTGTGCCAATGGCTATTTTACCTATGGGAAACCATAGGAAGAGGTGTGATGATTTTTTGATGCAAAAAGCACACAAGGCTATTGACCAATCAGGGCCCAGTGTCTATTTTATTCTCTCCTATATATTCCTCCCGCATCCGCTAGATGTCACTCCGAACCCTATTTACACCAGTGTAACCATAAGTATACTATAGCAGGGTCGCACGGCATCAGTCTTCACGATGGGCCGAGACATCTCTCGGCCAATCGCTTTACCAATTCTGATTTATGTTTGGCCAAATTTAAAAAAAACTTTGACTAAATTAAATCCTCATTTTCTGGTCTCACAAATAATGAATATATATGTTTTATTTAATATCAAACATTCTATATAATTATAGTATTAACTTCAAATACCGTGTCTATACTTCTTTAAACCCGCCATTGTTACTTGGCAATATACCCCTACCCACCACCTGCCATTCAGTCTTATGTCAGACCAAGGAGTCATGAGTGTCAATCATCATTACTGTGTTTTATTGCATTTGGTGGCCATTCTTTGATAGTCCACTGCCATGAGTGCCTTTTGTTACACAGCAAGCTGTATCGCCTAATCAATTACCAGGCGATCATACTATACATTTAATTCTCATGTCGCTCCTGTTACAAAATCAAAAGATTGGCCCAATGAAAACTGGTTTGGCCAATTTCTAAAACAATTGGCCATTGGTCAATTTAGCTTATGAGAGCGTGAACCCTGCCGGGCATAGTCCATGCTAAAACGGAACCAGAATGTGTCATCTATACTATATATTTTGAGACTTCGTATATATGTATGTATGTACTTCATAGAATCCAAAACTTCCTATGTAAGTGTCAAATCCAACCGACACGACCGTGGTCGCAGTTTAGAGAAGCTCAGAGCACCCGTTCTCCAATCTCAAATCACCGCAAAGGCACGGCGTGGGTTAATCAAGTGATTATTTAATGAGCGTTTGTTTTTGACGCATCTCTATAAAGAGCGTCTGTTTGCCATTCAACGTTATTTGCATCTGCAGAGAGATATACGGAACATACAGTAAATTTAAAAAACATTTGTTTCTGACCAACCCTGCGAGCACGGATGGCGCGCTTTGTTTTTACAGTATATAGTTATATACCGAAATCATCCCAGATAATCACGAATATAGCATCAGATTTCTCCCCAGATATACCGTTATAAAGCTACTGGAATCTGCCAATCTACGGGAAATTCCAGGGAATGCCGATTGAGCTCAAACTTGCTACCCGCGGGAAGTGTCATATATATGAGTGTGTCCTTTATAGACTCGAACCGATTGAGCGCAAACTTGCTAAATAAGAAAATAGCCCCCAAGCCGTAAATATCAACAACAACGATATTGCTACCTACGGGGAGCAACGTTATTAGCATCTGCAGAATTATGCAGAGAGAAAGTGCTTTCCTATTTTTAGAACGCAACACATGTTTACGTCGCGTTGGTGATTGAGGTTCACAACGGGGTTAATTGACTGTCCGCTCTTTGCGACGATGAGGTTCACGGCGGGGACTATTGACCAACACTCACAATTTCGTCTTTTGCATCAGATACCAACACCTCGACCGATCGGGACGAAACTTGGTACGTGAGTGTAGTTTGACCAGGTGGTCGTCGCTGTCGTATTGGCGAGCCCGTGCGACGCCCGTGCAGCGCATGCGCAGACGAGATATCGGAAACGGGTGGAGCTATCGACTTGAAATTTGGTATGTGAATGTATCTTGCGCCGGGTACAAATTTTATCGGGTCGCCGAGTCCGTGCGACGCCAGCTTCGCGCATGCGCAGACCAGATCTCGGAAACGGGTGGAGCTACCGGGTACAAATTGTTCTTATTGAAACGCGTGGAGCTAAAAATTAAAAAAAAATATTTAAAAAATGTCATGTTTCGGACAAGCCGCCGGTGGCGGGCTAACCTACTAGTCTCATATATATTTTGAAGACCTGTCTGTCTGTCTGTTTGTCTGTTTGTCATTGATACAAATCTACGATTCTCCACCCATCGGGACGAAACTTGGTACGTGTGTGTAGTTTGACCAGGCAATCGTCGTTGTCGCATTGGCGAGCCCGCGCGGCGCCCGCTTCGCGCATGCGCAGACGAGATATCGGAAACGGGTGGAGCTATCGACTTGAAATTTGCTATGTGAATGTATCTTGCCCCGGATACGAATTTTATCGGGTCGCCGAGCCCGTGCGACGCCAGCTTCGCGCATGCGCAGACCAGATCTCGGAAACGGGTAGAGCTATCGACTTGAAATTTTGTTTTTGAATAGCCAGGACAACGTCGGGCTCATCGGCTAGTATGTTATATAATGGTTAATAAATTTAATGCCCATATGAACTTGGCTGAACATAAGTGCTTTATTTATCAGTTCCAAACATTATCCGGCATCCATAACTTTTTTTGTTTATAAATGTTATTCGTCAAAAATAACACAAGTAACGGTTATACAAACAGTAATCAGTTCATTAAAATACAGTGCAAATACAAGACATTTATTATATATGTTACTATTTGATTAGTATATATTATTATATCATATATGCACCGTCAGACATTAAGCAATTATTTCATGTGTCTATTTGGGAACAGTCAAAATTGTTGTCCCGGGGTATCAGGAATGACTATCGAACTGTTGCCAAATGCCGAAGTCATTCCTGATGCCTAGGGACAACAATTTTGCCTGTTCCCAAAAGACACATGAAATAATGGCTTTGTTACACAATACATTTACTTGTATATAATCAGTCAACAGTTCGCTCGGAGCCAGTCAACAGTTCCCTCGGGTCGGGCAACAGTTCACTCGTGACGTCACGAAAGCTGACCGTGATTGAAAACCGGGCAACAGTTCATTCAGGGGGGGGGGGCAACAGTTCGTTGTGGCGTTACGAACGCGAATTTGGGGTTAACCAGTTAATTCTAAATCCCAATGATTTACGAAGTAAAACTCTACTATTGGGTAACAATGTTGATTAATCCGTGAGCCGTTTCCCGTCGTTCGACTTTTGTTTTATTTGTCGTAATATTTGACGTATGCGGATAAAACAGTAACTGTTGGTTGTATATTTACCGAAATTAAATTACAGCGTTTGCAAATGATACCTGATCTCTTTGTTATATTACTGATTCTTGAAAATATCCACATAAAAACATTAGATGTCATCCAAAACTTTCATTGTGCCCCGAAAAACAACCCTGACACGGTTGCGTACCTAGCTCTTATATGTATAACTAAAGGGACTAAAAGCCTTCAAAGTGTGAAATAACATAAAAGTCTGTAAAACAATGAAGTACATATACACCTAGATTAACTGTGTACTTATTTCACCACTAAGAACTCTCTAATAATGAGATTTCGCATGTAAAATCATTGTTGTGTAAATTGTTTTAATAACCGATAAAAGTCCAATTACATGTATTATGGTTCCTTATGTGTTGAATTAGATATCCGATCTTGGGGTAAACAAAACTGTGGCCAAATGAAAATTTGTTTGGCCATTTTAGAAAGCAGTTGGCCACGGGTCAATTTAGTTTATGAGAGCGTGAATCCTGCCCGGCATAGTCCATGTTAAAACGGAACCAGAATGTGTAATATGTTTTCTAAATGCACTTATCAATTGAACATGAATCACTGAATGAGTTTGTATGAACTTGTAACATTTTCACTTAACAAGCAGACACAATTGCTCCATGGCGCCCATCTTGGATTTTCAAAATAGTCGACTAGTACATATTTGCCATTGAAATTACATCAATAAGCACTAATCAGCTGCTAATGGTAATTATAGTAAAGCGGCCTAGTGCATGTGTTTTGGAGAAATTGTTGACGGATCACGGACGTCGGGCGCCAACCCATACCAACAGCTCAAACTTGACTTTGTCAAGTTGAGATCAAACAAACTATAACACAAACTTATAAGCGCAAGTTGCTTGTAATTTTTAAAAATAAACACTCATGCGTACCTGGCAAAAGAAGAATCAATTTGTTTCAAAATCCTGCCTAAACTTTAGTTTAGTTTTATGTGTATTGTTTTTTGCATGATCTAGCTTAAATATAATGCAATACTGCCTCTATGTGACCCGCCATATCAAATCCAGTCGTAAGTCGGGATTTTTTTTACCCTGTGCCAATACATTCTCTTATATATGCGAGTCGACCATAGGTGGCCTCGCATATATAAGAGAATGCATTGGCCTAACAATTTTTTATCATTTGTTTTAAATAAATGTTTCTTAAAAATTTTAGGACATAAAATAAAAAACATCCATTACCCTGCAGGGAGCCTCACACATATATAGAAGCATATAGAAGAGTGTCGTCTGCTCATGTTTGTCTGGGGCTCTGTATGGTTGAAATTATAAAATTGTTAAAGAATACAAGAACAAATTATTAAAATTGTACAAAATTGTTAGGCCTAGAATATATCACTTTCTTGCTTAAAAGATCATAAAAAGCACACGGATAATCGATAAAAAAAAAGTCGGCAATCCTCATTCATTGTTATATTCCTTAATTTGTTGCCGGCTGTGTCAGACCTCCTTCAAAACATTAATAAAATACTATCTATCATTGATCAACTCATTTATAAACAATATATGTAACTATATAAAAGCCAACGGCGATATGTATGAAGCTTGTGTATTATACCTGCGACTGTATCCACGGAATATACTCAAGCAATGAACACGCGAAGTATTTCTTGGTAATTCCGGTTAATGGCGTACACAAGACGCGATATTTTCTTAGAGGCGAACATTGCTTAATTATATGGTTTATGAGTGACTTATAAGCATATATACTATTATTAAATAAGTTCAGTTTCTATTGTTTAAAATAACACTTTTGGATCGAAATACACTATTGTCTTTGATACTGGATGTTATGTCTTTTAGTTGCATGTAGCGTGCACTTTTGGGAAAGACATCAATAATTATTTGTTATATAAGTCAATAACAAGATGACATTAATTGATATAATGAGATATAATTTTATGTCATATTTGATTTTTCGCTATTTTTTAGTGGACCAGAGCAAAACTGTGATAAATTCGATGTTGTATATTCCAACCGGATGCCGGAGACACTGTGGTATATTAGATGTTGTATGTTGTAACTGTGATAATTTAGGTGGTGTATGTTATAACAGAATATCTGAGACACTGTGATAAACTAGATCTTGCATGTTATAGCCGGATGTCTGTGAGATCAATTAGATGTTGCATGTTATAACAGGATGTCTGATACACTGCGATAAGCTAGATGGTGCATGTTATAACAGGATATCGGAGACACTGATAAACTAGATATTGCATGTTACAACAGTATGTCCGAGACACTGTGATACATTAGATGATGTATGGTGTAACTGGTTGCCTGCGACACTGATTACATCTTATATACATATGGCAGCACATGGTGTGTGAATCCAGACAAGGACGACACGGCATCTTTCAAAAACTAATTCATCTGCATCAGTCCAGCGAAAACTCTTGAATCTGACATACCATCATTTCATTGCACCCCGAATCGAAACAGTAATTAAGAAAAACTAAATAAAAAAATTAATGGATTTTAATGTATGTAGCTTAAAATAACATTGACCTATTTAGGTACAAAGAACAGCTAGAATAATTAATCATTACACAGAACAAACTAATCACCAAATAGATTACTATCTTGGCTATATCATCAGCCTCTATGAGAGGAAGGTTTATGTCAAAATGTTGAGTTAATTTGTTAATGGCATAATATATAGAGACTGTCTACAGTTTCTGTTTGAATACTGAAATATCTCATGAGTGTCTAGAAAGAAATATCGAATTCGGTATTTATTTCCAAACTGAATGAGATGTTTCAGATATTCAAACAACAATGTAGGTATTTTTTATTATATGCGCCTTATTTATGCTCAAAGTTGCTAAACTGTGCAGCATTTTCACTTTTAATACACAATACCCGGAAATAAACAACTGGTTGAGCGGCGTTCGCGTTCGCGTAAACAGCCGGCAACTTACAGTGAAATAACGAACTCGTATGTCACTGTGGTTTCCAAGAGATAAACACGCTGATCTACGTCTCGTTAATTTCTTGCCATTTTATAGGCAAACATATAATAAAACATCATACCCCAAATATTGCAATGAAGAATCACAGGTCCCCAGAAAAAAATGGCCCCATCCCCAGTAATACTTAATAGAAAGCTATATATCTTCTTCGAATTGGTTCAAAATACACAAAAATAATATTTGTTACAAACAAGACTCTATATAGGTAGAAAGGCATGTTATAACCCATGTAAACATTGGTTACGACCATTGGTCTGATGCCGACAGGCTGTTTTTTCTTAATCGTCCGACATGACGTCCACTCCACAAATCGGATTTGACATAACTTGGTACCGACTCGGGCCTCACAAAATTTGAATAAATTGCCGTTTTTTAATCTAATTGATCGCTTCCTGTTTCATGGAACTGATATTTTCAATGAATACGAGAGGAACGGGACCGTTATGTGACGTGATTTATTTGATCGAGTCGGTAAAGAATTCCGCTTCAAATGACGCATAATATATATGTATACTACTTATCGTTAAAAGTGTCTTTGAGGCGCGAGTCGATACACATTGTCAAATCATATTTTTGGAGTAGACATCATGCTGGACGAGCTGATGTCTAAGGTTGACTGACAACCGCGTAACATTCCTTGTTGGTAGCAGCACATTGATCAGTTGTACCGACGATGGTGGAACCGTACATGGTGCAAACGTTGGCTGTGATCGCAATCTTGACGCATCCCTTTGTGTTCTTGCAGAAGCGGCCGTATTTGAGAGCAGATATCTCCGGCATCGTTCCAATGACTGAGGTTTCAGGTCCGTTCTCGCTTCTCAGTTGCAGTGTTAGTCTCTTTGGATTCTGTATTGGCCGTGTCATTGTAGGGTTTGTTGCAGCAGCTGTCATGAAGTAAATAACAGTTACAAAAGATAGAACAGAATTCGCATCTAATAAATTGCACTGAATTGCATGGCAGTACTAGAACTTAGTATACATGCACGGTAACTGCGACACCACAAATTGTTTATTTATAGCAAATTAGCACAGAAACCATTGGAATTAATACAAATCAAATGCATGTTAGTTTCTACGACTCAGGAACATAACCAGTTAATCTTGACGATTGAGTTATCAAAGCCACAATTAAATGTATTGGGTGCAATCCGAACTATCTCTTCCATATACAGTAATTAGTCGTATCTCAACTCGATCATCAATCAGTCGTGTGTGAATTGAAATTCGGCAAACATGTAAATCTGTATATAACCTTCAAACTGTACATGTACATATGTATACATTCAAACCCGTTGTTACGTGTCCATATTTTTAACTGTTAAATTCAAATCCAGTCGTAAGTCGGGATTTTTTTACCCTGTGCCAATACATTCTCTTATATATGCGAGTCGACCATAGGTCGCCTCGCATATATAAGAGAATGCATTGGCCTAACAATTTTAATAATTTGTTCTTGTATTCTTTAACAATTTTATAATTTCACCCATACAGAGCCCCAGACAAACATGAGCAGACGACACTCTTCTATATGCTTCTATATATGTGTGTGGGGCTCCCTGCAGGGTAATGGATGTTTATGATTTTATGTCCTAAAAATTGTAAGAAACATTTATTTAAAAAAAAATATAAACAATTGTTAGGCCAATGCATTCTCTTATATATGCGAGGCGACCTATGGTCGACTCGCATATATATAAGAGAATGTATTGGCACAGGGTAAAAAAATTCCGACTTACCACTGGATTTGATATGGCGGGTCACATATCAGGAAT
Organism: Siphonodentalium dalli; assembly: GCA_032622095.1. NCBI lineage: Eukaryota > Metazoa > Mollusca > Scaphopoda > Gadilida > Siphonodentaliidae > Siphonodentalium > Siphonodentalium dalli. Next base: position 155,062,794 of record CP136068.1, on the reverse strand, counting down.
GAATAAGTACAACAAACGACCTATTTATTATCGGACTATTTCATGAGGGATAATTACTCGTCAATGAGGTGTATAGAAAGGGTTAATACATGCCACTCTCACAAATGTAATCGTAGATTTGGTCACCGTCATTGTTCAGCCACTCATTCCCTTTGTAGTACACGAACACTTTATTACCACCGAGATTGAGTGGAAATGAAGATGCCCCGTAACTGGCGTCGTCCTGGACACGATCACCGAACACTGACGCCAATATTACTGGAGGACCCTTGTCGATGAGCTTTACACCCATCCAGGCATTTTGATTAGGCCCTTTGATCAGATTGTCCCTGCAGTGAAGAAATAAAATGAGTCACAATCATATTGTTTGATTACATTCTTATGTGTGATTTAACTTGATTTCTCTAGTGAAATATTTCACTTTAACTAGCGAGTTATGTATTCGTACGCGCTATCTATTTATTCGTCGTGTTTATAATGGAGGTATTATTCGGATTTATGGAAAATCATAGTGGAATGCAATAAACAGAATAATCACTTGATTGAACGGGTGACGTGAAATAATTCATTCGAGACAGGGTCTATTTTGCAAGACACTCGAGTTCTCTCGTGTTTGTACAACGTCCCTGCCTCTCGTGAATTAGTTCACGGTGGGGAATCACGTGGTTTCGATTTAATGAGTATCACGCATTCAAAACGGCCGAGACGATCGAAAACGCGACAAGAAATAAGGAAAAGAGTAATACGCTAGGATAATGATATAATAAATATTATTTTGGCAGCTGCGAGCATTATGCTATACTATATTTCAAAATAAGCAGATACCCCATTTGCGTCCAAGTTCACAGTTGTTTGCTATAACATTCTTACCAACGTTGTCAATCAAAGGATTCTCCTAGATGTATGGACTGTGTATTCACGAACCTACGACTGATAACTTTGGTCAGAATGTTATAGAAACAAATAATATATGAACTTGTTTTTAAAATAAACTAGCTTATGCTCGTACCAATCAAAGTGCTATGTTCTTTGTCAGTTCCTCGTACAGTATGTCTTTATGCGCTTGCATATTTTGAATGCGTGGTACTGACCAACATCGAAAATACGTGTATCCCACCGTGTATTTCATGTCACCAGTTCAAACATGTAATTATTCTCTATATATTAAATGGGGCTATACTCAACTTTTCTGTATTTGAGGGATATGTTTCGTCTGAAGTGATAACACGAACTTTACCAATAGTCCAAATGTGAGTATAAAGGAAACAGACATCGCTATGGAATAAAACATGTTAGTCGACCACAATATGACAAATTCCACTGTACTGAGTACGATGGAATTGAGTAGCAATCGACGGGAATAAAAATATTTTAGAGATGGCAGCAAAACCGGTGTGCACTGAATAGACGATCGTCTCGTGACATTCTCCAATAATTTTCAGGCTATTGTATCAACTAAAGTGTTACATAATATCCGTACTTAAATAGCTTGGCCCAGAGATGTATTAGTTTTATTCAGCAGGTGTCTTGAATTGAAGCCCGTCTCGATACAATATATATTTGTACAAGGTGTGTGCTAAATGTAACCCAATCCCCAGCCATAAACGAATTTATACTTTATTTACTTTATTGTTATGATTTATCTGTTAACCCTTTACCCAACAGAACGGCCCTGTGCCAATGCATTCTCTTATATATGCGAGTCGACCATAGGTCGCCTCGCATATATAAGAGAATGCATTGGCTTAACACATTAAAAATTATAAAATTGTTAAAGAATGTAAGAAAAAATGGTAAAAAGTGTTAAAAAAAGATTTTGTTTAGGCCAATGCATTCTCTTATATATGCGAGGCGACCTATGGTCGACTCGCATATATAAGAGAATGCATTGGCACAGGGCTAACTGTAACTATCACAATGTGGTCAAGAAGCCGGTTCCAATTATATCCATATCTGTATGGTTCTATTCAGTCTGAGTAAACTCATACCTAAATATTCATTACAACATTGAATATTAGGTCTGACGGATAACATCGCTACCTCATTTCCAAGTCCTCGGGATTCCGTAATCTGATTGATTGCGTAAATTATTTTCCGTCCAATGAAACCGTATGGGTTAATAAACAAGTGTTAGTGGGCGGAGACTCCCATAATCTCACCTCTAAATATAGTAACAGAGCGGAATTTCGTCGGTACGATTCCGATTAATTTGAAGGATGTGCTGGACCTTATAGATAGGCCTGCGTATGGTACCAACTTGGCCTCCCATAAATATAAATAGAACTCACTCATGTCCGTGTATTGATTTACTTTATTGTAACGTGGTTTGCAAATCAAATTATTTGTCGTAAAAAAGTCATCTGAAAGTTAAACACCGAGGAAATGACTTAATTTTATGCTTTTAAATAGTTCTAAAGGCGACTAAAGCATCATTTTTGATGACGACCTTAGTTTTTGCTCTCGGATGCAGTTTCCCGTTGATGCAGCGAGTTCATCTCCCGAAAAAGAATAGTCGCACACACGACAAATATTATCTTCTGTAAGTTTATGTCGCGACACAGGCCTTCTATGGGTTGATGAGTCGGCCATTGTTATTGCGAAGCACAACAAATAACACGTGGGGACACCTGTCAATCATCGATGTATTTTTTTAAATCCGTGACGTCATTTTGGGGAAGCTCTTCGCTGAATAGAAATGGTTTTGGCGACATTAGCTCCAGACTCTATATTTCAAATATAGAGTCGACGTTCACCCAGACCCAGACCCAGACCCAGACCCACTATTGAGACAGACCGAAGATATTTTAGGCTGTTGAAGCTTTATTTGGCCGGTTTTGGCCGTTTTGTTGGGTAAAGGGTTAATCGGAACGTTTTCAGCAGATATTTTTCTTCTAAAATTAATTATCTTTTAATATATTATCGATAATAGATCGTTGGTACTACAATGAGTGTATTATAATTTGCGTACAGTCCCCCTTTAAGGCAATAGTTCCTAAATTTAATTAACTAAGAGATGAAGAAAACAGATATGGTCAAATGTGCATGTGTTTCTGTTTTATATATCGGCTTTCATGTTATCTTAACTATTCCCGTGTCATACGGCTCAGCGTTTTAATACTCGCACGCAAATTGTTTGAGATCACTTGCAAATCGTTCCCCCACTGATTTGAATATATGCCTACATCCGCAACCTATAATGGAGTCTGAAAAGTTTCTATAATTCATTATTTCCTTCTGGTGTGAGACTGTGGAACAATGAGGACACTGATATACTAAATACAAATTCTCTATCTAAATTAATATTTGACTTGACTAGAATCAATGCAGTGGTGCCCAAAGTCTATTATGAAGGGAGCCGATGTAACCAAATAATACTAGCTAAATTGCGCTTAGGCTGTAGTGATCTGAATGCTCATAAGTATGAAAGGTTTCTAATTGATGATCCAAGCTGTAGTTGTGGTTATGCTTATGAGGGTCCCGCGCACTACATAGTCTTTTGCCCAATATTTTATAGACAACGCGAATCCTTAGTATCAACATTGAAAGAACTAAATTGTGAAATTTGTATTAAAGATTTTCTTAGTGGAGCATCCCATGCTGTTTCTAATACAAATTCAGCAGCAATATGTAATGCACTTCATATTTACTTTGAATCTACCGAGAGACTGTGATTGCATATCAACTGCAGTATATCATTTCTACTTCAGTTTAACTTGCAGATTGATACATGTGGCTGTGTCGCATCATTCAAATCTATATGGTTTTTATAACATCACAACTTTAATTGAACATTGTGTTGTGATATATGCATGTTCTATGCGCCCACTAGTATACGTCAATACACGAAGTGTGTACTAATAACTGCTGTACAATTTCACACCTTACATCTTAACAAGACAAGTATGCCAGTTAATTCAAATGTTTTACATTTGCATAAATTGGAGATATAAATGTGATAGCTTTGTTCTTTTATGGATTAAAATGGGGCGTTTCATATGTTCTACACGTTGGCTGGTCGAAATTAGTATTACTCGTAATTGAAATGCTCATTTTAAATCTAATATATATGCAGTTCAGTAGGTCTATAGTAAATTGATATTTCAACCATGCATCAAAATTACATCATTGTTTTCATTTCCTTCCTTAAAAATATACCGGTAAATACTTGCATTAAATTTTTCTGTGGTGAGTTTTTGGATATTGATTGAAATCTCGATCTGATTTGACTCATCATTCAGCATACTATATGTGTGTTCTGACTACTCTTGCAAATATCAATGGTTGTAATTCATGTTTGCGTCAGGCGAAATAACACATTTGAAGATTTAATGAATAAAAAAAAATCTACCAAGGTTATATCTCCAATATATTTAAATTTAAAACATTGTGAATTAACTGGCATACTTCAAGAGAGTTTTCGGCGCAGGGAAATCAACGTTCTGGAGTACATGGATTCAGTTGCTGATGTCATCCGTAATTAATGTGTATATATGTTATGTTATGTTGATGTTGATGGTATTTGTTATATATGCTGAGTATTTAATAAATTTGTTCAAATATATCATATGTGTACGTGAATTTAATTTCCTCTGAGTCAATTGAATTCGGACATCATCGCCCCCCCCCCCCCCCGCGAAATTCGACATCACTACCAATATCCAAGTGACAATTGTGATCAAACCTATATAGTCGCCAACTTTGTGACGTTGAAGAGTATGACACCTACAGCAAACCTATCGGAAACAATAGATGCCGGATGAATAGGACGACACCTACTACTTGGACACACTTCTTGTATTGATGCATACTAGTTGGCGGCGCACATGCAGTGCTTGCGTATATCATAGTAGTGAACAAAGCATTGTGATAACATCGTGTGACTGCTGACTGGGTGGAAATTGAATTGGATTCATGGACGTCCGTCAGTGACGACAATATTAGTGACAATCACTCAGAATCTGATAGTTTGAAACATTAACGGCGATACGTCGATAGGCTAGCAGACTTCGCACCACCGTAGTCCGTAAGAAATGCATAGGTGATAATGTTCCCATACTGACTCAACTGAGTCATAGCCATAGCCACAAATGTTTCGATGAAAATTGATGCACATGATGCATCGGTCTGTGATAGCTATAGTGAACTAAGTCAATGCACAGTTAGTGTTATGCGATGACAGCTTTTGACTGTATGTGTGGAAATGATCTGAGATTCACCTGTCATTGACTGTGAATGTGTCTGCATTATCTACCTTCGGAATCAAAATAGGGTCTATACTCTATCTTCTATCTAAAATCATGAATGTCCGCAAGAAATAAATCAAACATTTTTAATTGCATATTTAATTTTCTTGGTTAACCCATTTGTAGAACTATCTATTTATGGTATGAAGCACCAAAAACAAACGTAAAATAACATATATTATTCAACCACGTTTGCAATAAGCTGGCAAACATAAGCTTGCACTCAATACTGAGTCATCTTTTCAGACAATATGCTGTTTTATGGTGATTTTTCCTCAACAAAATAGCCGCTGATTGGTGTATCTGGGTAAGCATGCGTGTTGCTTATCTGGTGCTCAACTCGTACATGTAGTAGAATAATTCTAGTTGAGAACCCACATCTAACGAATTTCCTCTACCAATACAACTGAGATCTAAAAAAAAAAGCCAAACCAAGTGAATAATATTATCTAATTGGCCGCAAATATAACGTCTGTCGCTTGGAAAGCATATGGGCCCAAATTCAAAATTGGATGGCCAAAATCTCCGCCAATTTCACACGAATTTACGATCTGTTTTCAGCTTCGCTCACTGATAAGCGCGCCAGATATCTATACATATAAAAGAGTGCGATATGTCTGTCATTCTTTCCGTCTGTCTGTCCGGATTTTCTCCCAGACCCCAGGACCGATTTGAACTAAATTTGGTGTGATGTCTCGGCTTACCATGGAGGGTGTAATAACGGCGTTCGTTTTTTTTCTTCAAATTTTTTTTCTAAAATAATTAATTAAATAAATTAAAAACTAAAACATACCAAAATTTAAAATAAGCTCAATATGAAAAATCAAATAAGTCGAATATAAACCTATTTGAATATTTAGGTCCAAATTTGCGCGAAGTGTACACATGGGACGCAGGCCCCTTTGAAGCTGAATAAAGCCTCCCGATGGAGAATATAAAATTTACACTAACTTGATGAACTCGTTCAGAGCCACACTGTCGACAATAACAAGATATCCGCCCATGTCGATGCAATCCGAATTTGCCTCGTCCCATGACGTCACACTGGCACTCGCATTAACATACGAAATGCATCTCCCTTCTGGCTGGTATAGCAGTCCGTCGTTCGCACAACCAGTTGCTGTCAATAAACGACGAAATGTCATCAATGCATTACTATATTCCGTTCGAGAAGATGTTATGCTTCAACTTACTGCGAACTGTATTCACAAGCATATAATTATGATTCATTATCCGTATTGTCTTCCAGAGCAAAACGAAAACAAAAATCGACTACATGTGTATCATTATAGTTTACCACCAACATACAAATAATTACAATTATACATTATGGCACTCGTCAATAGTTCCAAATATTCTTCATACAGTGAAAATCTATATAAATTCCCTCTCAGGCTCTTAAAAATTATATATTTCAAAACACATCACCATGCAAATACGTTTATGCCGTAATCTTGATAAAATATGTGTGATCTAGAGGGCCAATGACATGTACATGACTGTATGTATTATTGATAATACATTTTGTCACATATCACATTTTAGCAAGGAAAAATGATGTCGAAACGGCTGAGGTTAAAACAATAATATTTATTCCCTTATCATATGCAACCAAAGAGGAAGTAAAGACACCTTCAAGAAAAAATATAGTTCCATTTTAAAAGTGTATTTTCACGTTGACAAAACGACTCAACATATTTATCTCACAGTCAACACTAAATAATCCAACACAAATCAAATATCATGATTTTATTCTAGTTAATATTATAATAAAGGTCCGGCATTGAAATGGATATAATTGCGCTGAGCTCTTGCGTCACTGCGCGTGCCAATAATACACGCGTGACAATACGAGGCCGGTTTAGGGGCTAGTTAGGTGATAAAGCATATTTAATGACAGACAATATGTACAACAATTTATACCGGATTGGCTAAGAATATTTTACATATATTGTGGCTTTATTCCCAAGATAATTGAATGAATAATGTTGTCCATACATTTGAAATATACGATGTATCAGCATTTAGTGGTCAATCCCAAGCTCACGTGTTGCAAGATTGACCATTAATTAATGAAAATTTAGGTACGGATTGTCCATTTATTAATGGTCAAACTTATTATTATTATTATATCTTTATTTTCCTCCATTTACTGAAGAGTTATAAATAATGATACAAAAAATAGTACATGTAATATGAACAGAGAATGAGCCAGGGTAAACTGGAAAATAATATAGTAAACATAATTATATAATACGTGAATATGATGTAGTCGAGTACTCGCACTCGAATGAGTATATACATATGTAGTGAGGTTATGATAATAGTGATGATTAGTTATAGTGCTGGTGGCAATATTGGTCGTGGTGATTATAAAGAAGATGACTATGGCATTTGACAATGGTGATGATGATGATGATGATGATGAGGATTATGATGGCGACGACGATGATGATGATGATGAGGATTATGGTGATGGTGTTGATGACGATGATGACGTCGAAGACGAAGTTGATAATGGATGACGACGATGACGTTGACAATGGTGATGATGTTTATGATGACGCGACGACGGTGATGATGATTAAGGTGATGATGGTGATGATGATACCATCGAGGACGATGATGATGACGACGATGATGATGACGACGACGATGATGATGACGACGACGATGATGATGAAGATGGTAATGCTGTTGGATGTTATGCCCAAACTTCCTGGTATTTCACAATGGATTTTCTAATAATCTGGAATTTCTTTGTGAAATTTGGTTCAAACGATTATTGTGGCACAATATTTAAGAACCATCAACCCATTGGATAATTATAACCTCATTTAATTTACTGTTATGGCATGACAAATATTTAAAATTGCACTGTTTCCGGTACCAATAACTTCTGTAAACTGGACATTTCTCAAAAGTGCAGTTCACATATCATGATATCATACCTGAAGATCATGAGAGGAGACTTAACTGTTCTTGATTCGTGAAATATAATGATCATCTTCAATTAGAAAGGCAACTACCCGTACATAATTTTCTATATTTGAGAATGTTCATGTTATGGGCCCTTCTCTTGTATTGGTAAGAACAACTATTCCAGTTGAAAATGTCGGGCTTCTATTCTGAAGGCGGCTTCAAGTGTCCAAGGAAATATAGATGCAGCATTACACATAAAATGAGGTCCGCACATAAGTTGCAAAGTAGCATGTCGGTCTCGTGGCTGAGCTTATGAATGTCAAAATGTGATGAAACAATGTGTTTCCGACTGCTAACTTGGAAATTCTTGTCATCATACGAGTACATCCATTTTGCTTAAGAAATATCATAACAAGTTTCAAGATTGCTATAGCCATGCCACAAAACCGGTTGAGTACATCGACACAAATTGAGTTTTCGAATAATTATACTAAACTTTGAAACTGTCGCGTAAGTTTGACTGCGGTTGTGTAGTTTAGATATTATATCTGGCCGCACTATACTTATATGTCTAGTGATAATACAGCTACTGATTAATTTTAATTAAATTGGGAATATTTCAGCATTTTACATTGAAATTTCCAATGTAAGCATGTTCTTCAAACTGTATTACATCATTTCCGCTGGATAACTGCTTTATTGCCTGAGCTGATCATTTGTGTTAACTTAGAACAAAACAACAAGTTCGAGAAAGCTGTGTTCAATGGAAAAAAAACTTACCCTAAAACCACGTGCTTTGGAAGCACCGTTATAGACATATCCATCGCTATAGACGTGTACACCGCTATAGATATATTCGGATGCAGGGGGTGAGACCCCACCAGCACACTAGGAGATTGTCAGGACCACTTAACAAATTACACATATCACAGCATACCCCCGCATATCCAGTGATATATCATTTCCCCCTGCAAGCTATTACATGAACCGATCATGTGCGTTGGCTAGTTGGCCTTAATTCATTTTAAGATTAAGCTCATAAAATCCCAGGACAGTGAGCGCAATCTTTAACTTCGAGTCACTGTTTACATTGTGTATAAACATATTCATGACATATCAGTTGTCAAGCTCCAAGCTCCAATTCAACTAGAGTTGACACAATATGAGATATATATACGTTCGCATAAGAGAGGTTTTAACAAAATAAAGACAACAATTTTCAAGGCTGGTCATTTCAATTTTGAGGGAAATATTTGCAACAAACACTGCATTATCTAGCATATGAACCCCAATAGGGTTTGCGATCAGTTTACTATCTGGAATCATGAATGTATACGAGAAAATAAATAAAATATTTTTCATTACATATTTTAGTTTTTGGTGGTCATTTGCTGAATTGTTTTTGTCTTGCGAAAGACCAAAAACATCATAAAACAACACAAATATTATTCAACCACGTTTTCAATAATTTTACAGACATAAAAACTCAATACTATTTCATCTGTTCAGACATAATGGTGTTTTATAGTGACTTTTCCTCCAAAAAATAGTTCTGCAAATTACTAATTGAACGAAAACTAGTCATTCGACAGCACTCCTTGATTTGACAGTAGCTTATTATCCTTAACGGTTACTGGAGCCACGACCAGTTGTTTTACAGTAGTCCATGATTGGTACAGTAATTCTCTAAGTAATCGACTTCTTAACCACAGCAGAATTATGGGTAACTTTTCAGGATTTAGTCGGAAATATGGCTTGTTGCCATTCATCGGAAAGCTCTCGGGGAGAGCTTTCCGATGAATGGCAACAAGCCATATTTCCGACTAAATCCTGAAAAGTTACCCATAATTCTGCTGTGGTTAAGAAGTCGATTACTTAGGGCATTACTGTACGTTATGATTCGTAAAAGGTTATTGAGCGACAACCAAATGTTTTACAGTATTCCATTAATTACCCAATTACAGATGTATGATGTCGTAGTATTCGTAATAACGTGCGTTCGAAGACTGAAGTTTTACGAAATTTGGAATAGTTCGTGTCTTCTGAGTTTATCAGACAATAGACAGTTTCGGCCACTCGTACATGTACGTCTAACCTGCAACGTATGTTGCCATTGCCAACGGAAGTCTCACGTGGAGTAAATCTTTCGCGTACACATACGCGGTTAAACTATTTAGAATGTTTGTGCACAATTTGTAGCATATGTATCGGTATGTATCTAGAATTTTTACGCGTGGACATATTTTATTTAGACAATTAAGCGTATTGGTGGTCGCATTGTGGCAGCTTGTCCTCACCACCGACAATCCATGCGTGTCCCAATAGCAATAACATACACATAGTTATAAGTTGTACGTGTGGCTTAACATGGCTATTATTATACTCACGTGACGCTGATGCTGAACCATGTGTACCTACAATGGCATAACAGTGTTACTTCGAGTTACACATATATAGAATGTATCACATATCAGGGGCGTGGAGATAGGGTGACTCTCAACAATTGGAAATCTAGCTAGAGGTATCAATTACACTATTACAACACAAGAATGGATGTGCAGACCTAGTTTTCCGCACTTAGAGCTTTTAGTTGGGTTCAAGGGGGTACGGTTTGGGGAGTATTTTGGTTGGATACCTCCCAACTGAGAGCATGCATATAAAATTTGTTAGGACAATGCATTCTCTTATATATGCGAGGCGACCTATGGTCGACTCGCATATATAAGACAATGCATTGGCACAGGGTTTTCGCAAAAAATCAGGAAGCACCAGTCATGAAAGGGTTAACGGTCATTGTGAAAAAATGTTGTTAATCTCCACTGTAGATATAAAGGCATATATATGACCCGCCATATCAAATCCAGTCGTAAGTCGGGATTTTTTTTACCCTGTGCCAATATGCATTCTCTTATATATGCGAGTCGACCATAGGTCGCCTCGCATATATAAGAGAATGCATTGGCCTAACAATTTTTTACAATTTTAATAAGTTTTTCTTGTATTCTTTAACAATTTTATAATTTTACCCATACAGAGCCCCAGACAAACATGAGCAGACGACACTCTTCTATATGCTTCTATTTATGTGTGGGGCTCCTTGCAGGATAATGGATGTTTTTTATTGTATGTCCTAAAAATTGTAAGAAACATTTATTTTAAAAACATGATAAAAAATTGTTAGGCCAATGCATTCTCTTATATATGCGAGGCGACCTAGGGTCGACTCGCATATATAAGAGAATGCATTGGCACGGGGTAAAAAATATCCCGACTTTCGACTGGTTTGATATGGCGGGTCACATATGTTGAACGGCAAAATGATATACACAGAAGGGACTACAATATCGCGTTACAGAACCACCGTTATTTCACATTCCGTGGCAAAATATAGTTCCAAGTTGACACGTTAAATAAGCAAAACGTTAGTTACACTGTTAAAAAATACTGTTGGCTTGGCGGTGTCCGACTGTGTAATCCGACGCTCCCATACCGTTTCGTCGGTTGTACGGTAAATCACCGTTGTTTTATGCGCTCTAAAAATGATCTAAGTTAAACTTGTGCGTGATTCCAAGTTCATGCCGTCAAAATTCAAAAGTATATTTAGCGGCGACCAAATTATATACGGCAGTGACTGCATACAGTATGACTGAATCTGACTCTGCTGATATTTAATGTCTATTATTTATTGCTTGTATCCAGTGCAAAGTTCCGGTATATTCATTATGTGCAATAAATTTCGGGTGCGTCTTGTCTTGCGTCCGTAATTATATTATGTTATTCTCAGGTACCGGTATCTTAATCACTCTCGAATTTTCTTTTGTCATTTCTCAATGTCATCGCGGGCGCTTTACAAACTATTGTGTTTTGGGAAGATGTGACCTATACAGTTGTGGACTAATGTTAAGATAGTCTGACTTCCGTTCCTATGTGAACCGGACAAGTTCTAAATCACGGTCATTACAAGCCTACAATCGCATTAAAGGGGTCGGTTAATTATATAGTATAGCTGTATGTTCTAATTAATTAGCAGAATTAACATGTTTATTACTGAATACAGTTCATTTTAAACTCGAATGCATTTTAATAGTTAGCTAGATGAGTCAAATACACAAAATAGATATGTATTTCTGTGTATTTGAAAGAAAATTTGCAGGTTTTGCTCTGTCGCACATGCCCATCTTCAGAAATTACATGATTTCCTGGATAGTGTATGGCGATACAGTGCATGGATTCACGATGAATCGTTACAGTCCTAGTTGATTTGTAAATTTATGTAATTTTTTATATACCATGAATGACAATAAGTTGACAATACATGGGATACATTTGTACAACTTCACCTCCCTTGGATAGACTCAAAATGATGAAAGAAATGGGAAAGAAATGTGATGAAGTTCTCTTAACTTTGTTGTTGTACATGTATGCTGCAATCTAAAATATATCCGACATACTCCGTGCTAACTACCGTATTATCATCGTTTTGAGTCTATCCAAGGGATATGGAGTTGTACAAATGTATCCTATGAATTCTCAACTTATCGTTACATGTACAAGCACGTAATTACTATTGGTGTCAGTACTTATAATGTACATGTACCATATGTTCTAAATTTGGGGATAGACCATACATGTATATCGCTTAGTGGGTTTCTGGGTTTAGTTTATATAATTAGTGCAGCTACACGCTGCGGCACTGGATAATTCATTTGCGCCTCTCATTGCAAATGGGGGCCTCTTGGTACATTTGCATGTACCGGTACATGTGTGAGGTCCTTCGGTACAATGTGGCATTTTGGATGAAAACTAAGTGAATAAGTCCATACAATTGGGACAATTTGAATGACATTTAAAGCAGAAAATTAACTTGGACCAATTCATGAGATCAGAGAACTGGTCATTAACTCAATCATATAAATAGGCGGGACTACTCTGTAATAGCCGGTGCCACAACAGTTTGAGCTGCTCGAACAAGTGACTCTAATCATTTGAAACTATTTCAATGTATATTTTATGTTTCTATTACATTTATGATTTATTATTATGAATAAAAATTAAATCAAGTCCTTGAGATTAGAGTGTATAAAATAACATGATACTGTTGTGACAAAGACGCGTTATTTCAACTCATGGGATTTACTGTCACCATATATTAACCAATTTCGATGTGTCTTAGATAGACAACAATAATACCGTAGTTTTCAGAACCAAATGGTAGGCCTAATGCTTATAGCAATTTAAGTCTAATTTAACGTTTGGTTGTAACGTTAGTTGTCGTGGAACAACTCCTATGGTGAATAAAATGTATTAGCATACATGTATCGATTGTAGTCGGGTATATACATCAGTATACAAGAGGTGTCAACCCATTTGTATGGAACCGAAGAATGAAAATGTTACTAGAACAACAGGACAGTCGATGATCGTACGTGTACATTCACCGAGTCAGAAAGGTTTTTGGCAGCCTTAGCACCATTGTACAGCCTTAGAACCATCTATAGATCGCAATTCAACGAGACTAGACATCTCAACTGAAGAGGGTATCGCCACTGTAAAGACAGTTGACGAGAATGAGCGTTGAGGCTGCATTCACGTGAAGAGGGAGAGTGGGTGTTCAGTTAACATTCACGGAGCTGGTTTGTCGCATCGATTCCAGACACGCAGCTTAAGATCAAAGATCAATATACAATATAACTTTGTTGATATCGTCTTCATACTACAAACCAAACAAGGTACCTGCTATTTGTTTCAGGGATTTGGGGATATGACCCGGGAAGATTTGGAAAGGTGTCCTCCTTCCATACAACCCACCTAGGAATTTTTGGAGGGGTTTTGTATAAATTATACATAAAAATACATAATCAACAAAACATGAAAACAAGTTAAAGTTGTTTTTTTATTTCTGTTTTTTTTTTGTCTGTTGTTGTGTTCCTGTTGTTGATTCGGAGTTGGGAGCTGAGAGCTGAATTCGTGCTCTGCCGGTCTTTCAATTTTTTTCTTTATTTCTTTTCTGAATGCTCGATTTTCACATGGGAGTACCTTGGTGTTTTCTTAACCAGGTGTATCTCCCAGTGTTTCCACCCAGGTATGCTTTGGGTGTTTTCGACGTGTTTCCCCGGGTGTTTCTCGAATCACATTATATATACAACATATTCCATAGTTTATACCATTTGAAAGATGAAGCTCCAAAACAGTGTGTTATGATCATCTGTTATCATTCAACTTATACGGTCGAATAAATTGTGAACATGTTGTTTTTGACAATGTACCGACATGGGCCATATGGGATAAAGCGCTATATAAAAACTATTTTTTATTATTATGTGTTCTGTGCATAGTTTCGACCTGGCCTGTACTACCATTTATTATTCTCAATGCTATCTCTTAGCCGTGATGAATTCTGAGATAAAAACGAGAGAAGTCTTGGGGTCAATCTGAGGATCTCTATCACATGGTGGATACTCCTTGGCCACAGCTGTTCCGTATTCTGGTGAAATATATTTAATGTTGGTTCCTCTTCCAAATGGTATATAATATGGAATATGTTGTGTAACCTGTGATCCGGGCGTTCGAAAATCAAGTGCTTTGTTAAGGGGTTAACGATACTTATAAGGCGCACACTCAAAATTTCGTTAACAAAAATGTCTACTCAACACGTTGAGTGATAGTTTGTTGAGCGAATTGTACTCAGTGGTTGAGTAACGAGTACTCAACAATGACAAATCAGGATATCTGTTTCGAATTTAAAGGGGTACTGTACACTAATGTATGGGACCATATCATGTTCTACTCAACATACTATATGCAACAAATTAATGACGTTGAACGCGGTGTTATTGTCCCAAAAAAACAATAGCCATGTGTACGACATGCAACACAAAAGAGCGTTCCGTGTTAGTCTATACCTGATATGGTAGAAATAAAGAGCGTTTATTTCAAATATGTGCGAACAATTGAAAACAGAAAAAAACTTACCCTACGGTCCTACTAAAAGCCGACCGCACCCGACCGCACCGACCGTATCTCCCCCAGGGCTCCGAGTGAGATGCGATATGCGCTATCGTGGAGAATATACCTGTATGTACCAACGTTCCAATTTCCAAGTCGATAACTCGAGCGGAAACGGCACTGTTAACCTCTAACTTGCGGTCGGTTTCGTCAGGTACGCAAAATCCAAAAATGCAACGACCGCACATCCACTAGCTGCCTGACCACGGAAATGGACATCATATCATGCAGCGAATACCCCTCTGCACCCATGGCGATCGAGAAAGTCGCTATCTGTAGCGCAAGTGAAAAAATTAATCCATACGCTGCTGTCGAATTTGCTACACAAAAAACGCCGAAAATAACACACGCCGACCGCAACGCCACCAGGGGATTGAGCGAGATGGTGCATGCATTGTCGTGCAGAATAGACCTGTATGTACCAAAGTTCCAATCCCCAAGCGTATAGCGCGAGCTGAAACAGCACTGTTAACCCACAACTTGCACACAGTTGCGTCAGGTACGCAAAATCCAAAAAGCCACCGACAGCACCTCCCCTCGCTAACTGACCACGGAAATGGACATCATATCATGTAACGAATAACCCTCTGCATTCATTGGCGATCGGGAAAGTCGCTAGCTGTTGCGGAAATGAATACATTAACCCATACGCTGCTGCCGAATTCGCTATGAATGTACGAAAAAACGCCGAAAATACCACTCGCTGACCGCACTGCCACAGGGGACCGAGCGAGAAGGGACATATACTTTCGTGCAGGTTAGATATGTATGTACCAAAGTTCCAATCCCTAAGTCGCTAGCTCGAGTGTAATCAATATTACCACTATCAGTACATGCATGGCATTGGTTATAATAATTAATATATCGTTACCACTGTTATCAACGTATGATATATTCATCAAAATTGTCGTTTATTTATATTTTTATATTTCATATGGCACTTTTCAACAAACTATTTAAGTGAGAACTATTATGGGATAGTTTTCGAGTAAAATGTGCGAGGGAGAGGAAACCCTTTCAGTAGGATAGTGGGGGGGGGGCTAACAAAATAGAACATTCGCATTTCGTAATTGCCAGCCACCTTTTGTAAAGTACCCGAGGTTTCGGGGGGATCCAAAAACCACTCATATCATTTGATAATAACCTGATGGAATCAACTTTCATACACACACTTAGCTAATTTTGAGAGTATATAACTTCAGCCCATGGTGTGTTCAAATGAGTTAAGACGTCTCCCAAAACAGTGACAGTTCACTTTTCACGTTTGCTAGCCGCTTTTTGTAAAGTGTCCCAGACATTCGGGAACCAACCTATCCATTAAAGATGAGCATTGCCTGATATAACTACCATGTGTCTACACCCTCAGTTAATATGGGGAGAAAATCCTTTCAGTTCGAAGTGTGTTTAAGACTTTGAATGGGACAGTTGAATCAAAACAAAGAAAATTCAACTTTCGTATTTGTCAGTCGCCTTTTTGTAAAGTACCCTGGGATTTCGGGAATCAAACTACCCATATACATTGTATGTTCCCTGATAGCACTACCTATCGTTCAAACTGTCAATCAATATTAAGAAAATACAGCGTCCGTGCATGTTGTGATCAATAGTTTAATTTGGTTAAGGGGTCGCACAAAACAGAAAATATTAGCCTTTGCATACCATTTCCTTTTGTACGGTACCAAAGGCTTTCGGGAACCAACCCATCCATACATATTATTATATTGTCCTGATACTACTACCCTAGTTTTACGCACACCCTCATCCAATACTGAGAGCTGCAGAGAGCAATCATTTCGGTAACTTAACACTTCAATTGGGTAGGGAGTCCTAAAACAATAGCAAATTCGTCTTTCGGGAAACAAGCCACCCATATAAATGATGTATTCCCTGACAGAACTACCTTCCTTTCACACTCTCGGTTAATATGGAGAACATATAGATTCAATTCGTGTTGTGTTCAAGATTTTAAATCGGGTACAATGTTTTCGAAAAATTAAAAAATTCACCTTTTCTATTTGCTATTTATCCGCGTTTTGTAAAGTGCCACATTATATCGGGAACCAACCAATCCATAAACATTGTGTATTTCCTTATATAACCATTCTTTGTCCTCACATATCGATGCTATATTTTCAGTTCGTGGTATATTCAATACTTCTAATAGTGTAGGGGACCTCAAAACATAGACATATTTGAGCACACGCTTGCCACCTTGGTCAGACTAGTTTATGAGATATAAAACAACATATCCATTTTTCTATATTTTGGTCAATTTATAGGGATACCAGCAATCACTATGACATATTTTGATCTGTATATAATAGTCTGTATTACGTGTCGTGCATAACTTCAGTTCTACAAAATCACTATATATTAATACAAAATTGCATGAATGTTATAAATAAAATGTGTTATTGTAACTCGGGATTTGGGAGCCTGCATGGGGACATCTTTAGCCACTCTCGCGGTGTCTACGGCTCCGGTTGTCATCACAGGAATCATAATGTGAACCCATTAGAATAATTTTAAAATGTGTGTGATATCATAAATATGTATTTTTTTCTATCAAAACGTGTCCGGGTGAGCTGTAGCAAATATCCAATATCTCGCAAACCGGTAAAAATATTATGTTAAATTCTTCAAACATGTTATGTCCCGAAAACTGCTGAGCCATACGCATTATATAGTTTATCACGTGTTGTTTATATCAAATATTTTGGTACTACAAAATCGATGTTAATGCATGCAAAATTACCTGTTATCAATAAACTGTTGTTGTTGTAACTGGGGCCTGGAAGGCAGTGCACTTTTGCAATCAACTAAACGGTATCTCTGGACCAACGTTCAGTACACAATTCATATTGGGTCCCATTAAGATCAATTAGAAAATGTTGTAAAATCGTTCTCAAATATAATGTAACTTTTTCGACCAAAAACGTGTTTGGGGAGAAGTAGCTTAAACCAGTATCTCGCAAATCGTTCAAAATATATGTTACATTCGTTTTACATAACCACGACACCATATTGATTAAATATTTCGACATTATCGCAATATCCGTTTGAATGATAATGTTTGAAAACAATATCTTTGTGAAAAAGAGCGATAGTTCAGAAAAAATAAATGACTTGGTTCCGAATGGTAGGAAAATCTAAATTAACCATCACTTTTCCTATAATGTAGAGATATGATATGATTTAGTAATTTTAACAACAACAATGTTGGCAAATAAGTTAGGACTTAGCATCCGGGCTCGCCTTACCAAAATCGTTAATTTCTGAAAAAAATTACTGATGGGTATCGTTCGTCCCGTTATTTTTTACTATCATTTTCGTGTACAATATATATTTCGCCTTTTAAATAAATTGGTTTCATCTTGTTCTATCGTCGGTAGGGGTACCCAACCACTTTTGGCGTCTGGCCGCTGCTATCGACTTGTGAATTGAGAGTTTGGCACATACTTGTTCATTCTGCGCGATAGTTCATGCCACATCTCGCTCGGGCTCCTTGTGGTGGTGCGGCCAGCCGGTGTTGTTTTCGGTGTTTTTGCGTACATTCATAGCGAATTCGACAGCAGCGTATGGGTTAATTTATTCACTTCCGCCACTGTTAGCAACTTGCCCGATCGCCCATTGATACAGAGGGGTAGTTGCTGCATGATATGATGTCCAGGGATGTGCCGACGGTGCCGTTTTGGGTTCTGCGTACCTGACGGAACCGGCTGCAAGTTAAGGGTTAACAGTGCCCTTTTCGATCGAGCTATCGACTTGGGGATTGGAACTTTGGTACATATAGGTCTATTTCCCAAGATGTGGTATAGCACATCTCGGTCGAACCCCTGGGGAAGTGCAGTCGGGTGCGGACGGATGCGATCGTGTGCGGACGGGTGCGGTCGGGTGCGGTCTGGTGTGGACTGGTGCGGTCGGGTGCGGACGGGTGTGGACTGGTGCGGTCGGGTGCGGTCGGGTGCGGACGGGTGCGGACAGGTGCGGTCGGGTGCGGTCGGGTGCGGACAGGTGCAGTCGGTGCGTTCGGTGCGGACGGGTGCGGTCGGTGCGGTCGGTGCGGACAGGTGCGGTCGGGTGCGGACTGGTGCGGTCGGGTGAGGTCGGATGCGGACGGGTGCGGACTGGTGCGGTCGGGTGCGGACGGGTGCGGTCGGGTGCGATCGGCTTTTAGTAGGACCGTATATTAAACCTTCCAAATGACGTAGACAATATTTGGAAGCTCGAATGAGTTACGTTTGTTTAAATTCGAGAATACTCCCACTTAGTATTCTCCACCATGTCACATTATTCGTATTTTCCTGAAAACTGATGACTTCTCAACGTGAGTTATATGTTTAGTCAGAGTTGTGTACAATCACTCGGTTGTTGAGCGATTTCACTTGCAATTTTGTTTAGATAATTACCCAACTCGTTGAGTAGAACCAGTTTACTTAACAATTCAGTCAACGCTTCTTGTGACTGTAGTTGCACCGGCGTTGACAAATTGTTGAGTAAAACTTTAGTCAACGATATTTTCACTGCATTGTCTGCACGGTATAATCTACTGTCTTGGCAAACAGGTATACAGAAGACTCACTGTGCATGGCGACCGTAGCACACTCTGATAGGCTGAAGACATACGTACTAACCTGGGATACATAGGAGCCACACCAGGACCACGGCAACCGACATCAACCCAAACAAGCGGACCCTTAGCATGGAGATATCCTTGAGAAATCCTGAAATTGATAACCTAATTCAACATTGTTTCTAGCGATTACATCAGTATCATCTGCATGGAATAGTCTGTTTGGGCCGGGGGTCGGAAAAAATGTTCAGACACGTATGCAGATTGTTTTCCTTTCGACCCTTGTTGGGACCCGCCCACCCCCGCGTCCAAATTTTTTTCCGTTTTCGGCAGTTTCTTTCCCGACAATTTTTGGACACCCCCCCTTTTAACACCAAAACAGAGATTTGCGGGGGGAAATTCACTGTAAACAGCTGTATATGAATTTATGTACATATTATTTGTCATGGATGTTAACATTGACATGTAGATAGGAACGAATCATTTTGGGGCCATTCGGCCAAAAACACATGGCTGCCAAAATTCAATCCATTAGCATGGGTTACAGGCTATACTGTTTGTCTGATCATCTTGAAATTGTTCAGTTATGTTAATATTGACATTCTAAGGTGTTTTAAGCCAAACTCATTGCAAAAACAGTCAAAAAGACTTGCAGGACAAAAAAATTCAGTTGCGGAAAAAATTGTTTGTTGGTCCCATCGAGGCATACGTGCCAGGAAAAAATCCTCCCTTGTCTGGGCCGTACTTTGTTTTGATATTATATTTATATCTTTCTTTGTTTTAATTTTCGCTCTTTGCTGATATGTGTCAAAGCGATGATTAGTTTCGAAATAGTTCCATAGTACTTATAGTTATAGTGTTTTCAGCATCAATGCTATAATATTTATATTGTGATCCAATTATGGACTTTCTAAGATTAGTGTAATGTTCTATTCACTCTTAGGATTAGTTGTAACCAACTGGTTTTTCATTGGGTTTTCAGCTGTCATGTATATGTAACCAAAGTAGAGAACCATTTGGTTCTTGGTAGCCATAGTACGAGTTGGCTCTAGACCAGTTGGAACTAACATAGAACCAAATGATTCTTTTCTTGGTTCCATATGATAAACCGTGATGAAACTTTAAGTTTGTAGAAACTATTTGGGAACCAAATTATTCTTCCCTCGTTACCAAATACTAGAACCGATGGTTCTGAAATAGCGTCCCGTATTTGTAACCAGTAGGTTCTGAAATAACCGACCGACTTGGAATAGTAACACTGCATGACGACGATTTACACGCTTTTTCTACCACCACATTACATCAGATTTATACCGGAAATTCGTGGAGCGAGTTTATCATTGAATCCGTTGTCCTGTTGAATCACCCGGTTCATACTCCAATAACACACAGACCGTAACACGAACACGACGTCACAACTTGTTGACCAAATCTGACCTAATCACTGTCAACATAATAATTGGGCGTGCTTCTCACAAGTTTAGCCGAATTGCATCTGAAGCCAGTTACTTATACAGATCAAGATATCGTTGCCAAAGTGTTCGGAAATATTATATTGGGCCGACTTAATGTACTGCGTGGGCTATTGAACAAATGTGAACATAATTAAGAACACACTAAGCATTTAACCCTTTACCCAACAAATCGGCCAAAAACGCCCAAATAAAGCTTCAACAGTCTAAAATATCTTCGGTCTGTCTCAATAACACCATACAAATATGGATATCATTGGAACCTGTTCATTGACCACATTGTGATAGTTACAGTTATGCCCTGTGCCAATGCATTCTCTTATATATGCGAGTCGACCATAGGTCGCCTCGCATATATAAGAGACTGCATTGGCCTAAAAAAAGAATTTCTTACATTTTTTAACAATTTTTATAATATTTTTCTACATTCTTTGACAATTTTATCATTTTTAATATGTGTTAAACCAATGCATTCTCTTATATATGCGAGGCGACCTATGGTCGACTCGCATATATAAGAGAATGCATTGGCACAGGGCCGTTCTGTTGGGTAAAGGGTTAATAAATAAATCATCAAAAAGCGAAATAAAAATAAGAAATGAATGTAGTGTGTGTTATTGTTGGATACGGCGCTTTGGTCGTTAATGAATGTAGTGGGTGTGTGTTATTATGAGATATGGCGCTGTGGTCGTTAATGAATGTAGTGGGTGTGTGTTATTGTTGGATACGGCGCTTTGGTCGTTGGTGCACATTTAGTGAGAACCGCTTTGCTGGTCACACAATCTGCCCCAACGACCAAAGCGCCGTATTCACAATAACAAACACAACCACTACATTATGTTTTAATTTAAAATATTAATATATATTACTTTAACTTGGTATAATTATACATGTATCGTACAGTGGCATATCGGTATTTATTTTATGGTCAAGACAATAATTAATGGATGTGATCAAATTCCGGAAGAAAACGCGTCTGATGTGGAGGGATGATGGGGAGAATCTCGTTTATATACGAGCCATTTTCAACTTCGTTTCTCCACTGGAGTCACGCTTGTCTGTATTGATGAAATGCCTAATCCAACATTTTAGTCAATCTAATTTTGTATGTATTATGTTTTTGTTTTGTTTTGTTTTTTGTTCTCTGTTTTTCAGCACATGATGTGCTTTTGAATTGATTCGTCTGTTTTGCATGTATGTTTTTTTCTACTGTTCAATTCTGGAGGCAATCAAGATATATATATATAATCTTGATACCGACTTTATCGATACCAATTAGGATTAAGGAGACAAAAGTTTATCCCACTAATAATTTCACTGTTGATAACTGCAAGTAAATGTTTGTTATGAACATTTTATTCACATGCAATAAACAATAAGCATGACTGTTGTGTTTCTTGAAGTTATGTCCAAAAATGATTTTAGGGTGATGGTTTTAAATGTCTTCTTTTTTTTTTGGTATGGTAAGTATATTCACCGGTCAAAATATAATTTTGTGGTCCCCTTAATGAAGATTTTTAAACTTTTTTAAATATATACTGGCACTTTTAAAAATCATTTGTTTAACTTAATGTCAAGAAACACATAAAATAACAACAGTCATTTTACAAATTAACATAACCGCATGCTTATATATATGTTTTGTTATGAACATTTGCATATACATTTATACAATTCTGCTTTGTTCCTTATGGGGACCGTGCTTGAAATTCTGCATTAAGGGGACATAATGCTTATCCTTTATTTATGATGCAATCTAGATAACACGTCCAAATATCATCACTATGTCCATCAAACAAACTGGAAATGCTATATATTCCAACGAGGAGTCAGCATAATGAGATATACACTTTGTTGGTTACCCTTAATATTTTGAGGGTATGCTGCATATTCTTTAAGGAGACCGAAATATATTCATAACATCAAGGGGACCGATGTATATAATTTCACTGTTGATCAATGCAAGAAAATGTTTGTTATGAACATTTATCCACACGCAATAAACACTTGTTGCATGCGGTTATATGAGTTTGTAAAATGACTGTTGTTATGTTATGTTTTTCTTGACATTATGTTCAAAAATGAATTTTTAAAAGTGCCAGTAAAGATTTCATAAAGTTTAAACATCTTCATTAAGGGGACCACAAAATTATATTTTGACTGGCGAATATATTTACGGTACCGAAAAAAATACTTTTTAAAGCTATCACCCTTCATATGAAATGTTCATGCCAACTGCTCCAAAATGAAGCCAATAAGAACAACCAATGCATCAATTTATCACATATACATGGTTTTATGTGGTCCCTTAATGAAGATTTTAAAACTTTTTGAAATATATACTGGCAATTATTACAATTAATATTTTGACATAATTTCAAGAACACAACAGTAACTTTACAAATTCGCATAACCACATGAAGCAAGTGTTTATTGAGTGTGGATAAAATGTTCATAACAAACATTTGCTTGCAGTTATTACCAGTTAAATTATAAGGGGGACCAGTGTTGTCTCCTAAATCCATTGGTCTCCTTAAATTATATATATACCTAATTGGTCTCCACAAAGTCGGTATCAAGATTATATATATGCATTATTTCCTTCAGAAGATGATTCTAGATAACCAAAATATCATACTGTAATATTAGTGTGGTGTGACAATAAACATTTAGCATTTATGTTTTAAGTTTACGTTTACGTACCTTTGACTACACGAGTTAGAATCTGGATGTGCGCGCTCACGTGAAGAGAAATATAATACATACATTTAGTTGATTTATTTTATTTATGAATATCTCCGTTATTTATTCATTATAATCATTGCAAAATGGAAAGAATATTTCTAAACTTGGCACTTATGTTGTCCATCGCATCGTAAATTGCGTGTACAGTGTACAATTTATTCTCATTTTCTTTTTCAACTTCTTTGTAAATACACAAATATAGAGATACTGTCTTAACAATATTGTAGACATATGTATAATACGTTTGTGTGCTCTTCTACAAAGGAGTACAATAAATAAATAAATTAATTAATTAATTAATCGAACATCCCGTGACACGTGTTACTCGGATTGAATAACATCATATACCTATTCGTGAACTCCATTAAGATATTGCTTGATATATTGTATGATGAGGAACATATACGTACTTTTTACCACAACAGTTAGAATCCGGATGTGCACGGCCATGAGCAAAGAAATATACAACTTGATCCTATATGCTTCCATCGCGGAGGGTTTTTTACTTCATGTGTGCGTGTACGTGGGCAAATGAGTTCTTACGTTCTGATCACCGCAAACACGAGTACTCCGCAATGCAGATGTCACATGACCACTTTGTTGTCAACGGATACGGATACGGCGACAATGAGACTCCGGCCATTGTATTGCGTTTTTACATCTGACAAGTATACGATAAATCACGCTGGGTATTCGGAGCGGTAAATAGTTGAGGGTGGTATATAGCTGTTGTCCGCATGAAACATTAATCAGTGAGGTAGATATAAAGAGTTGTCGATATTTCGCCTTTTCTTTGTGTATTTGGAGGGACATTTAGTGTCTAATATTTATGTAAATGGTTAAGCCAACTGGGACTGTTATTGTCCATTGGATACAATGTTAGAAAAAATACCGTCGCTTTAACGCTCTGCCAGTGAGACCGCGCAACATCGCTGCCAACATTTGACCGTTAAACATACGGTCAGGCCGTAGCATGTTCCACGGTATAAAAACCGTTTAAGTAACTGGCAGACCGTAACCAGTAACTGTCATACCGTTGTATTTTTTTACGGTTCAGCACCGTTTAATTAATATCAAGACCGTAACTAATAAAGGTCAGACCAATTGTATTTTTCATGGGTCAACAAATTTTTTTTGCTCTTTATTTGCAAATTTCCAATAAAATTAGCCAGGTTCCCATCGTGACAAAATGATTTCCCGGTAGGCATTACGATTCATATGTTTTAAATGGTGGAAACTAGTGATGTTGCGCGGTCTCAGACATTTTCTGGCTATATTAGACTACATATGGCCTCTCCAAGTCCTCGGGCGCGTGTATCAAAACTCATACGTAGCAGGTATAACTCTAAATATGATATTAATATCACGGACATACAGTCCGTCCTATTGGCGTCCGGGGACTTGGGTGGCCTTATGTAGACTGAAATAGCCGGAAACGGTCATTTCGTGATCCGCGATGACCTCGAACAAAAGAGTTCGAGCTGCGGGTATCTGAAATACGTAGCAGGTACTACTCTATATATGTCGTTAATACCACGAACATATAGTCCGTGATATTGGCGTCCGGGGACTTGGAGTGGCCTTATGTAGTCTAAAACAGCCGGAAACGGTCATTTCGGGATCCGTGATGACCTCGAACATAATAGTTCGAGCTGCTTGTATCTGAAATCATATGTAGCAGTTACCACTCTACATACGTTATTAATATCACGAACATATAGTCCTCGTATAGGCGCCCGGGGACTTGGAGTGGCCTTGGATGTCTAAAATAGCAAGAAACGGCATTTTCCGGATTCGTGATGACCTAGCACATAAAAGTTCGAGCTGCTTGTATCTGAAATATTATGAAGCAGGTACTACTCTATATATGTTAATATGATATAATATTCAAGGCATATATAGAACGACCCCGGCATAATAGTAACACGACGGACAATGCGAAGGATCGTGCAAATAGTCGTGGAACTATATGCATATATATTAGGCCTATACGCATGTCAGCGACGCGAATGCTTGATCAGTAATGTAGATCGTTTTGGATTCCAGTGGACTTCGATAATTATTTATGCCTTGACAAAGCCTATCGGCCTTTGATAATAAAAGCCTCTATATTGCGATTAAGCGAAGACGACATGACACGTTCAGTCATGTCTGGATTCTGGCCCGCAGAGACAAATGACGTTTTGACGTCATGACGCCCACTGCATGAAAACTGGAATGTATTCATTGCATAAATTCCGGATAAATGTGCATAAATCTGGATAAATCAGAAATTTATTCACTGAATAAAGGTGCATAAATCCGGAAATTTCTGCACTTTATTCACATTTATTCATGAATAAAGGCCGACATTTATACTCAATTTATTCACTGAATAAACCCACGTTTATTCAACAGGATAAACTCTCATTTATTCGTACGTTTATACACATTTATTATCGACCTGTTTATGCATAAATGCAAATTTATTCACTGAATAAACCTGCATAAATATATGTAGCTACATTTATTCTGGTTATAAACTCAAATTTATTCACTGAATAAACCTGCATAAATATATGAAGCTACATTTATTCTGGTTATAAACTCCAGTTTATGCACATTTATACCCGGTATAAATTTGGATTTGAACATATATATCCATATATATATTTGTGAAATCTACTTTAGGGTGACATTTGGCTTGTAACCAGCATATATGGCGACACTGATGTGTATATCTAACTATACATATCATAGTACACATGTGTCGCCCTGATTCTGGTATCTCCATGTGTAGTAATTTGCCAACAAAATCCTGCCCTATTGTTGGTTATACCAGTCACAAATATAACATGAACTACTTGGACATGGCACTTTGTGTTATAGTTGTAAGTAGTGTATACACGACAGTTAGCAATTTGAACTACAGTGTCATTGACATAAAATGGTCGTTTTCAATTGCTAACTTGCACCTACTATAAATAGAATAGTTCGTACTATAGTACGAGTGGTATTTTTGTAAATATATTGATCCCCTGATGTAGTTGGCGGGCGGGGGCGGGTCCCCTCCCCTCCCTTTTTGTTTTAAATGGGGGTAAAATGGGGAAAACAGTTATACTGATTATATTTAATACTTACTATATGAGAATATATATAATAATTCCACAATAACAATTATCCGTTACAGTTAATTATTCATCATCTGCGATGATAATGTCTTTCAAAACATCCTGTAGATTGATACTGTTATTATCCAAATACATGTATTGAGAATAACACGTTTGATCGTTCTCCGCCGCATCGTCGTCATCGGCATCTCCGTTATTATCCAAATATTGTTCGGGTAACTGTTCTTCATATACCATAGCTTGTCCATGATCGTAAGAATTCTCACCAGTTGGTTGGTCGTAGTTGTCGACTTTTAGGTCATCTATATATTGATCCAGGGTTTTTGAATAACGCGGGTCGTTATTCTCCTTATCTGAGTCTTCGTCCTCGTCCCGAGCAGGATCCGTTGCCAACCAGCGACTATGTGTAGACTGACCATCGTCATCAGAATCATGGGTATTAGAACCCTGAAATTGTATTTCATCAGTGTCCTCGTAACATACGTTGTAGTTCGATTTTCCCATACAACCGAACATTTCTGATGTTTGCGCGATATAATGCAGTTTTTGCTGCAGATTTGTAATTCTGGGAGTTCCTAACCGTTTCAGGTCTTTTTTCATTCTCTGTATATTTGTTTTATGCACAGATCTCAGCTTATCATAGAGTTTGATATTTTCTCGCGCAAAATCCCGCTCTAGTCCTTGTAGAAAATATACTGTTGAATTCACATGTCGCATTACTTTATCTTTTCTTCCTCCGCAATTCTGATACTCCTCTAGGTTCTCATCGAACCCATGACACACCTCCTTCGTAATCGGGAATGTTTCTGGCAAAAGAGAAAATAATTTGTGTTGTAGATTTCCCCAAAAATGCATTTAAATAATGTTGAACCTCTTTAACAATGACAAATATACGTGTAATTAATGTACACGTTCAAAGACCCCCTACCCCTTATCGCATATTATGTCTTTAACAATAACACATATACCTTTATCAATGTGTAATTATTGTACACGTTCAAAGACCCCTACCCCTTATCGCATATTATGTTGAACCTCTTTAACGATGATATATGTAGCGCGTATACATGATATACGATGATAAACCGGATTACAGGTGATAACAGGGAAAACCAATTAACTGTACTGAGAAAGTATGGGAGGAACGCACAGCTGTGTTTACTGCACTGGGTAATTTAATTCCGAGAGCTTATGCATTTTGAGCGACCAGTTTAGCGTTGCATTTGATAATTATTTTGTTGTCGTGTGTCCCCCGATCTAAACCTATAGAAATTCGTGAATTATTGAATTTTTTACACGGTGTGTTTACAGCCGTCTGAGAACACTAGAGAGCACAACACAGAATAATCTGCAATTTGTCGCCGTTTCGTGTGCCCCGATCTAAAGCGATAGAAATTCGTGAATTATTGAATGTTTAACACGGTGGGTGCAGTCTGAGAACGCCGGAGAGGTAGATAGTACAGAATAAGTAAAAAATAAACTCACCTTCCGTCTTTGCAATGAGAAATTTGCAGTCAGTGATTTGCTTCTTCAGATCCTTGTAAATTTGCATTTGTCTGAACATAATGAGAGTTTGAATTTTTTGAGCAGAATGAATGTGAGGTTCCCGGTTCCAACTATTTTATAGGGTAAAAATTTTGCTGAGCTATTATTTGTAAGCATAAGACAGTCACCACAATTTTCGAATATATAGGACAGTGCAAAACTGGTAAAGGTTTGCAATTATTTTCTGGGGCAATTGATCAATTAATGCGATGGTGGGAACTAGGCCAGGTATAGTTATGCAGCATACGTAGTCACATTCAAAGGGCGTATGGTTCTCGTTACACCAAGCAGACAATGGTGGGAACTAGGTTAGCAGACTGTAGACTATGACGGTAACTTTTCCATGTCAAGTGGTTAGGGGATAATGGTTGGGAACTAGGTTAGCAGACTGCAGACGATGCAGTGACGGTAACAGTGTCAGATGGTATGCATTACTGTTAGTGGTGGGAACTAGGTTACCAATGTAATACTGGAAAAACAAAATGCTGACAGTCACTGTAGTAAGCACATTTTACCAGAAATAATAATGTCAAATTGTACCATATTTGCAATAATCTCAAGTTCAAGGTCGTTAGAATCAGAAAATCATGTCTGGTAAAAATGCTGACAGTCACTGTAGTAAGCACATTTAGCAGAAATAATAATTAGGTCGCGACCATATATTTTCTGCAAATTTGGCAACCTAGTTATAGGGGTATAAATACCAGTCCCAACTCACATATTTCTACCCACAAACAAGACTGGAAATAATTTGTACACGATTATGGCTGCTAAACAGGTGGATTTACACGGAACTAAACGGTAAGTTTTATATCTCACCTCATTTTTCTTGATCAACAATATAATAACAAATTGTTTAAGTAATATATATATTTATTTGATCTATGTTAAAATCACCCACATGGGTCTCTCTCAATTGTCACTAGTTATTAATCCTTTATAAAGTTTTCAAATATCCTTTTCAAGTGTTCATCACATAGTTCCATATATGGTGTATGTACAGTTTTGAATTGTTCACTGTATCCAAACAAATGCGAATATACAGCAGGTCCGTTATAATTGTCCGATATATGAAACAAGGGTTATAATGTCCTTTATAATGTCCACCATCAGTCCATATAATTAAATTGTAACTGATGTAGCCGCATCCGATTCGTCTTCTCCGTTATCTTCGGCTTTTCTTTTTAGTAAACGAGAAGGGCAGTGGGTTGATAAATGTCCGTACTTTTGACACGTCCAGCACTGAATATTTCCGTAGGAAGATCCATGGATAATGTTACCATGGAAATTCTTGAACGATGTTCCCACCGGTAAAGGTGTGCTGAATGGGTCTTCACTCTGTTCCTTAGCCTGACTAGCGAGACGATACATTGCACTCGCCGAGGCCCTAGCAATCCCTTGTATTTCGTTCAATAGAATTTGTAACTTGTTTCTGTATTCTTCGAGCTCTTTAACCCCTTCCTTCACTTCTTCCTTGACCGACTGGACCTTGGCAACTTTCTTTGGAGACATGTTCACTGATTGTAGGATATTATCAGAATGATGTATACAACCCGTTATCATTCTATTTATAGACACCGTGGTATCACTAGTTCAATACAAACACTCTTGTAGTCTTACACACTTATCGTGCGTGAAAATGGTGGACAGTTCAAGACACTGTATTGTAGCTTGTTCAATTAGAAGGGGTGGTAAAATCAAACTTTTCAAATCGTCGGTTGAGAACAAGTCTGTCCCGTGTAATTTTTGACGTACCACACCATTCCATTCACTATTTTTATTCACGCCTTTGAAATCTCCAAATTGATCAAACTTGTAGCGTTTGTCAAACACGATGAATAGTTTCTGGAGATCTCTCCAGTTCAAAACAATATCATTAAGATATATCTCCGAGTCGGAAATCCATTTCCATCGTCGTTCTTGTTGCATGTTACACAGTTCAATATATGTCAGATCCTTGTGCGATGTATATAAAACATTGTAAACACCATGGATTCTTTTTTGTGTAATCTCGCACAATCTATTGTTTACATTGTGCAACTTCTGGTATTCATCATCGAGACGAACACGTAGTTCTTTCTTGAGTAGATCTCATGGTAAGTTAACCCATTCTGATTCGATATCATGCGAATTTGGATCGCAGTAACCGAACAGTTGTTTGAAAGTTACACCATATGTTGTCTGGCCTTTCTTTTCAAATCTGGAAAGTACTTCCTCAATAAATGTGTCATCGATGTCATCATCAAATAAGCAGGAATGAGATAACTGACCACCGGAATTTTCACTGCACCCTTCACATCTATCCTGAAGAACCTTGATCCAGAATTCTTTCGCTATGTGGGTAAACACTAATAATTCGCGCTCCGTGGGTGACCAATAGAAATGTTTCTTGATCACGATAATATCAATCATTCCTTTCTTTCGGTGCGCTGATGGAATCTCTGAATACAAATTCTGTAGTTTTACCAATGACGCAGTTTAATCCCGGGCTATTTCCAATCCATTTTCAACAGATGTTGCACCCGTTTAATGTTGCATCTTTACCTTTTCACCAGTAGCAGTATAGGGTCTTTTGCAAAAACAAGACCTCAATTCCGGTTCTAGTTGATAGTCGAATTCAATTTCGTTAGTGCAGCGTAGGACAGTAGCAAGATTCTTTCGTGAATAATGGTAATCCAAAGTCGCGAAACATTCTAGAATTGCATGATTTTGTAGCCTTATGCCCGTTAATTTTTCGAACGCATCGCTGTACAATGGTTTGTAATCTCGTCTATCATTATGGTTAACATATAACCATGTATGTGTCTGTCCAATATGATGCTTCATGTAGAATGCACCGTGTATGGCAAATATGATCTCATACCAGTTTTTGCATTCATCTCCCAATATATTATCGTCGATAAATTTCGATGTCGTCTGTTGTATGAATATATTCTCATAAAAATCTGTAATTCGTCTCACAGAATCGTCTCTGATGGCCTTGAAAGAACCTTTAGGTTTCTTGTTGAAGAAATCCAAATATGCTGCATATAAATCTGATTCATCTATCTTCCGAACAGTGTCGGGGGTCACCAGCTTGTTTTCTTTCACTATAATGTAACCATATGTCCATAATGCGTGATCCATAATGTCCTCTTATCTATTTCAGGCGATATGAAGATATCTCTGATGATGATGATGATGATGCTGCGGCTGGTCCGTCTTCTTATATACCCTATTCTCCACAGAAGCGGTACACTGTCAAGAAACTGAAACATATAAAGTCGAAGAAATTCAAAACACAGAATGCTGTTTTTACAGTTGAATACAACGACATTGGTCAAGACGTTGCATTCGGAAATGTTGCTGAGGAGTTATTCGATAATATTCTGGCTGAAGTTAGGTCAGACATGGATACCAGATGGGGTCGATCACAAATGCGAGTTGCAATTCAGCATCCGGCATTAGATCATGAGTTGTACCTCGAGTTCCAGGACACAGTCACGGGTGGTGATATCGTGAGAGAAGCAGAGAAAATTCAACAAAGCAGACGAGATTTTGTATTGGATAGAAATATGATTCTCGATGTAATTGTATCTGAGATACCATCAGGTTCTGGGAAGATCGTCGGATCTAACGAATACAACATCAAATCTAAAGCAGTTATCCATGTACATGAAAAGGATGCAGGTCATCACTTATGTCTGCCATTGGCGATTGTGTTGGGCGAATTCTACTCTACAACAAAACTTGTCAATAAAGACGAATTGGTAAGCTGGAACAAGGATTGGAAGAAACAGTGCGATAAAAAAAACACTTCCAGATAGAAGAGTAGAAGCTTACAAGTTGTGTTTACACACTGGTGTCGATGCGAACCGTCCTATGGACTTGAGCGACGTGGAACGGTTCCAGACATATTTGAAGGATAGAGTTGGTATTTCCGTCTTTCAAGATAATAAGGAATTGATATTCAATGGTCGATTGAAAGGTGCTGCAGAAAACACTCCGTATGTAGCACTCTCCTATAATGACAAACACTATGACTTTGTGAAAAATGTGGCTGCTCTTTCTGACAAGAGAAAACACTGTTATCAATGCAATAAAGACTACTCGTCATATTCGCATAGACGTCCATCTAAATGTCGAATGTGCAATTATGTAGGATAATGTGAGAGGGACTACACCCGCAGTTGGCGATGTTCGAGGTGTCAGAGGATGTATATGAACGAGATATGTTATAAAAATCATATCTCGAATGGACATTGTAAAGAATTCGAGGTTTGTCAAGACTGTGAAATGCCATACTTCAAGAAGATGTGTAAACACGAGTGTAATATTCGTTATTGTTCCAAATGTAATACCCGATACAAGAAAACGCCAGATGATGATGATGAACATTGTTGTTATATAAAAACAATAACCGATTATGATACAACGCTGGAAACACCGCGTCTCTTCATATTGTTGGATATTGAGACTATCCTGAAAGAAGGTATGCATATACCAGTGTTAGTCTGCGCCAGTTTATGTTGTGAAAAATGTATAACTGTAGATAGTGAACCGTGTTACGAATGCGATGATACTCAGAAATGTGAGATTTGTACTGTTGAAAAATGTGAATCATGCGGCAGTGATGAGTTTACATGTTTCCAGATTATAGACTGTGTTCGTAAATTCGTGGCCTGGTTGAAGACCACACTCGATAAATACAAGAACAAGAGGACAATTACAGTTATCGCTCACAATGGCGGTGGATTCGACTTTCAGTTTCTCGTGGAATATCTAGTGATATTGGGAAGAAAATTCTGTGCTCCAGACATTGTTCAGCGAGGAACTAGAATAATTTTGATGAGACAGTCCAAACTGAGGTTGACTCGTTAAACTTTATAGGAATGTCACTTTCAAAGATGCCTAAAACTTTCGGTGTGGATGGTATTGCAAAAGGCTTTTTCCCCCACTCTTTCGTGACAGAACAAAGATTTTCTTATGACGGTCAATATCCAAACCCTGACTATTTGCCAACACAATTACCAGCTGGTTACGGAATTATTGCCAATACTGATCCATCACATAAACCCGGTCAACATCGGATCGTTATATATAGACCATCAAATGAAAAATAAATTTATGTTGATCCCGTTGGCGATAGAACCCCACCTCACTTTTTCAATGTATTTGAGCAATTTCCAGGCATTGAACTATATTACTCGACCAAAAACATTCAATCTATTATCTCTTTTAATTGCGGATTATATTGTTTGTTCTACATGTATTCTATTGCACATAATGTTGATAATCCACTCATATATTTTGAAAATCGAGGCAGATTCAATGATATACTTGTATTGTTGTTCACTCATGTTATATTGGAACCAAAATAATAATTTCTGTATATAAAATCGCATTGCATGAACACCTTGTTTGTCATTCTTACCCCGACCTTCGTGGGAGATGGCTGACATACTACCATTCTACGGGAAATACAAGTGTTCTCAAATTTCTACCCTGGAATATTCACTGTTCATAAAAAAACTTACAACTGTGTCGAGCAATACTACCAGTACCAAAAAGCTCTCTACTTTCACGATGATAAGACAGCTGAGAAAATCATCTCGATATACAATCCTGGACAAGTTAAACGATTCGGAAGAACAGTGAGAAACTTCGATACCGATGTTTGGTCAGACGTTTCTTACACCATAATGAAAATCGGTGTGGAAGCAAAATTCACACAAATCAAAGAATTCGGAGAATGTCTTGTGGCGACCTATCCGAAGATTCTCGCTGAAGCATCACCTACGGATCTTAATTGGGGAATCGGATTCTCTTCTTCAGATCCACGTGCATATGATCAAGAGAAATGGATCGGTGACAATCTTCTTGGAATAATTCTTATGGATATCAGGAAAAAACTTATCAATGAACACTATCCTCATATTCATTCAGGATAAAACATTTAAAAAACTAATTTTTGTGTTTGTTTTTTTTACCTCCCCCATACCCCCATTTTAAACCCCATCCCCTTTTTAAAAAAGGGGAGGGGTGGGGGCGCGCTTTTTTAAATACTCTCAAACTATAATGTCAACATCAGGTAAATGAGGTCATATTTACACTCGTACTATAGTACAATATTCTATTTATAGTAGGTGCAAGTTAGCAATTGAAAACGACTATTCTATTTATAGGGTGCAGGTTAGCAAATTAAATGTATTTATAGTAGGTGCAAGTTAGCAATTGAAAACCACCTTTTATGTCAATGACACTGTAGTTCAAATTGCTAACTGTCGTGTATACACTACTAACGCTATTTAACTATCAACGCGATTAACACCCGCAGTGCCGTTTGCGGCGATTTTGATGATGTGAGTGGAGAATGGGTGCCCTGAGCTTCTATAAATGCCGCGACAACGATTCCCGTGGGGTTTTACCCTTATATGGGAAGTTTGAGCTCAATCGAGCCAGCCGTTTTAGAGTCTATAGAGGACACATATATATACACATATACGGAAGTCTCAAAATATATGCGGCGTTCGTCAGAAACATGACAATTTTTAATTTGTTTAATAAATTTTTTAATTTAAATTTTTTTTTTCAATGAGTTAATATTAATTTTTTGTTTATAACAGGGGGGGGGTCGTGAGAAAATTTACACATACAGCCCGTTTGCTACCCACCCACCCTTATGTGCAAAAAAAATATTTTTTTCCGCCTGATTTTTTTGGACCCACCCCCTAAAATAAGAAAAAAATCATTTTAAATATATTCAAGACCGAATCAAACAGAATCAAAGGTAAGTTTTAAATTGGTCCGTTTCTGGCAGATTCCAAGTGTTCAAACAATTGAAAAACTATAAACGGTAATATGTTGTTTTCGACATTGAAAAATACATTTTGAAATAAAAAGTGTTTTATTCTACAGTATGCACAGATATTGTGAGGTAATATTTATAGTGCCAATAAGCCAACATTGTGTTTAATTTTTTACATAAATAGTCCAGTTACTAATTAATGACTTCTTCACTGTTATTCCCAAAAAGGGGCCACCAACCATCATATCAGAACACCTTATAGCCATACCTGCAATGACAGTTATATAGTATATAAGTATCACTCTTTGGAGCCAAATATACAGGCTGGCATGTTTATTTTTTAATTTGAGGTATTTTGTTAGCCAGCACTCTGCAGCACTAGTAATATTTGGTCATTAGACATGCCAGAGTGAAAATGCCAGCACTATCAGGCACTATTCAATATTAATTTGAGTTGAAATGCAAACAAGCACTACTATTCAGTCATCACTTTTATTTGGCACCAGCGAGTGCTTTATCTTATACCTACATATGTTCTTAAGTGTTGGTTAAGGTCATAATCTATGTTAGAATACATTTATTAGTGAAAACAACTTAAATCAATGTCCATAACGTGGGTTGAAAAAAATTGCACAAACAATTTTTTTCAGGCCTCTGAGATGCACCCACCCCGCCCGGTATAGGTATGTTTTTGGAAGATCTCCCCTGTATTACTTATATCTTATACCTACCCTGTTCCTACGTGTATGTAAATGCCATAACCTGCCTTAGAACACAATTATTAATGAATATATTTGAAAACAACTTAAAACAAGGGCAAAAATGTGAAAAGAAAACAATTTGCACAAACTCATTTTTTCGGGCCTCTTTTGGACCCACCCACCCCGGCCCTGTATGATAAAACTTTTGTGCGACCCCCCCCCCCTGTTTATAACATGAGTTAATTGTGCATTTTTAATTTACTGGATTTTTGAATTAATTTTTTTGATAAATTTTTTAATTTAATTTTTGATTTTTCCAATATTTTACCCGATTAGACCTTACTTTACCCGATTAAGGTGAAGAAGACATAAGCATCACTAAACGCGCAGTACCCGTCCCTAAAAGGGGTATGATTTAAGGTACATCGGGCGGAAAAACTGACCCGATGAAAAATTCCCCCGTGCCTAGGAACGACAGACATAAGAATCACACAACACGCATTTTTTGTTTTCACACAACACGCAGTACTCGTCCCTAAAAGAGGTATGATTGCAATTTTCCCCCGTTCCTAGGAACGACAGACATAAGAATCACACAACACGTTAATTCTGCCTTTTTAATCGAGATAAATGCATTTTGCGTTTTGCGTCCGTAGTTTCGTACGCATGGTTAACCGTTTAGCAACGTCGATGGCAATAAAGAGCGTTAGTCGGTTAACGACTCCAAATACGGTCAATATAAAGATCGTTGATGCCTTAACCCCCGAAGTGTCGTTTGCGGTGATTTTGATGATTGGGAGTGGATAATGAGTGCTCAGAGCTCGTCCAAAACGCGACGTTGACGATCCCCGTGGGTTTTTAACCTTATATACGAAATTTGAGCTTCATCCGCGCAGCCGTTTTAGATTCTATGAAGTACACACACATATATATACATATATACGGAAGTCTCAAAGTATATAGTAGACTAGCAAATTAGCTCGCCACTTGCGGGATTGGTCCCATGGCTTTGGTCGATCCATTAATTTTTGTTTTTCAACGTAAACCCGTACGTCGCTGCCACCGCTCTTGCCCGAAATATCGCACAAGGTCATTTGCGGGTATCCGTGTCAAGGTCATGTTGGGTGGACAAAATAACCCGACAAAAATATTTCCCGTCCCGAGTTGACCATACATAAGAAAGTTCACATCGGTGTCATCGCTGACTACCGAGATATCGCCCAAGGTCATTTGTGGGTACCCATTTGAAGTTCAAGGTCACATCGGGCGGACAAACTGACCAGACGAAAATCTCCCCCGTCCCTTGGAACCCCTAAGTACGAAGTTTCGTCTCGATATCCCCAGTTTCCGAGACGGTCAAATATTTGCACTAAAGCAGATAAACGCTCTTTAATAGCGACGCCTCATATACAGACGCTCATTAATTATCACGCGATTAACCCACCAATCCCATTGGATTCGGTGGCAGTCGAATTGTGATGGAGTGCTCGGACGTTCTCAGAAGGAAGTTTGGGCTCAATCGGTCGAGCCGTTTTCGAGTCTATAAAGGATATATATATAAATATTTCGTATGTCTCAAAATATATAGTAGACTAGCAGGTTAGCCCGCCACGGGCGGCAATCGTTTTTAATTTTTCTAATTAATTTTGTTAATTAATTTTTTAATTTAATTTTAGGTTTTTCAATGAGTTAATTGTGTCTTTTTCAAGGTCAATATCAGGTCGGGGTCACAATTTAACCAGTCCATGACACTTCCCATAGGTAGCACGTTTGAGCTCAATCGGTTCGAGTCTATAAAGGACACACACATATATATCATTTGTGGGTACTCGTTTCAAGGTGAAGATCACCTCGGGAGGAAAAACTGACCCGATGAAAATCTCCCCCGTTCCTAGGAAGCCATAAGTACGTAAGAGTCACACAACACGCTCATGTCTGGATACTGTCACGCTCACGCGTGAACCCAGACGTAAAAATCACATTACACGCATACGCTCTTTGTCAACGACACTGCGGATACGAACGCTCTTTAACTATCAACGCGATTAACCCCGCAGTGCCATTTTTGTGACTGTAAGTGGAGAACGGGTGCTCGGAGCTTCTCCAAAACGTCGCGACGAACATTCCCGTGTGTTTTTACCCTTAGATGGGAAGTTTGGTCTCGATCGGTGCAGCCGTTTTCGATTATATAAAGTATATATATACACACATATATACACACATACGAAGTCTCAAAATATATAGTAGACTAGCCGATGAGCCCGACGTTGTCCGGGCTATTCAAAAACCAAATTTCAAGTCGATAGCTCTACCCAGCCCGACGTTGTCCGGGCTATTCAAAAACCAAATTTCAAGTCGATAGCTCTACCCGTTTCCGAGATCTGGTCTGCGCATGCGCGAAGCTGGCGTCGCACGGGCTCGACGACCCGATAAAATTCGTATCCGGGGCAAGATACATTCACATACCAAATTTCAAGTCGATAGCTCCACCAGTTTCCGAGATCTCGTCTGCGCATGCGCGAAGGTGGCGTCGCACGGGCTCGGCGACCCGATAAAATTCGTATCCGGGACAAGATACATTCACATAGCAAATTTCAAGTCGATAGCTCCACCCGTTTACGAGATCTCGTCTGCGCATGCGCGAAGTGGACGACGCACGGGCTCGACAATACGACAACGACGACCACCTGGTCAAACTACACACACGTACCAAGTTTCGTCCCGATCGGTCGAGAATCGTAGATTTGTATAAATGGCATACATACAGACATACAGACAGACATACAGAGGTCTTCAAAATATATAGGAGACTAGCCGATGAGCCCGACGTTGTCCGGGCTATTCAAAAACAAAATTTCAAGTCGATAGCTCTACCCGTTTCCGAGATCTGGTCTGCGTATGCGCGAAGCTGGCGTCGCACGGGCTCGGCGACCCGATAAAATTCGTATTCGGGGAAGATACATTCACATACCAAATTTCAAGTCGATAGCTCCACCCGTTTCCGAGATCTGGTCTGCGCATGCGCGAAGCTGGCGTCGCACGGGCTCGGCGACCCGATACAATTCGTATCCGGGGCAAGATACATTCACATACCAAATTTCAAGTCGATAGCTCCACCCGTTTCCGAGATCTCGTCTGCGCATGCGCGAAGCTGGCGTCGCACGGGCTCGGCGATCCGATAAAATTCGTATCCGGGGCAAGATACATTCACATAGCAAATTGCACGGGCGCCGCACGGGCCCGCCAATACGACAACGTCCACCGCCTGGTCAAACTACACGCACGTACCAAGTTTCGTCCCGATCGGTCGAGAATCGTAGATTTGTATAAATGACAGACACGTGCGTGTAGTTTGACCAGGCAGTCGACCTTGTCGTATTGGCGAGCCCGTGCGGCGCCCGCTTCGCGCATGCGCGGACGAGATCTCGGAAACGGGTGGAGCTTATACACTTTTTTCAGACTCTAATTTTTTTACTCTTGAAATTTGGTATGTGAATGTATCTTGCCCCGGATACGATTTTTATCGGGTCGCCGAGCCCGTGCGACGCAAGCTTTGCGCATGCGCAGACCAGATCTCGGAAACGGGTGGAGCTATCGACTTGAAATTTGGTTTTTGAAAAGCCCGGACAACGTCGGGCTCATCGGCTAGTATGATATATACCGTATAATATATACTAATCAAATAGTAAGATATATAATAAATGTCTTGTATTTCCACTGTATTTTAACTAACTGATTTCTGTTTCTATATCCGTTACTTGTGTTATTTTGGACGAATAAAATTACGAATAGAAAAGTTATGGATACGGTACAATGTTTGGCGCTGATAAATAATGCACTTATGTTCGTTCATCCAAGTGTGTGCATTTAATTTGTTAACCATTAGAAAACATATGTCAAATTCTGGTTCCGTTTTAGCATGGACTATTCCGGGTAGGGTTCACGCTGTCATAAGCCAAATTGGAGCGACATGAGCATCAAGTTTATACACTGAAAAACTTAAGTGTAGATCATCTACACAAACGAGTAGTACTCTTTAATTGCTTAAAGTTGATCCAATCCATAAAATATTAGAAATTGAGTAGAGTATAATATTACTCTATTAATGTGGCTACACTTTCGTGGTGTATACTTGTACACTTTCCTACACAATATTGTGTAGAAATGTGGTACACAAATGTGTACGTTAAGTGTACTTCCCTAATTTACACAGTTGGATATATTTATTCACACAATATCTACTACAATTTTAGGTGAAGTGAAGTACTCTTTGGTTGTACGATGGTGTACACTTTGATGAGTATATGAAAATCAATCCAACCCATGCATGGGAGTGGAAACTATCGAACAAGAGTGGCAAAGGCACCCGTGTGGTTCAACTGTATTATAAGTACAGAATCATACCTGTAACTATCTGCCACACTCGGTAGCAATCGGTTTGATTAACTGTCATCACGTACATAGGCAAACCGGATAATATATTCTTGAGAAAACTGTATTGGTAATTCATAATCTTTATTTCATATAAAATACAAATGTAATGTAACAGTTATGCATTTGACATTTCCAACAAATTTAACAATGTCCGGAAAAAAACAATTGGTTGACCGGCATTCGCGCTCTCGTAAACCGCCGAAAACTGCAGTGAAATAACGAAAGCTACAGTGAAATAACGAACTCGTATTTCACTGTGGCTTCAGATCCACACGACGAGCTACGTTTCGGTTATTTCCCGCTATTTTATAGGCAAGCATCAAGCCTTGAAATAGGGTGTCTGTCATTTGCAGAATGAGGTGCGGGCTAGCATCACCAAATTCACCCTCTGGGAACCTCATTCTGCTGAGATATAAGCAGAATGAGGTCCCCAGAGGGTGAATTTGGTGATGCTAGCCCGCTATGCGGGGTAGCATCACTAAATTCACCCTCTGGGGACCTCATTCTGCAAATGACAGATACCCTATTTCAAGGCTTGGCACGCATATAATAAAATATGCCCCCAAATATTGCAAAGAAGAATCTAGGTCCACAGAACATAAAATGGCCCCGTGCACCACAGTAATACTTATAGAAAGATATAGAAAGATATCTATCTTCTTCGGGGCTATAATTTTATCATTTTTCTAAGTCCATAAAAATACACAAAAATAATATTTGTTACAAAAAAGACTCTATATAGCTAGAAGGGCATGTTATTACCCATGTATCAATATTGGCAAGCATATAATAAAACATCGTACCGCCCAGATATTGCAATGAAGAATCACAGGTTCCCAGAAATAACATGACCCACCCTCAGTAATACTTAATCCTATAGAAAGTTATCTATCACCTTCGGGGCTATTATTTGAAAAACAATTCTAAGTCAACAAACTGGTTCAAAATACACAAACATAATATTTGTTACATAACAGCCTCATATATCGATAGAAATATATTTTATTACCTTTCAATTTGATATATCCCGTGTAAAAATTGTCTATAAAGAACTCCGGTCATGACCATTGGTCTGATGCCGACCTGCTATTTTTTTTCTTTATCGTCCGACATGACGTCCACTCCAAGAATCGGATTTGACATAACTTGGTACCGACTGGCGCCTAACAAAATTTGACAAGATGGACGTTTTTAAATTTAGTTGATAGCTATCTGTTTCATGGAACTGATCTTTTCAATAAATACGAGAGGTACGGGGCTGCTATGTGACGTGACTGATTTGATAGAGTCAGTAACAATTCCGCTTCAAATGACGCATGATATATATAGACACTAATTATCGTTAAAAGTGTCTTTGTGGCGCGAGTCGGTACAAATTATTGTCAATTCATATTCTTGGAGTGGACGTAATGTCGGGCGAACTGATGTCTAAGGTTGACTGACAACATCGTAACATTCCTTGTTTATAGAATCACATTGATCATTTGGACCGACGACGTTTGAGCTGTACATGGAGCAAACGTTGGCTCTAATAGCAATATTGGTGCATCTCTCGGTGTTCTTGCAGAGTCGGCCGCATTTGAGAGCTGGTGTGTCCGGCATCGTTCCAATGACTGAGGTTTCAGGTCCGTTCTCGCGTCTCAGTTGCAGTGTTAGTCCCTTTGGGTTCCGTATTGGCGGTTTCGTTGTTTGGTTGGTTGCAGCAGCTGTTGTGAAGTAAATAACAGTTAGAAAAGATAAAACAAAATTCGCATCTAATGAATTCTACCCTTCCATTTCATTGACTCGCACGGTAGAACTTAGCATACATGCACGGTAACTGCGACAACACAGTTAGTTTATTTATAGCTAATTAGCACAGAAACCATTGGCAAGAATACAAACGAATACAAATCAAATGCATGTTAGTTTCTTCGACGTTGGAACATAACCAGTTAATACTTGACGATTGAGTTATCAAAGCCGTATGGCTGATCGAACCTTTAAATACACAAGCCAAAATTAAATACATATGCTGTAATCCGAGCTGTCTCTTCCATCTAAAGTAATTTATCGTTTCTCAACTCGATCATCAATCAGTCGTGTGTGAATTAAAATTCGGCAATTAAATACATCTTAATGCATATATAACTCTCAAACTGCACATTTACATATGTATACCTGTCAAACCGTCTTTACGTGTACATATTTACAACTGTAAAGCTGTTACATGCATATCTGTATAAGCTATTAAGGGACAGAGCGTTAAATGTCACCCAACCACCAGCGGAATATAAATCTCAATATCAAAGACCGGTGATTGTTCGATAACAATATCCCGGGTAAGAGTTCGCCTTTTCCTGTCAATGCTATAATTATCTTCACTGGCATCATTTAAATAATGCTACATGTATATATTTGATTACCTGTTGATTGCGTCAGTGTGGTGGTCCCGGTTATTGGTCCGGCTGTTGTTGGTGCGGTGGCTGTCGACGGTGCGGCGGTTGTTGTTGTTGTTGTTGTTGTTGACGCTGTAGTTATTGATGCGACGGTAGCTCCTGTTGTCGTCGTTGTGATTGTGGGTGTTGGTGCGGTGGTGATTGTTGGTGTTGTGGTTGTTGGTGTGGCGGCTGTTGTTGGTGTGGCGGCTGTTGGCGCGACGGTGGTTGTTGGTGCGGTGGTCGTTG
This sequence comes from Siphonodentalium dalli, assembly GCA_032622095.1. Classification (NCBI taxonomy): domain Eukaryota; kingdom Metazoa; phylum Mollusca; class Scaphopoda; order Gadilida; family Siphonodentaliidae; genus Siphonodentalium; species Siphonodentalium dalli. The sequence goes on along the minus strand of CP136068.1, from coordinate 155,019,591 downwards.
TTGGTGACGCGGCTGTTCGTGCGGTGGTTGTTGTTGGTGCAGTGGTGGTGGTGATGACGGTTGGTGCGCCATTTGTCGTAGTTGGTGCGGTGGTGGTTGTTTTTGGTGCGGTCGTTGTGGTGGTGGTGGTGGTTGTTGGTGCGGTTGTTGTTGTTGATGCGGCGGTTGTTGTTGTTGGTCCGGTGGTGGTGGTGGTGGTTGTTGTTGGTTCGGTGGTTGTGGTGGTGGTGGTGCTGGTGGTGGTTGTTGGTGGGGCGGTTGTTGTTGGTGCGGTGGTTGTGGCGGCTGTTGTTGTCGGTGCGGTGGTTATGGTGGCGGTGGTGGTGGTTGTTGTTGTTGGTGCGGTGGTTGTGGTTGTGGTGGCTGTGGTGGTTGCGGTTGTGGCGGTGGTGGTGGTGGTGGTGATGATTTTGGGTGTTGCGGTATTATCTGCAAAACCGCCATAACACTGACAATATTTTCGTCTGCTTTTATTTTGACGTAATGATGATGATAATGGTGGTGGTGATGATGTTGTTGATTATGATGGTGATGATGATGAAGATGATGACGATGATGATGATGATGACGATGATGGTGATGGTGATGATGATGGTGATGGTGGTGGTGGTGGTGGTGAATCTGATTCTGATGGTGATGAGGTTGATGACAATGACGATGGTGTTGATAATGTTGTTGATGGTGCTGATGCTGGTGATGATGATGATGATGATGGTGGTGGTAATGATGATGCTAATTATGATGATTTGTATTGGCAAAAGAGCATACATTATACATTAAATACAAAGCATTGATACACGTAAAACGGATTTAGATATGCAAACAAGTTTTTGGCCCAATTTGGAGCAAGTGCGGCCAAGAAAACTTCATCACACTCACTCCCAACTGGGTTCAATTTGGCCTGGAGTGAACATAATCATGCAAATGGCTCTCTTCCTGTCCACCCTTCATACAGATTGGATCATCTCAGGCAATGCCAGAGATCGTGTGTTTATTTATATATTGGATCAAATAGTTACTGCGTGTACTGTAGATGTTTGGAATAATGTCAACACTGTTTGATTTGAGTCTGACTGTGAACCGGAGAAGCTGTTAAACTAATATCGATGTTGATATTTTCGAGTTGTTAATTTGACTGTCACTGTTCACAAAATTCCAAGCCAATGATGTTACACTTGGTATGCATACTGACAAAAAAATAATTTCCCAAAGCTTTAATGATGTCAACCACTAGTGATTAGTACAGGACAATATCAACAACAATGTAGAAACTGAGAAAGTTTAGTTGGAATTGGTGAGTCGATATTCTCTTCTTCGGAACTAATGATCGCGAACTGACGTACGGACACAGACCATGCAGTCATTCATGGTGCACCATACTCATCTATCTTCATCTAAACATATGTGCGGCCACGACTACCAGTTGACAACCGTGTCGCAAAATCGTCCAGTTGCGGAGTCTGCTGAACATTGTTTTGAATGTTGTTTCTACGGATTCTGTGACCAAATGATACTGTTAGGCATACGGATTTATAGTGTTGTGATACCAACGCATAAAAATATATCTGCGATAAATCACAAACCATTGCGATAAATCGCATATATTTATCACAAAGTAGCTTGCAATTCGCAAAGGTTTGCGATTTATCGCAAAGTAGTGTTTTATTTATCGGGCTATTATAGATCGATTTGTGTTTCACCCAGACCTGTTTAAGATTGTTTGACTAATACTGTTTGTTTACTTTAATATTATTACACACAAATTAAGAAATTTGGCCGATTATTTTAGACAGTCAGACATATTGTACTCCGCGTGCAGGGAACAGGTCAGGGGAAATCCTGAAATCGATGTATTAAATCTTGAATTAATTACAAAAACACGATCAAGATAAAAGTAATATAATTAGGATTATTTCATTTTGCAATATGTCAGGGAGTCCATGTAACTCATAACATAATCACGAAGAACCTCGATCGGGGTTTTGTACTTAATTCGATGTTTAAAACGCCGTGGCATCATTGTTAAATTTGCCGTCGGACATCTTTTCGTAATTTCGAGTGCTGGTACTTGGGCAGGTTCTCCACATAGTATCTATATATTTGGTACTCTGGAGTACCAAATATCTAGGTACTATCCACGTAAGCACGTACTCCTGGGGTACCTGTTTTGACATTTGGTACTCCAGAGTACCTGGACAAGTACTCCAGAGCTACTCCCAACGGGACAAGTTCAGTACCTACGTAGGTACTATGGAGTACCTATTGTTTTAAGAGTGTGGAAAGACGACAATCCATGTTGAAATAATCCAAGTCTGTACTACTCTAACCCTTTATACGCTTCCCTCCACGTATACAAGTAGAATGGAATGGTCTATTATTCATCTGGGGGAGTGTTCAGGAAATATAAGCACACGAAACATAATAAAAGTGAAAATAAATTTCTATTTATTGGTGGAAATGTTTAGATAAATAAGTACAACAAACGACCTATTTATTATCTGACCATTTCCCGAAGGATAACTACTCGTCAATGAGGTATGTATAAATGGTTAATACATACCATTCTCACAAATGTAATCGTAGGTTTGGAGACCGTCATTGTTCTCCCACTCAGTGCCTCTGTAATACACGAACACCTTATTACCACCGACATTTTTTGGAAATGAAGATCCCCAGTAACCAGGGTCGTCGCCGACAGA